>CM065729.1:34337959-34370459 GCA_033310375.1 Conus canariensis | reverse complement strand
AATCAGTCACGTGCCAATGTATTTAGTGATATAATTTGTTCCCATGAAATTCAGCAGAGAGTTGAAATGGCGATCAGTGTAATTGATGTGAATATAAATGAAGCTTTGCATATATTTAACAGTTGCTTGAAAGATGCTGCTGTATGTATGAAAAAACAGATTAATATTAACAAAAAACATGATCATGATGATGACTGGTATGATGTGGAGTGTCAAACTGGTAAAAGGAAGGTTCGTAATTTGTTAAATAGATATCGTCGCACATTATCACCACCAGATCATGTCTCTTACTCTAATGCCAGACGTGACTATAAAGAACTTTTGAAACAAAACGTAAACAGTTTAATCGTGAAATGTTGGATAAATTGGTATCCTCTGTAAATGACCAGAAGGAATTTTGGGATAACATGCGCAGGATTCACAATAAAAATAAACAACCTTCTAACAGTATTAGTTTAGAAAACTGGTTTCAGCATTTTCAGAAACTGCTTGAAAAAGAAGTAGATATCCATAGTATTATGGATGATGAAGGTGGTAGTTATAACAATGACTACAATAATACTAATGATAGCAGTAATACAAATGACGATGCATTGAATCGTCCAATTTCAAGAGACGAGATCCTGCTGGCTCTAAAGAAATTAAAGAATCGTAAAGCTAGTGGCCCTGATGGTATCATCGGTGAAATGTTAAAAAATGCGTGTAAGTCTGACTTGTTGGGTTTTGTCACAAAGTTAATGCTTTGTTTGACAGAGGTGTGTTTCCGGAACTGTGGACTGAATCTATTGTTCTCCCTTTATATAAGAAAGGTGATGTTGATAATCCAAATAATTATAGAGGTATTTCCTTGTGTAACATTTGTAGTAAGCTATACAGTGCTGTTATCAACAGAAGGCTGCAGGACTGGGTAGAAGAAAAGAACCTCACTGGTGAATGCCAAGCTGGATTTAAGCGTAACTATTCTACAATAGATCACATATTTACTCTAATTGCATTTGTGCAAAAACAGTTTTGTTTGAATCGTAAATTATATGTTGCTTTCATTGATTTTGAAAAAAAGCTTTTGATTCTGATATTTTATGGCATATTTTGTTCAAAAATGGAATAAGAGGAAAATTATATAAATGTGTCATGAGCATGTATGACTCTGTAAAAGCTAGAGTGAGAAGTGGTGGGTCTTTGACTGATTACATAAACTGTACGACTGGAGTTAAGCAAGGTGATGTATGTAGTCCTATATTGTTTTCTTTATTTATCAATGAATTGACATCAGAGGTTAATAATTCTGGACGACATGGCGCAATGTTCATAAATGATTTCCTTGAGATTTTCATTCTTCTCTTAGCTGACGATGTTGCATTAATGTCTGAAACTATCACTGGTTTATAAACCCAGCTGAACAGTTTGGAAAGAGCTTCTTCTGCATTGCAGTTGAAGATAAACACGAATAAAAGTAATATTATTGTGTTTAGAAAGGGTGGTTATCTTGCCGTCAGAGAAAGGTGGACATATAATGGAGTCAGTATGCCTGTGGTGAATGCTTATAAGTATCTTGGTATTTACTTTTCTACACGCTTAAGCTTTACTTTTGCTTGTAAAGATCTTGCAAGTAGAGCTAAATATGCGCTATTGTGTATTTTGAGGAAATTAAGACTGCTAGATAATGGATCTCTGTTTGTTTTTAAAATTATTTGATGTCCAAATTCAATCAATGTTACAATATGGTGCTGAACTATGGGGTTTTGAATCTGCTGCTGTGCATATTGAGAAAATTCATTTGTATGCTTTAAAGAAATTTCTTGACGTTTCAATGAAAACACCGAATGATTTAGTATATGGAGAGACTAATAGATATCCTATTTGTTTAATTTCAATGGTTAAATGTATTCGTTAGTGGTTAAGGATAACACAAATGGAACCACACAGATTGCCTTATAAAGCCTATATTATGCTCGTAGAGTTGGATGCCAGAGGTAAGAAAAACTGGATTACGAATGTAAGGCTGAAAATGTATGAATATGGCTTTGGATTTGTATGGGAGAATCAGGGTGTCGGTGATATAAATGCTTTCATTCGTGTTTTTCAGCAAACACTGATCGATTGCAGTTGGCAAAGATGGAATTCACATGTTGAAGATAGCAGTAGATTTGATATTTACAGAATGTTAAATCCTATGCATTGTGTACCAAAGTATTTGACCATGAACATTGATAGACATTTAAAATATATCATGACCAAGTTCAGATTTGGTATTTCGGATGTCTATGTACATTCTCGGCGTTATAGCAATTCAAACGATCGTGTAAGTACTTGTCCATTTTGTAAGGAATCACAAGAAAACGAAGTTCATTTTGTCCTTTACTGTCCTGAATTAAGTGATCTTAGACAACAGTGTATTTCAGCTAAATACTTTAGACATCCTTCATTCTTCAAATTGATTTTGTTAATGACGTCGACAAATGATAAAACAGTGAAACAGCTGGCTGCGTATTTGTACAGAGGATTTAAACGAAGAAGTTCTGTAATATCTTAGTTTGTTAACCTTCCCTATTGGTAATGTATTGTGCAAGACTATCTTTGGTAATGGATTATGCAACGTTATTTTACGTGTATCCCCCTTCTAAGGGGCCAAGGCCTTTACGAATAAACATTCTTGTCTTGTCTTGTCTTCTCTCTCTCTCTCTCTCTCTCTCTCTCTCTCTCTCTCTCTCTCTCTCTCTCTCTCTCTCTCTCTCTCAGGTCCATACATCGATGAAAGCGGAGACAATTCAACTGAAAATGCAGCTGACTGTTTATGCGTGTCTAGTAACAAGATGAGAAACACACACACAAGCAAGCAAGCAAGCGCGTACACACACATACACACAACTCACAGACACGGACATTCAGACAGACACAGACAGACAGACACACACAGACACACACAGACACACACACACACACACACACACACACACACACACGCACACGCACGCTCGCGCTCGCGCTCGCGCGCGCTGGCTCAAGCGCAAAATACATCTTTGCTTCCACTTTTTGTTTCTTTGAAAATGGTTCCAATGCAGCAGGGGAGCACAACCCCATAGTAGCCCTCAGCTTTGTAATAGAGTTATCAGACTTTTAATGGCGGCTGCATACAAATGCGTTTTGCAGACAGCACAAGTTAAAAATTGTTTGCTCTAGCTCTGGTTATGAAATCACTAGACCACCCGTTCCTATTTTTTTCCGGGCACGGTTTTAATCCTCTTACGTACACGATATTGGGTGCTGTAATATTCTCTCTCTCTCTCTCTCTCTCTCTCTCTCTCTCTTCTCTCTCTCTCTCTCTCTGAATTTTTAGTATTTAAGTCTCTCTGTCCCAACGTCTGTGTTTCCCCGATACCATTGATTATTGGCTTTTGCAATATAAGTCATGAAAACACTTTGAGACAGAGAGAGAGAGAGAGAGAGAGAGAGAGAGAGAGAGAGAGAGAGAGAGAGAGAGAGAGAGAAACTCGAAATACTCGAAATTCAAAATCTTTAACGAAGGTGAATATCTAAGCTTGAAGCTTTTTTACACTATGCCCTCAAAATAACAATAAATGAAAAGGAACAATTACATCGATATGACAAAATTAAACGCAGCAATAAGAAAAACAAAACAAAAACAAAAACAAAAACAAAGAAAATTATTTTTTTTAAGAAAATAGTAAGCAGTCTGATTATAACATATTGCACACACACACACACACACACACACACACACACACACACACACACACACACACACACACACTCCTGGACAAACGAAACATCACATAGGCATACTTTAACATTTCATAAGTCAATCATGTCATATGGCTTATAGCCCAGCCGACCACGAAGGCCATCTCAGGGCTGCAACAACTTGTTTGTGTCAAAAGGAATATCAAACTTGGGAGAATATACAGTTAGGTGAAACATAATTTACAAATGGTCTATGAGGTATTTGAAATATGCTTTTTTAAACGATGTTAAACTATTTTTCTGTTTTAAATGTGTAGGGATTTCATTCCATAATTTACTCCCAGAGTAAATAAGGGATGACTTGAAAAGATCAGTTCGTGGTCGAGGGGTATGTAGGATAATTTTGCCTCGAATTTTGATTAATGGAAATTTGTCATGAAGATAAGGTGGCGCAAGGTTATTAATGATTTTATACATAAAGACAGCTTTATTAAAGCAGCATCTTAGATCGAATGGAAGAATGTTAAGATCTTTATAATTACTAGCTTGTAGAGAAGATTTCAAGAGTATCAGCTTAATAGCGCGTCTGTGCATGCTTTCTACTGGCTTTAAGCATTTTTGCTGGCTAAATCCCAGCATGTAGAAGCGTAGTTAATGACTGGTTGTACATATGCATAGAAATATAATTTTCTGGTATGTTGATCTAGGAAATTATTGATTCGGTTTAACAAGAATAATTTTTCAGATAACATTTTAGACAAATCAGAAATATGATCAGACCATGAAATATTATTATCAAATGTAAGGCCTAATAATTTGTGTGATTTAAATTCTTCTAAGACTTTATCTTGTATATGTATTTTAAACAAATCGGCTTTCGTATTTTGACGTTGTTGTCTGGTTGTAGTCATCATAAATTTAGACTCTTGAGGAGGGAGGGCAATATGGTTCAAATTAGTCCACTTTGCAAGTTTATTGAGATCATTCTGTAATTTGATACATACTGAGTCAGCATCTTTGTCTTTACTATGGAGAGTAGTGTCATCAGCAAAAAGCTCACAGGGAGAAGATACATGTAAAGGAAGATCATTTATGTAAACTGAGAATAAGATAGGCCCCAGGACTGACCCTTGGGGAACGCCATAATTTACTGGCATAAGAGAGGAAGTAACGGAATTTTTTAAGACTACTTGTCGCCTACAGTTGAGAAATGAGGAAATGAGTTTGAGAGCTTCAGGGGATAAACCATACAATGTTTGTTTTCTTGAAACAAACTGGACAAGTCTGGAGTTATCTACCAAATAGACTGTCGTGACTGTGAAGAGAACTATGTCGGGGAAACTGAGAGAAACCTTCGAAAATGCTTGACAGAACACAAAAGGGAATCATCACCAGTAGGCGCAGCAACATCAGTTTGAATATGACATCAGCGTTCTCGACCGTGACAATAGATGGTTTCAGCGTGGGGTGAAGGAGACTATCCATATTGCCGCCAACAACCCCACACTCGACCGGGGTGGACACACCTTGCCATCGGTGTACAACACCCTCATTGTTCAGTCACATGACCAGGGTTCCACCCTGGTTGTGTGCACTGAACTCCAGTTCACTCAGCAGCAACACCACCGCTGATGAAGACGACGGAGATCTGTCGAAAGCTCCAAGTAAGTGCTTATTTCTCAGCTGAGTGACCTGTTTAAATCTGGTAGCCGTTAGTTTTCTTAACAGTGGATTGTGATCTATAGTGTCAAACGCTTTAGCTTTTTTAAACGGCATTTTGAATGCTATCAAGTCGTGTCTTGTCGCTCTGTGTTCTTCCTGGAATTGGTGAACGTCATTGTGGGTAATTGTGGTGATTTTTTGAATGACTGATATGTGATGTGTATTGGTACATCGGTAATCGCCGGTTTTATCATTACTATAGATACTGAAGGAATGCCAATTGCCATACCGTAAACAGTGATCACGCTGCATTGCGTAGACCTACTGGACTCTCTTGCCTCTGGCAAGGCACCAGGGAAAGACGGTATTCCCGCCGAAGTACTGAAGTGTTGTAAAGAGACACTTATCACCGAGTTGCATGAAATCCTCTGCCTCTGTTGGAGTGAAGGCGAAGTACCACAAGACATGAGGGATGCTAACGTCGTCACACTGTACAAAAACAAAGGTGACAGAAGCGATTGCAATAATTATCGTGGCATATCCCTCCTTAGTATCGTTGGGAAAGTCTTTGCACGAGTAGTACTGAAGAGGCTCAAAGTACTTGCAGAGCAAGTTTATCCTGAATCGCAGTGCGGTTTCCATGCCAACAGATCCACTATAGATATGGTCTTCTCCCTTAAACAACTTCAGAAGAAATGTAGGGAGCAAAGGCCGCCACTCTTCATTGCCTTCATAGATCTCACAAAGGCTTTCGATCTGGTCAGCAGGGATGGCCTCTTCAAGATCCTCCCCAAGATTGGATGTCCACCCAAACTTCTCAGCATCATCAGATCCTTCCACGAAGACATGAAAGTCACTGTCGTCTTTGACGGCTCAACATCGGCTGCCTTCAACATACGGAGCGGAGTGAAACAGGGTTGCGTCCTGGCTCCCACCCTGTTTGGAATGTTCTTTGCTGTGATGCTGAAACACGCATTTGGTCCTGCAGCTGAAGGTATCTACCTCCGAACCAAGACAGACGGAAAGCTCTTCAACCTCTCCAGACTAAGAGCCAAGACTAAAGTCAAGCTGAGGTGCCTGCGTGACTTCCTCTTTGCAGACGACGCAGCAGTAACCGCCCACTCAGCCGAGGACCTACAGCAGCTCATGACTTGCTTCAGCGATGCCTGCCAAGACTTCGGGCTTACCATTAGCTTGAAGAAAACACAGGTCATGGGACAGGATGTTGACTCTCCCCCAGTCATCAGCATCAATGACCATGAACTGGATGTCGTCCATGACTTTGTTTATCTGGGCTCAACAATCTCAGACACCCTCTCACTTGACGCCGAGCTCAACAGGCGCATCGGCAAGGCAGCTACCACCATGACCAGACTGACAAATAAAGCATGGGACAGCAGCAAGCTGACCGAGCACACAAAGATCCAGATCTACCGAGCCTGCGTCGTAAGCACCCTCCTGTATGGCAGCGAGTCTTGGACTTTGCGTGCCCGACAAGAGCGAAAGCTCAATGCTTTTCATATGCGTAGCCTCCGACGCATTCTGAACATCACCTGGCAGGACAAGGTCCCAAACAACACAGTCCTGGAAAGAGCCGGATGCACCAGCATGTACACGCCGCTGAAACAGAGATGTATGTGCTGGCTCGGCCATGTCGTGCGCATGGATGACGGACGGATCCCTAAAGACCTCCTCTATGGAGAACTTGTGCAGGGAAAACATCCCACAGGCAGACCACAGCTGCGATTCAAAGACGTGTGCAAGAGGGACCTAAAAGCCTTGAACATCGACCAGAACAACTGGGAAGTAACAGCCCTCAAACGGTCAGCCTGGAGACAGACTGTGCAGAAAGGTCTCTCCAAGTTCGAAGAGACACTCGCTCAGCAGCACGGGGAAAAGAGAATGAGAAGAAAGGCTGCAGCCCAGGCAGACAGACCAGAGTCAGACTTCATCTGCGCCCTCTGCCACAGGGACTGTCATTCCCGCGTCGGACTGGCCAGCCACACCCGTCGCTGTACCAGAATAGACAACTAGAGCGCAACTCCATAGTCTTCCGAGACTGAAGGATGCCTACTACTACTGTCAGGTCAATTGGAGTCAGCGGTTTGCGCACGTACAAACGTTGTTATACGTTAACTTTTTTTTGTAACAGACAATTCAGGTAGGCTCGACCATAGGCACCCAAAAAGAAGCTAAGTCTTTCGTGTTATACAGTTTTCTACAGCGTACTATATCTTACAGAATGTGAAGAGTAACTTAGTAGCCAGCGGTCTGGTGCCTATGCATACATGCGTGTGTTTCCTGTCAGCTGATATGGGTGCAAATAGGCATGACAAAACGTAAACAATGGAACAGGCACCTGCTGGTCAAGACAAAAAACTTCAACCGACTTTTGACCCACTACAGAAACGTTTCTCCTGTTTGGTTAGGGTATTGTCAGTGTGGAGGAACTCGTTGTTTTATCGGTATTCTGGAATTTCAGAGAATTCAATCAAAATAGAACTCTCAGACTTCGATTATGATGATGAAGCTCTGTCACTTCCTTTATGGATTAGTTATCCCATCCGTACCTGCCTTAGTAAATCGGTGGTTCGATTCTACGTGAATGGATCGAAGAGAATCGCACTTTCCTTCTACTTCACCAGACAAGGCACAGGCACCTCGCTGTGTCAGGGATCTGAATGTAGGTAGTGGGACCATTGGTACATCGGTTATCGCCGGTTTTATCATTACTATAGATACTGAAAGAATGCCAATTGCCATACCGTAAACAGTGATCACGCTGCATTGCGTAGACCTACTGTCAAGTCAATTGGAGTCAGCGGTTTGCGCACGTACAAACGTTGTTATACGTTAACTTTTTTTTTTGTAACAGACAATTCAGGTAGGCTCGACCATAGGCGCTTAAAAAGAAGCTAAGTCTTTCGTGTTATACAGTTTTCTACAGCGTACTGTATCTTACAGAATGGGAAGAGTAACTTAGTAGCCAGCAGTCCAGTGCCTATGCATACATGTGTGTGTTTCCTGTCAGCTGATATGGGTGGAAATGGGCGTGACAAAACGTAAACAATGGAACAGGCACCTGCTGGTCAAGACAAAAAACTTCAACCGACTTTTGACCCACTACAGAAACGTTTCTCCTGTTCGGTTAGGGAATTGTCAGTGTGGAGGAACTCGTTGTTTTATCGGTATTCTGGAATTTCAGAGAATTCAATCAAAATAGAACTCTCAGACTTCGATTATGATGATGAAGCTCTGTCACTTCCTTTATGGATTAGTTATCCCATCCGTACCTGCCTTAGTAAATCGGTGGTTCGATTCTACGTGAATGGATCGAAGAGAATCACACTTTCCTTCTACTTCACCAGACACGGCACAGGCACCTCACTGTGTCAGGAATCTGACCAGGAAGAGTGCCGGGTGCTCTCAGACTTGGTGTCTGAGTTCCGTCAGACTGATGATGCACAGCATCTGCAGTCTGAAGTGACTCGTCTTCCTATCTGCTTTGTTCAAGAGGAGTTTGACATCATCTAGCCCTCAGCCTGTACAAGAGAACACACAGTTAGACAGTCCGTTTGTCCAGTCCCCAAGTGCTGTGATTGCTGCCAGTCGTGAAGTAAGAGATGATCAATCAAATATGGAAGATGTCTCTGGTTTCAGTATGCACATGTCTTCAGAAGAGACTGACACTGGAACTGTAGCTAGCTCCCATGTTGACGCTCAGCCTGTACAGGTCACACCCACCGGGACTGAATGGGAGTCTGTCCATGTCAAAGGCACTCAACATGACACACCAAGTGGTCAAAGTAGTGCTATACATAAGAAGCGTAGTAAACGTCAGAGACGACGCACGCGGTGTCCGAAAAGACTGTTTGACAGAGCCACCAACGACAAACTTCAGATATTGGAGGACAGTCAGGACACACTGGCCGCTGAACTTTCTGAATTTCAGAACAAATGTATTTCATATCTAGAAGATATGAAAATAGCGATTAAAAATGAAATTAAGCATTACATCAGTCAAAACATAGAAACTGCTAGAATCAATGGGTCATTTTCAGAGACGCTTGAACAGCTTAGAAAGCCAGTTAAATATTATCTGTAAGGAGAATCATTCATTGAAGACACAATTAGGAACCCTCCAATCTCAGATAAAAACTCAGATGGAAAAGGCTCGCACTACCACCACTTCCACTCAGTGTGACACAGCAGACATCCAGCTAGCGGAAGAATACCTCTTTCCTGACATCCGCGATCCTTCAACTCTAAGAGATGAGGAACACCCACGTGACATTGCACATAGTCCTGAAATGTGTACAAACAATACATCCTCCTCCAGGATATCCTTGAAGCAAAATAGCCCTGTTACACACCAACCACCATCAACACCTGTCTCTACTCACAATTTCTTTCAGGTCTTAAGACGAGGACAGTGTTGACGCTATTGGACAGAAATGTGACCAAAACGATTCTAGTATACATGAGGGTAACACAGATACTGTTTAAAACCTTCATCTTCAATCAGTCACCCAGGACAAGTCCCCAGCGCAAATTTTGCGTGAGATAAAGATTCCGAGGTATTTTTCTTCGGTCCTCATAGGTGACTCTGTCCTGCGGTATGTTGATCCAAGACGTCTTGGTAGTGAGGAAGACAGGGTGTTCAAACTGTGTGTTCCCGGGATGACAATGAAGGATTTGATGCAGTGGCTAGGCGCAGTACCAGACAAACTCACCCACATCCAGCGTGTGATTTTTCATGTAGGGGTTAACGATTGCCCCGCTGGCCCTATGCCCATGACGCAGTGGACAGAACTTATCAATCTCTGCAAGATCTCCTTCCCTTCAGCTGTCATCACCTTCAGCTCCATCGTCCCAGCACGAGGACGTCACCCTTTTAACAACTCGATCTTTCCCTCCAACAGAACCCTGCGCACAGCCTGCATTGCTGCTGAAATCAACTTGATCGACAATCATGATACATTTATTACTAAGAATGGTGCCCCAAGACGCGCATATTACAAAGATCCTGTTCAACCCAGTCTTAAACGTACTGCAAAACTAGCCACCAATTTTATGCAGTTTTTGCCACATTTCTCTCGTCAGACCAACGGCCGACATGGTGAAGGTGGCCTTTCGTCACAGCGACAGCCCTAAAGTGATCGGCAAATGGAACAGCGGCCAGATGCTTTTGATTGCACTCAGCACGGTGGCAGGGTAAACACACGCCCTGAGTTTGGTCAGTGTTCAGGATGTGGTGGCTGTGCGGCTGGCGCCACCTCCATCTCTTCCATGATCCACTACCCCATGCTGCCGTCCCAGAGACGGGGAGGATGGACCGACCCCAGGCTATACCAAGACACCGTTCCCGTTCGACGTTCAACAGAGAGCCTGGTCCCTCACAGCAGCGTTACGACACCACTAAGGCCTGTCAGCCTCCCTTCAACAGGAGGCCTGTTCTTTCACAGCAGCTGTATACCAACGTGGGCGAGGCCTTCCAGCGTTCGATCTCCAGTCGGCCTCAGGACAACAGGACTACATGAAGCCAGCCGTGCTCCCAACCCCCTATTCCCCAACCAGTCCCATGCCTCACTCCAAGGACCCTGGTGTCCCTCCGTTTCATACCCACCTCCCATTTCTCAGAATCCCCTTCTAGCCACAGAGGGCTACAGGAAGACTGTCCCACCAAGCTGCCAGCGAACCCAGTGGCAGCTGTACCTCCCCCTACCGCCTGGTGTGTTGGAGGTACGTCCCAGCAGACTGGAGAGTACGCCCTCCAACTGCTGAAACAAGGCGTCACAGCTCCTGAACCACCCTGATTATATGATTGTCAAAATTAGAATGGGTGGAAACTGTGTTGTTTGTGGTGTAGTTGTGTGTGTGTGTGTGTGTGTGTGTGTGTGTGTGTGTGTGTGTGTGTGTGTGTGTGTGTATATATATGTGTGTGTGTGTGTGTGTGTGTGTGTGTGGTGCGTGTGTGTGTGTGTGTGTATGTGTGTGTGTGTGTGTGTGTGTGTGTGTGTGTGTGTGTGTGTGTGTGGTGTGTGCATGCGAGAGTGTGCACTCGCGCATGAGCACATGTGCGCACGTGCTTTTGTATGTATTGAGAAAAAGTAAGGGGTGGGGTTGAACGAGCGGGGGCGGGGTGGAGCGGGAGCGGGAAGGGGGAGGGCGAGTGAATGAAGGAGGGAGAATCGTGTACCGTCAAATATTAGATGTAAGAGAATTACCATGTTGTAGTAACCATGTGAGAATTACCATGTAGTAGCAACTATGTGAAATTTATCAACGAATCGGATACTTCCTTGTTTCCTTTGTCCGATTTGGTATTAACAAAAATAATTCAAATGTCACTGGTGTAAAAACATGTTCACCGATGTGATAACAATTAAGGCGTTAGTATTTCGTCCCCGGATTGCTGATATCGTTTTTTCTTGCTGAGTTTTGCCGCATATTGTTGTAGTTATAAAATCATCTTTCTTGACTTGTATAAGGCAGCTGATTTTCTTTTCTGTCTTTTTCTGTTGCTAAAATTTATCTACAACAGGTGTTCCTGCTGTTTGTCTATTATTCTACTCGTTTATCTATAGTGTTGTGTAATCCTTAGAGTTTATTTGTAAATCAGTTTCATCTGTAATGAATGAATGGTTGTCTAAATTCGGCTTCTAAATAGGCTATTTAAACGTGTGTCATCTTTTAAACAAAAATTCTGATCATTTCCAATAACTGTTTCCATTGTTTTTGTTTTTCAGAATCTCGACTTTCCAATATAGTGCCTGATAATTTTGTTTCAATCCAAGGTTATAAAACTATAAGAAGACATGAGAGAGAGAGAGAGAGAGAGAGAGAGAGAGAGAGAGAGAGAGAAGAGAGGAGAGAGAGAGAGAGAGAGAGAGAGAGAGAGAGAGAGAGAAAGAGAGAGAGAGAGAGAAAACAGAGACAAAGACAGAGAGAGGTGTATTTTGGGAACAGACATCAGGACAACAGAAAGATGTGTTAGAGGGTGTATGCATCAAAAGCGGGATATCCTCTGTGTGTGTGTGTGTGTGTGTGTGTGTGTGTGTGTGTGTGTGTGTGTGTGTGTGTGTGTTCAATGTTCAGTCATGTACGGTAGCAGAGAGAGAGAGAGAGAGAGAGAGAGAGAGAGAGAGAGAGAGAGAGAGAGAGAGAGAGAGTTGAGGTGCATGAATCCATGCACTATATCTATTGTTTATTTGTGTCCTCATTACTATTTGTGTTTGCTTTTTTTCTGATGTCACTGCGATACTCGTGTCTCTTTCCTTAATGCTAGCAATATGACCTGGAGCCTTTAGCCTCTCCCACCACCCCTTCCGCGTGTTCTCTTTCCCTCTCCAGGCAATTGCCACAACAAGCTGACACCAGGCCCCATGACGTTGACAGTGTCCGGCAAATCGCGTGCCAATCACTACCAGGGGCAGAATAGTTCGTTCACAGAAGGGCAGGGTGGGGGTCTAATTTCTTTTAAATTTAACAATCTGCAGTGGTCAAAAGGCTGTTGACCTCGGTCAGAGAGAGTATGGAGTGTGTAGGGAGACTGGGGGTGTGGGGGTGGACTCGGGGAATGGGAAGTGGAGGTGGTGGAGGGGATATATAGATATAGTTATAAAGGACAAGCCCTTTCCACCATAAAGAGGTGATATCAGAGCTATACACTGATTACATGACTCGAGTTATACAAACACATATGCAATCTGCAACCTTAAAATGTAAAAAAACAACAACTAAATCTTATAAAAAAAATGTTCACATCTCTTAAAAACTGAAATATCACAGATACTTGCACATTTCTAAAAAGCTCACCAAGTGACATCTTATCAAAATATTTTCCTCTAATATCACTGAGATCATCACACTCAGTCAGCACCTGCTTAAGAGTGTTGGAGGGGAGGCGGATGGAAGGATAATAGGGGCAGGGAATACGTAGCGTTGTGTTGTCTTCAGTGTTTGCTGATGATGTGTTCCTAGAACTGTTTTTAATGCACACTTTTTATGCTTTCAAATTGTTGTTACTTTCATTCTTTCATTCCCCATTCATTTAAAAAAAATCATCCGGAAAAGGGCTGGGAAGACACTAGGGAAGAAGAGGGGGTGGGGGTGGGGTGGGTGGGTGGGGGGGGAACTGGAAGTAAATCAACGATTCCGTTAAAATGAAAGAATTCATGACTGAAAGAAAGAAAGAAAAGAAAGACAGGATGGAAAGAAAGAAAGAGAGAAAGAAAGATAGAAAGAAACAAAGAAAGAAAGAAGGAGGAAGAGTAGAAGAAATAGACGATACTATTTCTTAAACAAAGGTCTGGTTTATCTTTCTTCTATTCGCATCCCCCGTAATCTTCCATTTAAATGAGAGAAATCTGGTCTTCTGGGACCAGAGATCAGAAATGAAATATTTCCTTATTGAAAGTCGCTCTGAGTTATTTGCTTTCTCCAGACGGTAAGTGGAACTGATGTGTGACTGACAGGGAGTATTGATAGCATTTCACCCTCAGACGTCTCAAAAGGAGTTTATCGCCCCCCTTGTTTTGGATCGACGCCAAATGCGAACATTTCATACACGTAGAACGGGGCGGGTGGAGATCAAGAACCCTTGTGCCCATCTCCCTCTTTCTGTCCCTTTGTGTCCTGTGTCTGTGTCTCTCTCTGTTCTTCACTCTCCTGCCCTCCTTTCCACCCCCCCCTCTCTCTCTGTGTGTCCCTCATGGTCTGTTGGTCTCTCTCTGTTTGTCTCTCTGTGTCTGTCTGTCTGTCTGCCTCTCTGTCTGTCTGTCTGTCTCAGTCTCTCTCCCACTGTTCTCTCTCTCTCTCTCTCTCTCTCTCTCTCTCCTCTCTTTCTGTCTCTGCCTTTGTCTGTCTGTCTGTCTGTCTGTCTGTCTGTCTGTCTCTCTCTCTCTCTCTCTCTCTCTCTCTCTCTCTCTCTCTCTCTCTCTCTCTCTCTCTCTCTCTCTCTCTGTTCCAGCATCCGAACAGTGGGAGACGTTCGGAATCGCCTCAGAAACTACGATTCGAGAATAGTGGCAGCAAAATAGAGATCTTTCAACACAGTGTTGGAACCAGTCGCAGAGAAACAAAAGGACCCTTTTCAATACAACAACAATGAAGGGGATATCATAGGAACGTTAAGGAGTAGAAGATGCAAACGAAACAATGCTACAACCAAACAAATCGTTCAACCCCTTTGGTGGAATATAGACACAGAAACAGCCTGGAAACAGAAACGCAAGTCTGTAAGAATTTGGCAGAGAGAAAGAAGAAAACCTTGTCCTGATCTAGCTATTAAAACAGACATGAATCAGTGTATATTAAAATATCGTCTTTTGTGCAAAGGTCTTCTACCAGCATCTGAATTTCTGCCTTGGTTTTGCCTTCTGGCCATTCTCGACAATGTCTTTCAAGTTCTGGAGCGATGGCAATTTGGTAGAGGTGCTTCAAGTGGTCTGGATATTTCTCCCATTCCTTGGTTTCTTTGACTTCTGCTAACTGGCACACAAGCTGTATACTGTCTTCTCCTGTCCCATCCATGATTTTCCACGTCCTAGCCGAGTGCCTTTTGTTTCCTTGACCGCCGCATGAAGTTGGTTTTGGGGATTTTCAAGGGCTCTGAAATATGCCTTCACCTGTTCTAGCTTGTCTTACCTGCATTGAAGGAAGGTCGAGCAGGTATCGCATAGTTTGAACTGGTGTGTTCTTTGTGGTTCCCAGGATCAAATTCATTGCTTCATTTTGAATTCTTTCCAATTTGAGAAGGATGCTGTTGGACAGTGTCGTAAGCCCTAATCCATAATCTATCACATTGAGTACAAGTGCGTGATGCAGTCGGTAGAGATGGCGCTGTTCAATGCCTTTAGCTGCCTTGCTTTCATGGCAGATAGGCCTTTTTTTTGCATTTAAGAACAATATTCTCAACATGCTTTCTAAAGGTTAGCATTCTGTCAAAGCCTACACCCAAATAGCGTAGGCTGTTAGTTGATTCAATTGGAATTCCATTGAAGGAAACTGGTGAGGGTACTTGTCCTGTCTTGTTGTTGAAAGTGCAGACTAATGTCTGGGCTTTTGTAGGGTTGATGGACGAGCCAGTTTCTTGACACCACTAAGCAATGTTGTTCAACTGTTGCTGAACTGCTTGCGTTCTTTCTTCAGCATTCTTTGATGTTTAGTAGATCAGGCCGTCATCTGCAAATGTCAACACTCGAGCAATTCCGTTTCTGTTGAGGTCTGCTAGGCCTTTAGTAGTGTAAACATTGTACAAAACAGGGGAAAGAGGAGAACCTTGAGGTAATCCCATGGACAGTTTATGAGGCTCAGAAGTCCAGTCTCCAAATCGTAGGATGACGGTTCGCTCCCGAAGTGCCGCTGCTATCCTTCGTGTGTCTTCCTGACTCCATAGTCAAGGAGTAGTTCCATGAGAAGCGAGAACTGGACTTTGTTGTATGTATCTTCCAGATCTATTGCAACAGCTAGTGTTTCTTCCTTTCTTTGGAATCCTTCGTATACTTCACAGGCAAAAGCGGCCGTATTTTCCCATGTACTTTTACCTGTTTTGTAGCCTCCTTGATTTGATGAGAGCATTTGTCGACTTTCAAGCTCTCTTGCGAGTTTTCTTGCTATGATTCGTTCCATGAGCTTTCCAGCTATATTTTGCATAGTGAGTATGCGGCAGCCATTTAGCTGATGATAATATTTTCCTGGCTTTGGTAAAGCTTTCAGGTAGCTGTGTGTCCAGTCGTCGGGGACATAGTAGAAAGAAACTCGTGGAGAGCGTGGCAGCAGAGAGTCCTCAGAAGAGAAGCCCCCTTCAAGCAAGTGTTTCGGCCCTTATGTCCTGACACTCTAGGGGGGTTGGGCCACACCCGGTTCATGACTCCGGATGTCCTTCTGCTGCTATCATCAGATGCCATAGGAGCTTTGGTATCAGCATGAACTGCAGACACCAGACCTTGTATTTGCCAGGGAGCCCACACTGGTCAATGGTCTCCAAGCCTTCTTCTGACATCTGTTTGGTTTCTTTTGCTCTTTGTGTGTCTTTCATAGTATCATCATACCATCTTCCAAGGCTCTCGACTGGCTCTTCTGTGACTGTTGGAATGGCCTGGTTGGCAACACTGAAGACCACAGATTCGGTCACTTTTCCTTTCCTCAGTGAGAGACTCCGTGATTTCTTTGGCTTGAACTTCATTCTGGATGAAGCAACTATGTCGTCCAGCCTCTCCAGCACATGACATGTCTCGTCTTCTCTGGATGAAATCACTGTAGTGTCATCCATGAAGGCCTTGAAAGGGGGCATCTTGTATCCATCGCCAAGGTCTGTTTGACTTGCGTTTCTTGTTGCTGCTTTCAAGATGACTTCCATTGCCAACACGAACAGTATTGGGGAAATTGCACAGCCCATTGCAATGCCCACTTCCAAGTTGATCCAATCTGTTGTGTACTCCTTGGTGGAGAACCGCATTGAGAAGCCATTGAAGTACTTCTTGATCATGTCGTGGATGTTCTTTGGCACATGGTACATCTCAAGAGCCAGCTGTATCATCTCATGGGGTACAGATCCATATGCGTTTGCCAGATCAAGCCACACTACGTCCAGGTCTCTCTTTTCTGTTTTTGCTCTTTGGATTGCGTCCCAGATCATTGTGGCGTGTTCTACACAGCCAGCCACGCCTGGGATGCCACCTTTCTGGACTGACACATCCAAGTACTTGTTTTCCATGAGGTACTTGGTCAGCCTTGCTGCCATGACAGAGAAGAAGATTTTCCCTTCGACGTTCAGTAGTGATATTGGCCTGAACTGGCTGATGTCACTTGAGTTTTGCTCTTTGGGAATGTACACACCATCTGCTGTCATCCACTGGCCGCTGATCTTCTGGTTTCTCAAAGCTGATCGCAGCAGCCTGTGGAGCCACTCTAGCACCTTGGGACATTTCTTGTACAGCTGGTAAGGTATTCCGTTTGGCCCTGGTGATGATTTGGCCCTGGCTTTGTCGACCACCTTCTTGATTTCCGCCAACGTTGGTGGCTTGTCATTGAACTGTTCCTCAGGTTTGTTTGGCCATACCAGACCTTTAATGTCGAGTGGTGCTTTGCTCTGTGAGTCAGAGTATGTTTTCCTCAGATGCTGCTCAAGAACTCCTTTGTCCACACTTAGGGTCCCAGATTTCGGCTGTTCAAACAGTGATCTGGCAAACTGGAAGGGGTCTCTGAAGAAGCGCTCTTGAGTCTACTTCTTTTTGCTCTTCCTCGCAGATTCCACTTTGCTGAGGGCGCTGTGTTTTGCTTTCAGGTCTTTCCAGAGTTTTTTCAAGCCTTGTTTTTCAGCTGGCAGTGCGGTCTTCATTTGCTTCTTGAGGTTTTTCTTTTGTCCATCTCTTCTTGGCGTCTGGATTTCTTTGGAGGTGTTTTCTCTTTGGGTAGTTTTGCTCCATAGGCGTCTCTACATGTGGCATACACAATGTCACCATATGTGGCTAGTTTGTGTTCCAGGGTGCTTTTCCCTATCAGTGCATCGATTTTTGCATCCAGTTTCTCCCAATCATCAGTTTCGTTTGCTCGTGGCAGGTTAGTTTCAGGCGCCTGGCATCGAGGGCCTGTGCAAATTCCTCATCCGAACCAACAGCGTGGATGTCCTTGGCACCGTGGTTTAAATCCTGGCCTTGGTCTTCCGACGTCTAATCTGCTGATGCAATGCCTTTATCAAACCTCTCCTGGTAGAGACTGAAGAGTTTGGCCCTCTCCTCTTCTGAGAGCTGTTTGATATCTGCATACCGTACTTTGTCTGGTCCTGGAGCACTATCTTTAGTGCATCTAGCTATTGCGTCATCCGGTTCAGATTCTGTGATTTCATCATCAATGCCAGTCTGAGCTAGGTGTTGGTTTAACTTGGTCCTGATTTCTTTGATCACTCTGTACTATGAAACGTTTAAGTAGAGTCGACCCTTTCTCTAAATTTGTCTTGAGTTTTATGATCCCATCAGCGTCTAAGACATCTGGGGTTGCGTTTGTTTTGTTTTTTCCTTCCATGCGACTATAAAAGTGCCAGAACTGAGTCAGTGAAGTGACAGACAAAACTGTTGCCACTTGGTTTCTTTTGCTTCTTCAGCAACTCTTTTGAATTGTTCAGTCTTCTGATTCATGTCTATTTTAATAGCTAGATCAGGGCAAGGTTTTCTTCTTTCTCTCTGCCAAATTCTTACAGACTTGCGTTTCTGTTTCCAGGCTGTTTCTGTGTCTATATTCCACCAAAGGGATTGAACGATCTGTTTGGTTGTAGCATTGTTTCTTTTGCATCTTCTACTCCTTAACGTTCCTATGATATCCCCTTCATTGTTGTTGTATTGAAAAGGGTCCTTTTGTTTCGTTTGTGTAACTTTTGATGGTTTCTGTAAACTGAACACAACAGGGAAATGGTCACTTCCATGATGAAGAAGTGCTTCTGCACTCATACCTGCTGTGAATTTTGGTTCAATGAGTGCAAAGTCAATGACATTGTCAGTGTCACCCTGCCTCCCTGTATGTGTTGGGGATGATGATGTCAGTGCACCAAGAAGTACTTCATCCAACATCACTTCCAGTGAAATTCCTTGAGGATTGGTACCATGTTGATCCCACAATTTTGAGCGTGCATTAAGATCTCCACATAGTATGACAGGGTCTCCAAATTCATGTTCTATTTCCTCCAGAAAGATCCAATCCGTTTTTGATGTGTGGGTACCTGGACGTATGTATGCATTGATGAGTACAAGGCTTTTCTGAATACCATCCGGTCTTTCTATCCTCACGCCCATTAGCTCACTTGTGCTACTACACCATTTTCCCAAGTCTATCCTGGAGTTTGGTTTTCAAGTTTTTTTTATTATCATAGCTAGTCCTCGTCCATCATGCTTTTGAAATATTATGAAGTCATCCAGTTTTATGGTTTGTGGGCGGCACTTCTAGTTTCTTTTAGACACAGAACATCAAAGTCATATGCTAGTTTTTCAATCGTCGAGATCCTCTTCCTTGCACTGCAGCAGTTCCAAGTACAAATCCTGAAATATTTCTTGGATAGTCTTTCAGCTTTTGTTGTATTCCTACCTACCTTTTTTCTTCTCCCACCTCTTTTACTACGCCGACTATTGTTTTGTGGGGATCCAGTTTAAAGCCTGCACCCGAAGACCCCCAAGGTGCAAGCGAGACAAAGTATTTTGAGAATCCATAAGAAGGTATTCTTAGTGTTGAGAGGTCATAAGCGGTCGCCCTGACAGACCCTCGTATCAGGGAAGGGTAATGGATGTCCATACATGTAGGGAACGCCTGCACATATGAAGTCCGTCAGCCTGGTGTCGCCCTAGGGCCAGACTACATACGGTTCGAGACTGTTTAACCCAACAGCCATTCAACCCCTCGGCACTGTATGAAAGCCTTGGGATTGGGTCGACTCCAAGATAAAAAAAAAAGGTCAAAGCAAGGAGGGAGGGGACAGCTGAGAACTTGATAGTGAAAAGTGTGCCTCATTAAGTTCTTGTCCTGTGTTTCTGTTTGCTTCTCTTTTGTTGTTCCCCGAGCAAGCGTAGCGAGGGAGGGGAGCTTAGAGATGAATTCTTAAACTGTATGTGAGTCAAACTGGCCAAATAAAGACAAAGGAGCTTTGCGATTTTGTTGTGTACAGCTATCTGTGAGACAAGCCGGGCAAATACAGACAAAGGAGCTTTGAGATGATGTTGGTCTAAGCTATCTGTGCAAAAAACTGGGTAGGTTAAATAAAGACAACGAACATGCCAATAAAATCCACCGTATCAACACAATATGAACATTGATTATTTTTTTGTATTTTCATTTTGTTATACATTATATTTGTGGGGTGAATATTATGTAACACTTTCCAGTGAAGGACTCTAAGCCTTACTTCTTTGGTGATTTCTTTAGCCCTAGACCAGGACTGTAACTAAATTTCCTTTCCCAGAAATAATGGGCCGTTGGTAAATTTGTTCCGTTGTCCTGGAATAGCATTTTCCTGATGTTCTTTGGTTTTGTATTAAAATGTTTTGCATCACAATCCTGTCGGCATGTGAATGGATCTCCTCTCTCTGTCCATTGAATCCACTCTTTGGGAATAGAGTTAATAAGGGCATTATATTAAAAATAATGTTAGCCTTGCTTCACCCAGTCATATTCTGTACTTCCTCAAGAGACAAAAATCTATGTTCGTTCTGATGGATTATATCTTTCATCTGTTCAATTCCTCTATTGTGCCAGTTTGGAAAGAATAATACTTTATTTTTGTATTTAATCAAACAGTTGTTGAAAAGAAGCTGTGACTGGAAATGACCACTGGTTTTTTCACTTTGTTTATTCATAGTTTTGTTATCTAGATAACATGTAATTGTCTTTCCAGAAATCATTTTCAGTTCTATCAATACCCTGCATATCTTTGTCCTTGTGTTTACATTGAAAAAAAAATCCCCATTTGCCAGTTTATGCAAATGCCACAATGGGATCAGCCTCCAGTTTCCATTGTCTTTGGCGTTGTATAATTTACCCATCCATTGTAAGTTCAGAAGCGTCTGGAACTGAAGCATATTGATCGTGTTCAGACCATCTTCGTCCACATTTGATTCCATTACTTTCCTCTTCACTTTCTCGAATGCTTTCCTGTTACTGATTTTTTTCTGCCATACAAATCGGTATAACGCTGTATAAATGTTATGCAGCACTGCATCGAGAAGACCAATAGACTGCATTACATAAACAAATTGACTTATAAGAAAAGTTTTTATAACAATCACTTTACCTTGGATACAGAGATCTCTCCTTTTCCAATTGTTTATCATACTATTAATCTTATTGATTCTTTCATTCCAGTTTTCATCAATGTTCTTTGCCATCTTGTTCGTATCAAAATAAATTCCCAAAACTTTAATTCTGTTTACTGTTGTGAATGGGGGATCTGGGTCTTCTTTCATAGTTCCCATTGGTAAAGCTTTTGTTTTCTGAACATTCAATCTGATGCAACAAAACTTTTCAAAGGATGACAAGATTTCTAATGCTTTAAACATTTCCTGTCGGTCTTTGAGAAACAATGTTGTGTCATCCGCCATTTGTTTTGCCTTAATACTAGAATTTCCATTCCCAGAGTGTAAAGGAACTTCGATGTCTGCCATCGAACTATTTCAAATCTTAATGTCTAGTAGCTCGACAGCTAGCACAAAGGCTAATGGCAACCTTGTCTTATTCCACAGTTCACATCAAAAGGTTCGGAAATCCAACTCCGTGATTTACAGAGGTCATGTTTCTGTTTGTCAAAACAGATACCCATTAAAATAAAAATTGGTCCGAAACCAAAAACGTCAAACACTTTCAGCAGAAAACTTTTTGATAACGAATCAAATGCTTTTGCATAGTCAATAACGAGCAAAAAGCCTGCTCTATTAGTTTCATTTAGGTAATTGATTACATCATCAATCAATCTTATGATTGTGGCGATGTTTCTACCTTTGATATACCCTACCTGATCTTCATTTACTAAGTTAGTGATGACTTATCCAAGTCTTAACGATAAGACTTTGGCTAGTATTTCAGTTTGTTTAATTTGTCTCTACCTATGTAACAGAGTTATTACACCATATCTTTGAGAATACGATAGTTTACCAGCACGCAAAGCCTCTATGAATGACTGAGTAAGTGTCTTACATATTTTATTCCAAAACATTTTCAAAAACTCTATCATCAGTCCATCATTACCGGGGGCAGATCCATTTCTCATATTCTTCAGAGCTTTTGTCATTTCTTCCACTGTCACCATGCCCTCACGTGAAACAGCTTCATTAGCATCTAGTCTACGAAAGTTTTCATTTTCCATAAATGTATTTGTTGCTCCCCTAACGTCTTTCTCTACAGTTTCTTGATTATAAAGTTTCCTGTAAAAAGAGACTTGTTCTTACAAACTTTTTGTCTGATCTGTAAGTATCTAACCTGAATCTTTCGTTAATCTCGTCATTACTTTCTTCTCTTCTCTAGCTTTTTCCAGACTGCAAAAATATTTGGTATTCCTTTCATCTTCTTCAATCGATTTAATTCTCGCCCTAATTGGCGCTCTTCTCGCTCTCTCAACCTTCAACAACTCTATTTCTTGTTTTAAACTAAGATACTGTTTCTGTACTCCTACATCAGAGGGATTGCTGGCTAATACCTTTTCTTTTTCCACAAGTTGTGCGTTCAGACGATACTCACGATTTCTTCTTTTTCATGCAAGTGGTTTTCCATACTCAGTACAAAAAGTACGAATTTCAACTTCACAGAGTTCTCACCTACGTATATAAGAAACATCATCAGTAGCATTATTGAGATGCTTATGTAATAAATCGTTCATCTCTGCAACAGACTAGATATCTTTTAAAAAGCTATTGTTAAATCTCCAGGATCCTGGACCTCTCTCAATGTTACCGTTGTTCAATTCCGTTATGACAGCTTTGTGATCTGAATGCGCAACCGTCGTGAGTTCACACGAAACACACAAGGGTAGCATTTCCTTTGGCACAAAACAGTAATCCAAACACCGAGCAATAAAAGGGTTATTCTTACTCCAGGAGAAATCTTTTTCTTAATTATGAAAAGCTTTCCAGATGTCTGTCAGATTCAAATTTCTTACCACATTATTTAATTCTCTAACCTCTGACTCATGAAGAAATTGACCGGAAAAAATATCAAGACTGTTCTTCATAACACAATTAAAACCACCAAACACCAACAGATTTTGCTCACTATATTCAGCACACCTTTCCTGTAATTTTGTCATGAAAATTGTTTTATCTTTCTTATCATTTGGAGCATAGATATTTGCCAATTTAAATTCATATAGTTCACTTTGACTGACACAGCTAAGAATCTCTCTAAAGCCAGTTCAACATCTACGTTACCATCAGAAGTTTTTGCTATTAAAATTATCTCTTTGTGACTCCTTTTCGTACCCTTATAAAAAAATTTTCCTCCCCTCTGTTTTTCCCATAGCAAGGCATCACTCTCGGTTACATGGGCTTCATTTCATTACTTTTTAAATAACGAAAAATAGCGGCTCCTTTAAATTCATTCCTGAGACCTCTTACGTTCACAGAACAAATACGTATTTTGTCCATTGGAACTATTATACGGATATTACACAACGCATTTTCCAAATTCCATACTCAATGTCCGTTAGTCAAGCGGGGCCAAAACCATGAGGTCTGTCCGAAGAGGCAGGGCGTCTACCCACACTGATCGCTTGCTTACCTCAGTGTTGTTACTGTGGGCAGCCTGATGGGTGGATTTACCACTATCCTTTTTCGGGTGCATACCCTTCCCCGCTACCTCTTTAGGGCTGGAACCCTCTTTGGATCTCAGGCGTTTAGGGGTCTCCGACCTGCGCCGGGACAGGCTCTCCAGCTGCAGGGAGGCAGAGAGCGTGGCCTAGCTGCACGGTCCACCCGTCTGTGGCAGTAGTCGGGCTGGTCGCTGTCCATCGGCGCGGTGTCACCCACTCCGGGTGTGTCCTGTCTGTCCTCCGCTGGAGTACCTGAAATTGAAAACTGGCACAGAAGATCCCCGCGTTTATGGCCGGATTGTCTGCACTCACGACAAACAACCTCTTTGTTGCACACTGAAGCATAGTGGTTCTGTCCCAGGCAATTAGAGCAAAGATTTAGCATAGGATCAAAACATTGATGTAGTACGTCAGATTTACATCTTTCTTCAAAGTGCTGCAGAGAAAATGAAATTGACAAAGAACAAAAACTCAAGACTCTTCATCGCAGCCACCATGGTGGGATGCTGATTGTGAAGCAAGTAAGAAAGCAAAATGTAGCGTACTGAAATTATTTAGACATACAAGTTTGCAATCTGTTCTGGAAAAGTATCTTACTCTCAAGAATGATTTTAAGGATTTATACAACAAAAGGAAACAGACTGAGTGTAAGAAAAAACTTGTAAATGAACTCAATGATTCTTGCAGCAATAAAGATTCAAAGGCATTCTGGCAGAAACTGAAAGTTCTTACTTCATCAAAAATAGATAGGTCAAATGTAATTCCACCTCGCACATGGTTTGACTACTTCAGATCATTAGTTTACTCGGAAATGTCTTCTTCATGTTCGGAATTTTATGAGGCCGTTCAAGATACAGTAAGCACAAATGATCCAAACAGTTGTGAGAACTGCACTGATTCTCGAATGAATGAAAGTGAGATTTTAAATGCCCTGAATAATCTCAAAAGTGGCAAAGCATCTGGTCCGGATGGTCTATGTTCAGACTTTTCCCAACATGTTACTGATATTCATGCTAAATTTCTGCTGCCTCTGTTTAACAAAGTATTTACAATTGGGATATATCCCGAATGTTGGTCTGAGGCGGTAATCTTTCCACTGCGCAAGAAAGGTAGCACTGAACAAGTTGAGAATTACAGGGCACATCACTGTTAAACATTATCGGTAGATTGTATCGAACATTGAATGAAAGATTAACAACATTTTGCAATCAAGCAAATTTGATCCCGAAAGCCCAAGCAGGTTTTCGTAAAGGTTACAGAACAATCGACAACATTTTTTCTCTGCAATCTCTCATACAAAAATATGTCACAACTGTGTTGCATTTGCTGTTGCAAAGAGGTGTCCATGGTAAATTATTCTTATCATTACAAAGTATATACAAAAGTGTAAGAGCAGCTGTGAGAATTGGAACAAACATAACTGAGTATCTTGACTGTATCTAGCGATAGACAAGGATGCATTTTAAGTCCCATGTTATTTTCAGTTTTCCTTTCAAAGCTGGAATAAGAACTTTATAATCTTGGTACTAATGGAATAAATGTCTTTGCTAATCTATTTGATATATCCTTACTTGTATGCAGATGACATTGCTCTTGTTTCAGACTCAGTGGCAGATTTACAGAAGAAGATAATTTGTTGGGAATATTTTTGCAAGAAATGGGGACTCCTGATCAAGATGGACAAAACTAAAGTGGTTATATTAAAAAAAGAAGGTGGTTTTGTTAAAAATTGCGAGACATGGTACATGCAGGAAAAGAGGTAATTGTAGAATCTAGTTATAATTACCGAGGAATTGTTTACCACTAAGAGCTGTTGCACGGATTAAAAGGCATATTAAAGTATATTCAGACTGCAATGTATCCCTGCCTCTACAGTTTTAAATATCTTCGATGCAAAAGTTCAACCCACACTCTTGTATGACTCTGAAGTTTGGGGCTATCAGCAGTATGATGATGTTGATAAAGTTCAGGTGAAGATCTGCGAAATGATTCTAGAGGTTGGTAAGGATATAAGAATGATCTAGTTCCAGGTGAATGTGTAGATTTCCGATTTACATTGATGTGTTCCTCCAATTAATTAGGTATTGGACTAAACTGATTGACATGCCTCACCATAAGTACCAAAACACTGTTATAAGATGCTACCTGCTCAGGACGGACAAACTGGGCAATACATGTCAGAAAACGTTTATGTACCCATGGTATTGAGTATGTTTGGGCAATGCAGGATTGTGGAGACATGTCAATCTCGAATTCATTAAACTTGCGACTACATGATATTCACAATCTGAAACGGCATGATTCCGTCACAAATCAACCTGCCATCCAAACACATGCAGCGCAAACTGCGTTGGAGAACTGAAATCAAGTGAACTTCGTAGAGTTGTTTGTTTGCTAAGAACAAATAAATTACCTTTAAACGGAGATTCCCGTTACGGGAACCCAATGACCAACCCTTACTATTTGCAATGTGATGGTAAGCATATTGAAGATATGTTTCATGTTTTGTTCCACTTTTCGTAGAAAGTTTATTCCTTTACATTAGATAGATTTCCGACAATTGTCAAACTTCGACTACTTTGTACGACCACCAATAGAAACCTGATCTACAAATTGGGTGTGTGAATTTGGTGACAGTGATGGAGCTGATGTATTTCTCCGGTGTCTGAATTTGATGATATAGTGTTGGAGCTGATGTATTTCTCCGGCTCCAGAAGTGATCTGAATGTACAATCTGTCACAAAGCCATCGCGTGAACGTAGTTTGGCATTCAAGTTTTGGCAGAAGCGGTCAGTTGTCCGTTGCTTGAAGATTTTCAGAAATGTCTTTTCGTTTCCCACCCCACTGATCTCCCACACCCACGAGAGCCCAAACAAATCCAGAGAGCGTTTTGTGGACAGAGCCCAGTTGTGTAAGTAATTAATTTTGCTCACTGTCACCTGAGGCATTTTGTTTAAATTTTTTATACGCTTGTGAAGAAAATCTTGAAAATGTCATATTTTGCAGTCGAAACCAGTATCGTAAGGACCTAACAGTGCTGTCTACATACGGTGAGTACCTGCCTGTCGGTCTAACGTTTAACACACGTTTACAGGCAAATAAATGTATTGATACTACTATTTCAGCCCCATACAAACCCCATAGTTTCTCATGCATACAGCATGTGTTTCATTTGAGCATCGAATAATGTGAAAAATATAGACAAGTCCATATTACCAGAGCCCACATTGTCTTCATGATATCCGCGATTTTCCCTTTAGCACGTCGGCAACATCTCTGTCTGTCTGTCTGTCTGTCTGTCTGTCTGTCTGTCTGTCTGTCTGTCTGTCTGTCTCTCTCTCTCTCTCTCTCTCTCTCTCTCTCTCAGTCTGTCTAATTCTCTGTCTGGTTCTCTCTCTCTCTCTCTCTCTCTCTCTCTCTCTCTCTCTCTCTCTCTCTCTCTGTATGTGTGTGTGTGTGTGTGTGTGTGTGTGTGTGTGTGTGTGTGTGTGTGTGTGTGTGTGTGTGTTACTGCGTGTTTGCATGCACATGTTTATGTGAATACACATGACTATGTATAAGAGCAGATACGTGTAAATAGGGTGTGGGGTTTTTTTTATGTACGCGCGCGCGCGCGCGCGCGTGTGTGTGTGTGTGAGAGAGAGAGAGAGAGAGAGAGAGAGAGAGAGAGAGAGAGAGACAGACAGACAGACAGACAGACAGAGACAGACCGAGAGAGAGAGAGAGAGAGAGAGAGAGAGAGAGAGAGAGAGAGAGAGAGAGAGAGTCAGTCGGAGTCATTCCCCTGACCGCTAGGGTCGTTGGGGGGACGTGATGAGGCAGCCACCGTTTCTCCCCAGGCTCTTCTGTTGGTGGCTGTCGTGAGGAGATCTGGCATGGTCATTTTGGTCCAGTCCTTTATATTGTCGGACCAGCTCTTTCTCTGCCGTCCTCGTCTGCGCCCTCCTTCAACGGTACCTGTTTTGGAGAGGGTGTTGTGACGAATGACGTGACCAAACCATGCCATCTTCCGTCGTTTGACGGTTGCAAGAAGTGGTTCGTGGGGCTCAACTAGGTTAGTGACCAGGTTCCGCACATAATCATTGGTCTTGTGTTCTTTGTAGGAGATGCGGAGTAGTTTCCTCAGGCACCTGGTCTCAAACGCCTGGATTCTTCTTTCTGTTTCGGCCATCAGTGTCCATGTCTCGCAACCATATAAGAGGATGGAGATCTCTAGTGACTTATAGAGCGGAATTTTGTGTGGCATTTGATGTTACTCTTCCACACTCTGTTCAGTCTGGTCATCGCTGCTGATGCGGAGTTGATCCTGATTCGGATTTCTGCTGTGCAGGTGCCGTCTTTGGACAGGGTTGCTCCCAAGTACCTGAAGCTGGTCACTTCTTCCAGGGGCTCACCATTCATGGTTATGTTGGCACTGCTGTTAGTCGTGCTGTTGACCATGACCTTTGACTTTTCTGTGCTGACCTCCATGCCATAGGCACTTGCTCTTGTGACAAGTCTGTTTGTAAGATCCTGGAGCTCGGTGTTGCTGCCCCCCCCCCCCCCCCCCCCCCCCCCCCATGAGGTCGATATCGTCTGCGAAACGAAGGTTGCAGACCGGCCTGCCGCCAATGCTGATGGAGGTGTGGTGTTCTTCGAGGGTCTCTTGCATGATTCACTCCAGAAAGATGTTGAAAAGGACTGGAGATAGTAGGCACCCTTGCCTGATTCCGACTGTGGTCGGGAAGAACTGGCCCTGCTGGCTATTGAGAAGTACTGTGCTGCTGGAGTGTTCGTAGAGGGCCTGGATGACTCGGACGAGCCTCTCATCAATGTTGAAGTCTCTGAGAATCTGCCATAGGCCGTTGTGCCACACCCGGTCGAATGCCTTCTTAAAGTCGATGAAGTTGTGGAAGAGGTCCTTTTGGTGTTGTAGATGCCTTTCAATCAGTACTCGGCAGTTGAAAATTTGTTCCACAGTGCTCTGCCCTCTTCTAGAGAGAGAGAGAGAGAGAGAGAGAGAGAGAGAGAGAGAGAGAGAGAGAAGAGAGGGGAGAGAGAGAGAGTGTGTGTGGTAAAACAACAATAATAACAATGATAATATAATGACAATAGCAATCAATTTTATTCTTTTTTTTCAGGCCTTTTGGCCCATATAAACAGCAGAATATCTGATCTAAATTAATTAATTAACAATAGAGAGCTGAACATTGCTATTCTGTAAGTGTAAACATTTTACACACACACACACACACACACACACACACACACACACACACACACACACACAACAGAGAGAGAGAGAGAGAGAGAGAGAGAGAGAGAGAGAGAGAGAGAGATTCGGATTCGGATTCGGATGATTTATTCATATAGGCCTTAGCCCCTTATGAAGGGGTGAGTGAGCATAATACATGAATTGAATAAATACTCATGATTGTCAAACATTCCAAACATAAATCATTTAGAACATCAAGAAGTAACTGTTTCTCTAAATCTAAACGCCTTATACAAAAACAATGAGAAATTTCGAACAACTTCTGGTGAGGTTGACGACATCAGTATAGTCAATTTAAATAGAGAAGGCTGTCTATACAATTTTGGCTGAATGCATTCGGTTCTAACGTTCTTTAGGGCTGGACAGCAAAGAACAAAATGGATTTCATTTTCTGGAGACTCTTTACAAAGCGGACACAACAAGACATTGTCATCAACAACGGTTTTGTATCTAAACTTGTGAACTGCCAATTCTGATATTCCAAACCTAAATTTGGTCATGATATATTTCAAGTGCCTGTCCATTTCTAAAGTTAGATAAGGTTTCAGATCATGAAAGCTGCAAACATTTCTATAGAAATCAAACCTCTCACTATGTTGCACATGGTCTGACCATTTTTGCCAAGTGCAATCAACCAGTCGTTGACGAAAACAATGTAAAAACTGCTTAACATTTCCAACACCTTGACTTAACCACACGAAACCAAAACCATATTCAAAAAGACAAGCACGTACTTTACTAACCCAATAGTTTTTTCCTCTAGCATCAAGACCATATAACATGTTATAAGTTTTGCGTGGTAATCTGTGGTCCTCCATATGAAGTAAATTCAGCCAATAACGAATGCATTTTACTGCTGAAACTATGTACATGGGGAATCTATTTGTATCACCATAAATCAAGTCGTTAGGCGTGTGCCTGTCCACACCCAAGAACCTTTTTAATGCGAACGGGTGCACAGACTCACAGTATACAGCAGCACCATCTAACCCCCATAATTCAGACCCATACTGTACAATTGGTTGAACCTGACTATCAAACAACTTGAGAAATACATTAAAAGACGTATTATTGAGAACATATAATTTCTTCATAATACAGAGTAAAGCATTTTTGGCTCTGCTAGCAAGATCCTTGCACGCACCAACAAAACTAAGACGTGTAGAGAAAAATATACCCAAATACTTATAAGCATTCACAACAGGCATTGAGTCATCATCGTAGAACCATCTTTCTCTTGTACTTAAATAACCACCCTTACGAAATACAATGATGTTACTTTTGGACAAATTAACCCTTAGTTGGAGAGCAGCAGCTGTGCGTTGTAAACTATTCAGTTGAGTCTGTAAACCAATAACAGTCTCCGATATCAAAACCACATCATCTGCTAATAAAAGAATAAACAATTCAAAAGCATCCAGTGTCAGCAAAGCCCCATGTCTTCCATTGTTGATCACTTCAATGGCTAATTCATTAATAAAGAGCGAAAATAGAACAGGACTGCAAGCATCACCTTGCCTAACCCCAGCTGAACAGTTAATAAAATCTGTCAGTTTAGCACCGCAACGAACTCTAGCTCTAACTACCTCATACATGCTTCTGATACATCTGTAGAGTTTACCCCTAATACCGTTTTTAATCATGACTGGCCAAAGAAGATTTCTATTTATGGAATCAAAAGCTTTTTCAAAGTCTATAAAAGCAACGTACAATTTTCGATTATAGGAAAACTGTTTCTGAACGATAGCCATTAAAGTAAACATGTGGTCAACAGTCGAATAACCTTTTTTGAAACCAGCTTGGTGATCACCAGTGATGTTTTTTTTCCTCTATCCATTCTTGCAGCCTATTATTACTATCATTCCGTACAGTTCACTACTTATATTGCTTAGAGAGATGCCCCTATAATTATTTGGATTATTAGCATCACCCTTTTTAAATATGGGCAAAATTATTGATTCCGTCCAGTTATTTGGAAACATACCATTATCAAACAATTTGTTAAACAATTTCACACATAATTGCACAACTTGGGCAGAAGAGTATTTGAACAGTTCACCAGTAATGCCATCGGGGCCTGCTGCTTTACGGTTTTTCAATTTTTTAATAGCTAATAATACTTCTTCTTCACTAATGGGACGGTTCATATAGCTATCAGACTCATCTTCAAACCCCTCTAACCCCTCTTGGTTTGGCTCATTGTCAGTATTTAACTCTAACAAGGCTTCAAAATGTTGAAACCACATCTCAGCTGAAATGTTGTTTCTAGGTTGAGTTCTTTTCGGCGATATTCTGTGAATTACAGCCCAGAAATTCTTCTGAGACTTTATAGATGTTACTAATTCATCTATTAATAACTTCTTATATTCTTTCTCTTTTCTCTTTAGTAAATGTTTATATTCACGTCTGGCTATAACGTATGCAGTTCTGTCAGCGTCCCTCAACGATCGGCGACTTATTCGCAATAATCTCCTAGTCTTTCTTTTATTAAAAGAACATTCATGGTCAAACCAGTTCTTTGAAATTCTATCATGACCATGTATACACTTTTTCATACATTCAGCACATTCCAATATACATTCGTTAAACATATTAAGAGCTAGATTTACATCAGAGTCTATTAAACTTGTGGCAATATCAAATTTTTCACACACTTTTTCAGCACATAGGGTATCACAAAACGAAGAAGCGCATTCATCACTCCAGACAATTTTTTCTATAACATCGTCATGACCTCTTTTGTTAGCGTCTGCTAGGTTTCCACAAGGGAAGCGAACATGAAGTGCTACAGGGAAATGATCAGAATCTATTCGTTCTACAACCTGTAATTCAGAAGCATCACGCAGAAGAACAAAAAGTTCATTTGACAATATGAAATAATCATTCACACTACTTCCAGAGTCAGAAACATATGTATAGCAACCTTTTAGGTCGCCTTCACATACACCATTTAGGATGCACAAATTCAAAGCAGTGCACATGTTTAATAACAATTTCCCATAATTATTTAGGTTTTTATCTTGGGAGCATCGATTAATACTGAAAGTTTGACTATCATGTTGTGTATCAAAAGCATGAAACCCAAAGAAATCTTGAGAGATATCAGCAGTTCTGCCATTTAAATCACCGTTCAAAATAACATAAACATCATTCATTATCAACAGGTCAGTCAGACATTCTTCCAGTGTAGCAATACCATTATCTAGATCAAAATAGACATAAAAAGGAGATCCCTCGGGGGAATGTACGAACAGACATACAAAATGTCTCTGTCTGTTCCAAACAAGAATTTGTCAATCAGAAAAATAATTAGATTTGGATAATATACGTCAATCGATGTAACAAAGGGGATGTATTCATTTCTTATTAAACATACGACGCCTCCAGATCGTCTCCCATGATTTGTGAACTTAATCGCAGGCTTGCAAAATGTTTTATAACCAACAAACAAATCATCACTACATTCGTCAATAAATGTTTCCGTTAAGCAGACAAAGTCGAACTGACTAAGAAATGAGGCAAAATCAGAATCAACAAACTTTGACATTAAACCATTGACATTCCACGTCAAGAAAGCAAAAGGTTTATGAACAGCAGAGAAC
>CM065729.1:34267959-34332959 GCA_033310375.1 Conus canariensis | reverse complement strand
TAATGTCAGGAGATGAGCGATTGTTTCCCTCCCTCCGAGATCAGAGGAGAGGAAAGGTGAAGGGGTTGGATTTTGAAGAAGAGGGATGGGGTGGGACTTCCTTACAGTTGCGACTGACGACGTAAAAAAAAGATGCAAACTAGTAGAAACTCCGAATAACTAACTACAGATATAACTTCACCTTAACTGTACTCTTCCTGAAACCGCAAAATGTATGTGGGAAAAATGTTGACAGACAGATAGATAGACAGACAGACAGAGATAGACATTTTCCTAATTATCAAGTTCTTTAGTGTGTGCATATCTAACTCTCTATCTATCTATCTATCTATCTATCTATCTATCTATCTATCTATCTATCTATCTATCTATCTATCGATCGATCGAGCTGTCTGTCTGTCTGTCTATCTATCCATCTATGTATGTATATATCTATCTATCTCTCCATCTATCTATCTGTCTATCCGTCCATCGATCGAGCTGTCTGTCTGTTTGCCTGTCTGTCTGTCTCTGTCTCTCCTCTCTGTCTCTTCCTCAGTCTGTCTGTCAGTCTGTCTATCTATCTGTCCATTTATCTGTCTCTCCGTCTGTCTGTCTGTCTGTCTGTACCTTTCTTGATTGCATATGTGATCTCTCTCTCTCTCTCTCGCTCCCTCTGTGTGTGTGTGTGTGTGTGTGTGTGTGTGTGTGTGTGTGTGCGCGTGCGCGCGCGCACGTGTGTGTGTGTGTGTGTGTGTGTGTGTGTGTGTGTGTGTGTGTGTGTGTGTGCGCACGCGCATGCCATACACACACAGGCGCCCCTCTCTCTCTCCTTTTATTAAGATAGGAGAAGAAGTTATGCTATAATCACTTGAGACAAAACAGTCCTGTAGAAAAAAAGACATGCTTAAGCTCTTCTTAGACATGCTTTCACAAGAGATAAAGACCTTCCATGAAATAAACTCTCTTTCTCTCTCTCTCTTACTCTGAATGTTGTGCAATATCTGTTGCGACTTTCATGCTGATGCATTAATGTAATATTCTTTGATATCTTTTCCATTTCTAGCGGGACTTTGAGAACGACCGATCGACGGTCCCATTCTCCCTCATTCCAGCGGGCTTCCTTTTTTCTCTAACTATAATATAGTAGAGATCTGGCCTAATGCACTCTCTATACTGTTTTAGTACCCCAGCTTCCTCTATCCGTGGTGATCCATGGGCAGAATTTCACACAGTAAACCTTTCTTTGGCAGACCCACAAAGTCCACACAAAGGTCGATTCTGCCGACATCTTAACGCGCAGGAGACTAAATGGACAGCGTGAGTACACGACCTTTACCTGTCGTATATCTTCCTTCAAAGGCAGTCGTCCCATGAACGTAACGTATATTAGCGCGTCTGCTTCTCTAGTGGGGAGATTAACACCACGAAGACAGCACTGTGAGAGAGCAGGAAGTTTGTAGTTATTTATGTTTGGTTAGATCACTGAGAAAAATTCTTTTGCAACAATGATACCGGCGTTTTCTGCTGGAATGTAATAAATTTGATTGCCTTAATGCAGTTCCCATGCAGTGAGGTTCTTACATATCTAAAATTGCTTGTAACTATTTCCGCCATCCCTCAATCTTCAGATAGGAATGGGTGCAAAAAAGAACCTAATGCATTTAATTATTCGTATTCGTATTGACAGACAGACAGACAGACAGACAGACAGACAGACAGACAGACAGAGAGAAGTCTGTCCACATGTACGACATTGTGAGTGGGAGTGATGGTAGCTGTGTCATGGCCAGCATGAATATGTCATTTCATGTGAGTGTCATCAGATATCACCACTTCCCGTCCACCTCCCCACCCTGCCTCCAATCTGCCCCCACTCCATTATATTTCTGGGCCAAACTTTTCTGACAGTTCGCTTTTTGAAAGCAGTCATGGTCCTGCACAGTTCGATCCTGCCGACATGTGAAGTATGGGTGATGTGGGTGGACTGCTTTGGATGTGTGTGTGTGTGTGTGTGTGTGTGTGTGTGTGTGTGTGTGTGTGTGTGTGTGTGTGTGTGTAACTTGTTCTTTTTCTCCTAATTTTTTCTCTTTTTTTTCTGTTAGTCTTCCTTCTTCGTTTTTTTTTTCGTTATCAGTCGTGATATTTATTTCATTCCTTTCTTTTATTCATTCAAGGGTGGGTCTGTTTCTTTGTTTTATTTTGCCTTTATGTTATTTGCTCCCTCCTTTCCTGTCTCCTTTCCTTCTTTCATTTCTTTCTTCTTCATCTCTCAAAGTAAGATCAGACCTTGCAAATCCGCTTGACAGACATATGTAGCTACACTTTCTAACAACCCAGCCCATTCCTGGTATGTTCTTGTAAAAAGGAAGTGCCCCCTGCGCAATCAAACATCAATAATCAATCTTAAGAAAACAATAAAACAAACAAATTAAGACAGAAAAGGCTCTGTCCATCCCTCTTAGCTGATACAGACCACACTGAAAAGAATTATCATCTGTACACTGACTGTATCCTTCCTATGTTTGAAGATTGGACTAATTATTGTATGAAATATTGTCTGTTTCAGGCAGTCTCGGTTCCTTTCTTAGTGATGCTGCTGAGGTACAGATGATGTAAGTGAACAGAGTGTGGGAAGACGTGTACACTGTAGATTTTTTTTCAAAATGGTGATGAGAGTTACAGTCCTTGGAGATGTGACGTTCATGAGAGGAAATGCGGTTGTCAGTTTTTATGTCTTTTCTTCTTTTTTTTTGTTTGTTCTATCTTCCTTTCTTCCTGGATGCACCCTGGCCCCCTTAGACAGCAAGGAGTTCAGGGCCGAAACACTTGTCTGATGGGTGTTTCTACTCTGAAAACCTTCTGCTGTCAAGCTCTCCCTACAATTCCTTCCTAGTTCCCTATTTCTTTTCAGAGATCTCCGTCATTCCACTAGACAGGCCAAAAGACCACATATCTTCTCTTACATTCTGGCTTGCATGCACTGCCAACTACCCCACCACTGTGACCTTCACTGCTGTGACCTTCACCACTGTGACCTTCACCACTGTGACCTTCACTGCTGTGGAATGAAAGGCAGAACGTGGGAACAGCGCTCTTGGCAGTTGCAGACAAGGAGTACTGCGTGATTCTTGTGCTGATGTTTTCTCTTGTGTTTCATGCTTTATTACGCTTAAACTGGATATAATTTATTCTGTGTGTGAGTTGTGTGTTGTGCTTCTTCCTTGTGCCATTTGATATAACTTATGTACTTTGCACGTTTGTGTGCATTATTCAGTTGGGGTTTTTTTCGTGGGTGTTGTGCCTTCTCATCAGTCGGCCAGGCAGTGGTGTCAGTGAAGTGACTGTGCTCTGTATAGCCTAGTGTGATTCATCGCAGCAGCGTGGGAGCCGTGGTTTTAAAACATCATACATCCACCAAGTGCTTCTCTCTCTCTCTCTCTCTTCTCTCTCTCTCTCTCTCTCTCTCTCTCTCTCTGTGCATACATGAGAGTAAGAGTGTGCAAGTGAGTACCCAAGCGTGCTTTCATGGTACAGTAAGCTGTAATACCTAGCGATTTCTCTCTTTCTGTTGCTCCGTGTGTGTGTGTGTGTGTGTGTGTGTGTGTGTGTGTGTGTGTGTGTGTGTGTGTGTGTGTGTGTGCGCGCGCGCGCGCGCGCGCACGTATGTACATGTGTGTGTATGCGCGTGTGTGTGTGACCAACCCTGCATTGGCTAGTCTTGTTGCTTACGCGTAGGCCTACTTCATTCCGATCTTTTGTACGTGTGTGCATGTTTGTAGCACCAACAATGGCGGAGGCGTTGCACACAACTTCAGTGAACACAAAAGACGTGTAGATTTGTTGTGCCGTGTGTGCAGCGATCGCGTGCTCAGAAAGCTATAAGACAAAGGATTAAACGCTAAATGTTTCTGGAGATGAAGAAGGCAAACAGTCCAAGTGTATCTGCATAAAATGCTACCATAAACTGAAAAAACGAGACACATGTCAACGCATTCTCAATGTTATACTACAAAAGAAAATGCTGCTCGTGACATAGAGAGAATGTCAGAAATCTGGACAACTTTCGATCCAGATCTTTCTTTGAGTCAGTGTACATCGTGTCGATTCTTTCAATTAGCCTGCCTTCTTGGTCGTCTGAAAAACCGACCCGTCAAAAGATCTGCTGAAGAATGTTTAGATCAGTCTGATCTGTGCTTGGACACAGATGAAAATGTGTCATCACTTTCTCCATCGGTATCGACCCCCGCGAAAAAGCCTAGAACATTCTCTACACAAACATCACCATTCATAGCTAGCACATCCAACTCAGCACTTGAATGTGTTGACATATCTGATGTATGCTTGGATACTGATGAAAGTGTGTCGACGTCAGTTTGTCTGTCACCATCGACCCCCAAACCAAGAACATTCTGCACACAAACATGGGGAGTTTGTATTATACTCCCTGTTTGGCTAGTATACTTACTATGTCAGACCATAGCATTCCACGGCAGTTAGTCAGCTCTGCCAGGCCGAGATTTTTTGACGCCCACACTACTTCCGCCAGGGAAGAAGCCGGTGTAAACTTCCTGTTCCTCAGTCAACGAGGCCTATGCGCAAGGTAACCCCGAGAACCATAGCGCTAGCGGGGAAGGTAGGGAGGGCATTAGAGTCTGACATGGTAAGTATACTAGCCAAACAGGGAGTATAATACAAACTCCCCATTTTGGCGTCATATACTTTACCATGTCAGACCATAGCAGAATTCAAAGGAATCGGAGGAGGGCTTAGTGCCCTAATGGTTCTTGGGGTTAGCAGAGGAATAGATATGGCTGCGTTAGCCGCAAAAAAAGTCCCTAGAACCATCAGCCCTGGTCATGCGGACATCCCTAAATTAAGGCTTATGAAGGGATTTTCTGGATGCCAGTAGGCTGCCTCCAGGATGTGGTGCAAGAGGACAGAGCGCTGGGTCGCTGCTGAAGTGGCCAGCGCCCTGCCCTCATGGGCCCGGGGAGATAAGACGGGGAGATCCTTATACGCCTGGGCGTAGGCCGATCTGCCCATCTAGGAAGGATCTAGAGAGGACTGGGAGGAGCGCCTGGGGCGCGGGGTTCCCAGTAGCCCCGAATGGAGCCAGCCGAGAGCGTAACGAAGAAGATAGCAGAGATAGGAACTACCTATCTGAAAAGAGGAAGGCCAGATGGAGGAACAGAGTTGAGCCCAGGAGGCCATCTCTCCCCTTGGAAAAGGGCTCACCCTGTGGGGGATTGGGAATGGAGGGAAGGCGTATGTTATGAGGCCAGACCAGGGAGGGTGAGCGACCCTGGGCCTGAACACTGTTCCCCACTGGGCCGAGGGCCAGCCTGCTGAGGGTCCCTTCAGTGAGAAGGAGGGGCCCCGCTACGTGTGTCGCGCAGAGGGTGAATCCCCGCACGGCAACAGTGGAAGGGGGCCTCTGTTCGGAGGGAGAGGCTGAGGGAGTGAGCCCCCCCCCCCCCCCTTTTGTTGACATAACAAGGCACCGAAGTGTTGTCCGTGGGCAGGAGAACAAGTCGGTGCGAGACCTGGGGTCGGAAGCGGGGGAGGGCAAGCCTGCCCGCTTCCACTTCAGGCCGTTGATGTGGAGATGGGCCGACAGAGCGTCCCACACTGTGCGTCCCACACTCCCGAGGTATGAGGGTTCTCAAAAAGGGGAACAGCCCGAGTTGGAGGGGTAGTGTAGAGGTTGAACTAGTGCCACTCTCCCTAGCCGTCCGCTTGAAAAGACAGGAACACGAACGCGTGTGTATTTAAGATACTGAGCCATGCGCTTTTTGTGGCCATAGTCAGCATGAGCGTGAGGTTTTTGAGCCCATAGATGGCAAATGAGGCGATCTTTGGCACACCAAACATAGAACATAATGTAGTTTTGGGGATCCTAGCAACCAGTACTGCTTACCTTGACCCAAGGATCCTGAAATGCACACTTTCCTGGCATGTCGATTACCTTCAGCACCGACGGGAAAATGGCGGATGTAAGTATCGCGTCTTCACGCGAAACGAGACTATGGAAAACTAGGACGAGACCTTGAGAAAAATCAATACTTCAAGGCGAGCGTCGTCTGCTAGACTAGGGCCGTTTGTCGGAACCCATTGCGAGCAGATTTCAGTGTAAGTACAGACTGCTTCCCAGATTTTCTGGAACCCCGATCTTGCCAGACGAGACGTAGGTAGCGTCTGTGAGATGGGAGTATAAGGATGGAGTCCCCATGGGCGACTCCCCCAGTCACCTCTGGGACCGTGTCTGCTGGCCGAACCGAAAATTCTGTTGGGGAGGTTTCGGTTTCGGCCTAGAGGGGATATTAGGGCGCTTGGCGGGCCGTGCGGTGTAGGCAGGTGACTGCCTGGGATAGGGTTTGAGCGAGTGTCCGTCTCCTGGTGTCGCAGTCGAATAGTCGCCGAACAGCGACTGGACCTGCCCAGGGATGCACCGCAAGGCCGACTTGGCGCCTGGGAAAGGTTGGACCGTGACAGCACGGACTCTCTCCCTGCCAAAAGGAGATAGAAATGCGTCCTGGCTGCGCTGTCCGCCGCAGCCGACAGGTGATCGGAGATCTTGAAGATCAAGATCCGCATCAATGGGTCGCCGAAAGGGCGAGGTTGCGTCTCCTGGTCTGTCTCCCGAGTCATCCGGGGACCCAGGGACGGCACCATCCTCCTCCGGCCGAGTTCTGCCATCCGCTGCAGGAGATGTCCACAAGACGTGTCCGCCGTGGTGTGGAGCAGGCCATCCTGACCATGCGGTCCCACTCCGCCAGGTGCTTCATGGAGATCGTGGCGGAGTGGGGAGGGGCGAGGTTGGGGATCAGCCGGAGGTCTTCCTGGGAGATGGCCATCTCCCTGGTCGCGGGGTTGTCCGAGAACAGGGAGGCAATAGCAGGCTTCCGGGGGTCCTTAAGGAAGGAGCCGACCGGGGCCGCATTGGGGGCCGTGAGGGCCTCCTTCCCAGGTGGAGGGACGGCTTGTGCACCCCTGGCACACGTTGCCGGACCTTCCCAAAGTGAGGAAATCGTCTGAGGGGCGCGTATATGGGACGGGGTTGCGAACGTTGGGCTGGGCGCGGCCCGGCGAATTTCGCAAGTGAAAGGACGTTGCCGGAGGAGGGGGGCTCACTCACGACAAGGTCTAGGCGCCACCGTTCAGGGCGTCCGGGTCCCCCAAAGAGGAGACCGGGACTTCTTCCTCGTCGTCAGACTCCGGGTGGTCGTGTTCCTGCCGAGGTTCAGATGAACCTTCAGCAGGCGGCAACAGCCGGGGTGCGTGAGGGTCCCGCCCTGGCTGGGGAGTGGGGGAAGGCGAGGGCGGGTCCCTCGTGGCTCTATGATCGGCGGACGGACTGAGAGGGGGAGGCCCGTCCTGCCGGTCGGACAGCGCCCGAGAGGATGGGGGACCAGGGTCGAGCCAGCTGTTAGAGGTTGGACAGCACAGCCGACCACAAGGTAGGTCCTGGTGTAAATCCGAACGTAGCCACTGATTCCTCTCGGGGGCATAGAGCCACCGGTCCCCGAGGAAGCAAGCGGGCTGTGGTGGCCCTGGGGCAGAATTTCCTCGGGGGCCGGGGTATCCTGCAACACCAGGGGAGGGGATAGCGAGAGAGCGTGTCGTGACGTACCCCCTCCCCCCCGGAGAATGCACTGCCCCGTACACTTCCCTAGTGGGATCCATGGGGTCCCCCTGTTCGACAGGGGGAGTGGTGGAGGGCATGGCTACCGAGCCCCCTATCCGCCTATGCGCGGATTGGAGTGGCTGCGGTGCCGTGGCCACCCCCTGGTAATGATCACGCAGGACACCCGTGGTCCCGCGGGTAGATCCCCCCCCCCCCCCCCCCCCCCCGGAGGAACGGGACCGTGGACGTTGCCCAAGTGGGAGGGGGAATAGGTCTGCCCCCCAACGTCCTGTACCCCTAGGGGAGAGTACGACGGTCGATCGGGGGTGGTCGACCATCGGGGGTCTGGGCGACACAGGTCCGGGCGAGGCCGTGCCTGCAGCCAAGACCCGGAGTTATGAACAGTTTGGGCGTCTCAGGGACTATCCACAACTCCGCCGCCGGAGTAAGGACGCTCCTCGTGCGCAAGTGGTGGCTGCACGCGGGCACGGTTGGGGAGAGCGTCTCGAGCATGTGAGAGCCTAGTGGGGGGAAGACTAGGATCCGACAGCCCATGGAGGCGAGTGACGGGCGGTGATTCCGGGCGCTTCCCGTCACCCGTGCTGGTTCGTGCCTCGGCAAGGGTCCCCGGGGGCCGAGGTTCACGCCACTCAGCATGATAGTGAGAGGTGTCGCCATGCGTCCGAGGTGAAGGAGGCAAGCTGTCCGAAGGGGAGGGGGAGGGAGAGAAGGAATTGGATTTCTTAGCTCGGCTCTGCCCTTTGTGGGGAGCCTTGCCTTAGATCTGTAGAAATTTCGAATGAGAGACATTTAGCAGCAATGGTGGCAGCTTGTCTTCTTCCCTTCAGACGCAGTGATCGTGCGTCCGCCGGTCTGGTAGGGGAGGAACGGTCACGCGTCCCCTCCGCGGACGCCCCCTCTACGCCGACCGTACGTTCTTCCACGGGAGGAACGGATTGCCCCGGGGAATCGACCGGCGGGCCCTCCGGGGCAGCGAGCGACTTCAGAAAGGCGAAGTGGCTCGACCCGACCTGGTCCTTCGCCATGTTGGGCACTGGCGGCAGGGCAATCACGGCACACACGACCACAAAGCGGAGACAAGTCGGTCGATCGAAGATTAACCACTAAATCGATCAACCTAGTGCTACAGCACCGTAATAACACCCCTGGTAGTGGAACGAGAGATCGTAAGATGCTAGACCACCGTACCCTCGATCGAGGATGGGACAAAACTCGATCACCGTAATGGAAGCTAACTAAGGGTAGCAGGTAATTATGGGAATGCGAGATCGCGAGGAACTCGAGCGATCTGCACTAGTGCATAGACAATGGGTCTATAAAGCACTGATGAAAGTGTGTCGACGTCACTTTGTCAGTCAACATCAACACCAGTTAGAAAGCCTAGAACATTGTGCACACAAACCTCTCCAATCACTGTCAAAACCCTGTCACTGACGCCGCAATATCCCCCTTCCCCCAACTGAAACGAAAGACATTAGACATCGACGACAAGGACATCGATAAAACTCTCACTGCAAAAGAAGAAAAGTTGCTGATGCGGCTTTGAAAAGAAAACTGCGACAATCCGAAGTTAGAGTGACAGTCAAAAGCAGATGTCAGCCTATAGTGTTGAAAAAGGTCACACAGCCCTGTAAATCTTCTGCCCTGGCACCATCTCCACTGCGGAAAAAGCGGTCCCAAATGATACAGAAAATCAGAATGAACATGTCAGGAAGTAGTAAAGATGACGTCATCAAACAACAGGGCTCTGAAATCACGAGATCAGCTCAGTCTCACAGACAAGATTCTGGAAGCAGCTGGGTGTGGGCCAGTGAGAGTGACCAGAGAACAAGGGTCTGCACTGCGAACCGCCCTGTGGATTAGCTGGACAGCACACAGGATGCAGAAGGGATTTTTCAGAAATGTTGGGGTGACATTTGAAAGTGAGCAGAAAGAAAGAGAGGCTCAGAAGGAAGCAATGTTCGGAGATATAGAAATAGAAAAGACAAACCTTGTGTACGTAGATGAAGAAGGCAGACAAAAAGAGGTAGAGAAAGCAGTTGGAAAAATCAGAGACATCCCCCAAACTGTTAGCAACTTACTAGATGAGTATGACAAACATAACAAACTGACATGGTACAACAACACAATTCCACAAGATGAGGTCTGGGTGAAGGTAGGAGGCGATCATGGAGGGGGCACATTCAAACTCATGCTACAAATTGCAAATCTTCACAGACCAAATTCCAAGCTCAACACGTGTCTCCTAGTCATTGTGGATTGTAAGGACAGTCCATACAATTTGAGAAGAATCATAGATCCCTACCAACAACAACTGGAGGCTCTGAAGTCCATGACATGGAGGGACAAAAGAATCAAAGTGTTCCTGTTTGGGGACTATGACTTTCTCCTCAAATTGTATGGACTGTCAGGTGCTCAGGGAGTATACCCATGCCTCTATTGCAATGCATCAAAGTCACAAATACAGACACCAGCACACTGCAATGAAGGCAATATCGCACAGCATACATTGAAGGGCATCAGTGCAGACTACAGAAAATACACACAGTCCAAAAAGAAAATCGCCAAACTACACAACATTGTTATCAGGGAGCCCATAATTGATGTGGAGTTGACCCATGCAGCACCCCCATACTTGCATATTCTGCTGGGAGTGGTCAAAAAACATCATGACCTGCTGGAAAAGGACTGCCACAGCCTTGACCAAGACATAGGGCATTCACTAGCAAACCAGGGGAAACAGGTCGGCTCTGACTCAGCCTTTCTGAGTTTGTGAACCAACAGAAAGAGATCCTGGCTGCTGTAGAAGAAAAAAGAATGTTGGAGACAAAGATTGTTTTCACTGAGCCAGGAAATGAAACAGCACCACTCAGTGCTTTCCACAAAGAGCAGCATGACTTTACAGAGTTGGTATGGGAAAAGCAACAGGAAATAGAAGAACGTCAGTCACAGCTAGATCTTCCAAAACTGGCTGGCCCTGTCACCAAGCACTTGGATGTTGTGCTTCAGCAGTGTAGAATACATCCACAGGCCTACTATGGACGATCGTTTGTTGGTAACCACTGCCACACCTACCTGAAGCCAGACACAATACAACATCTGTGTGACAGTGTAGTGGACAAAACAGCAGAACTGACTCAGGACACAGACATCATTCTGAAGGCTAGAAACATTTGCCAGAAATTCAAAACGCTGAACACGCTGTTTTCCCACATTCACGCAAACATCTCACATCAAACACCCATGACTGACACAGATGAGGTCGACACACTGGATAGTGATATCAAAGAATACATGGCTTTCTTTCGCAAATCATTCCCCCAAACACACCGTCATTCCAAAGCAGCACATTCTGGAAAGTCACTGCGTTCCATTCATCCGTTCTCACCGTTTCGGCCTGGCATTACATGGGGAACAAGAGGGGGGGGGGGGGGGGGGGGAAGCAGACACATGCACTCGTCAACTTACCGAAAAGACAGGCATGGTCACAGAAAACACAGGATGCAAGACAGCAGGTGATAATGGAAAAACACATGGCTTATGTCTCCCCGAAAAATCAGACATACTTCCCTCAACCGGAAAATTTCAAATCCAATAAAATCCCGAATGCATAAGAGGTGACAAGCATTCCCGATTAAATCCCTTACACATCTCAATTAACGCCAATTAATAGATTAAGCCAATTTTGATTGAGATAAACAGAGAGAGAGAGAGAGAGAGAGAGAGAGAGAGAGAGAGAGAGAAGAGAGAGAGAGAGATGCTGTTTTTGTTGTCATGTTTGTGGATGTGCCTGTGTCTGTGTGTTAGTGTGTAATTTCAATTAAAGTGGGTGTGGGGTGGAAATAAATTTCAATGTGTGTGTGTTTCTCTCTCTCTCTCTCTCTCTCTCTCTCTCTCTCTCTCTCTCTCTCTCTCTCTCTCTCTCTCCATTTATAATTGTCAATCCTAGCACAGTGCACATACTAAGAAGCTTTTTCCCATACACATTTAATATCTTATCTTGAGAACATCTATTGTATTTGCTGTCTGCAGTCTTGAAATTAGCATAAAGATCACGATCATCTACATTACCTGGAGAAATATTCGCAGTTCTTGCATTCATGTCACCACATAAAAGTATCTCAGCACCATCGAAGGATAACAACTTGTTTACAATACATTCTTCCAACATTTCAATGCCATTGTCAAAGCCATGCATTGTGTAGAAAGGTGCATTTTCTGGAGGGACATATGTACACACAAGTAAGACAGGCTTATCAGAGCAAAATAATTCTTTATCAAATCTAAATAGCATTGTATACAGACTGTCACAATCCACCTGGTGCACATACGGGACAAGACTTTTACGAACCATACAAACTAATCCTCCCGAGGCCCATCCCTGTCTTGTAAATTTTACAGCTGGTTTTACAAATAATTCATAGTCTTGAAAAAGGTTTGACTGAAACGCTTCAGCAAACGTCTCCACCAAACAAACAAAGTCAAAGGAAGAAATACACTGGATAAAATCTCTGTCATCCAGTTTTTGAAATAATCCACATATATTCCAATGAAGAAATGATACACTATTTACAAATGTGTTCATTGTCATACAATCACCACCATGTTCTGTTTCAATCGTAGTCGTAGAATCAATTTTAGTCTTAGGGTCAGTCGCAGTCATTAAATTAGGTTTGGTCGTTGAAATAGACGATGACGCGGAGTCTCTATTGCTGTTTGACACATTGGTAATCAGATAGTCAGCCACACTGGAATTTTCATTCGGCATCACATAACTACTATCACTTTTCTCATTTACATGATCATCATCATTGATAATCCCATTCCAAAATACACAGGCATCGCCACCACTTTTTTCATTTTCACTGCCACATTCAACCATGTTGTTTCTTTCGTCAACATGCATACTCTCACCACCACACTCATCCCTCACGATCACACATTTCTTATCTAAAACTTTCTTTCTCTTTAAATCACTTCGCATGGCTTCGGGCGTATCAAATTTCACGTCGGATAACGTTACATCACTATGTGTGATCGAAGAAGCATCACTCAAAACATTACGTTCAAAAACAGAATCCTCATTTAACACACTGGCTGACTGTGTGTCGGTGTGTGCTAACACGTTTTCGTCCACACCGATGGCAGCGACAACCTGCACGGGATTTACATCGCCTGTCTCCTTTACGACAGCATCGTTCACTGCTCCAGTTAAAGTGACCCCACGTGAATTTGAAACAGGCACTCTGTGCGGTGATGTCTTACATTTAACCTCCCTCTTGTTCTGATAACAGGACAATTTCCACTGATCGGGCCGGCCTGAATCCTATTTAATTTCTATCAGTTTGTCACTGCCATCCAGACCGAACCTTTTGCTGTTGATCACCAGGTGATCATAAACCATGGACACTTTCATGCCCTGTGATCTGGCGGACTTTAGGTGAGGGACGAGCTTTCTTCTGATCTCCCTAACTCGGAAAGAAAAGTCTTCGCCAACAAATAACTCAGTGGAGTATGTAATGGCGATCTCGAAGGTCGTTTCACATACATTTCGGATGTGGGGAGTAGTGTGAATGATTATTTTCTAGTGTCCACAGATTTTTTTGAACTAATGTGTAAAAAGATGACTCTAAATGTGATGGAAAGATTTGATTCTGATCATTTACCCCTGGTATTGTGCATTGAAATGCCAAATGAACAGTCACACATCAGTTTTGCCCCTAATGTAAATGTTAACCAGTTTATTGTTAAATATTGCTGGAATCAAGATTACAGTCAACAGTTTTCTTTATGCATGAATTCATCAAATGTTCTGGAAAAGTTAAACGCCGCTGAAAATCTTATTTCTGTGAATGTTAATGAAGCTCTGAACTTGTTTAATATAACTATCAAAGACCAAGCTGAAACAATGAGGAAAGTTGTGCCTATAAATAAGAAATTTATACAGAATTGGTTTGATCGAGAATGTAGGGTAGAAAAACGTAAACTACGAAGATTATTTAGAGTTTTTCTGAAAACAATGGATAAAGAGGATAGAATATTGTTCTGTATATCGAGAAGGGAATATAAACATTTAAATGAAAGGAAACAGAAAGAACATAATGATCTCCTATTAAATGATCTTCTGTCTTCGGGTAATAATCAGCAATTATTCTGGAAAACTATTCACAAGATTTCCACAAAGAAACTACAACCTGCAAATAATATTCCGATGCAAGAGTGGTTCTTACATTTTAAAAATCTTTTGGATAAGGACGATGATGAGTCCACTGAGACTGACAATGTAATAAATAATGAAGAAACTACTTATGACAGACCAATATCCAGAAGGGAAATATTAACAGCTATTACGAAATTAAAGAATGGTAAATCTGCTGGACCTGATGGCCTCATTGGGGAGTTTTTTAAGCATTCTGGTGCTACTGTTCTAAGATTTTTAGTTAAATTGTTTAATTATCTTTTTGACACCGGGATTTATCCAGAAGATTGGAAAGAATCTATAATTTTACCTCTGTTTAAGAAGGGGGAGATAAACGATGTAAACAATTATAGAGGTATTTCGTTGTGCAATGTATGTAGTAAACTCTATAGTTCTGTTAATAATAGACTACATGAATGGATATCTCAGAACAATATAACAGGAGAACATCAAGCAGGATTCAAAAAAGGTTATTCTACTATTGATCACATGTTTAGTCTATTAGCTGCAATTCAAAAACAATTTGTAAACAACAAGAACCTGTATGTGGCTTTTGTGGATTTTGAGAAAGCTTTCGATTCAGTTTCACGGAAACTGCTGTGGCCTATTTTGTTAAAACATGGAATTCAAGGTAAATTGTATCATTGTGTGAAAGGTATGTATAAGGAGGTGAAAGCAAGAATTAGAGCGGAAACCAAATTATCAGATTTTGTCAAGTGCACGAGAGGGGTCAAGCAAGGGGATGTTTGTAGTCCTGTTTTATTTTCTCTGTTCATAAATGAATTGGCTCTGGAGATTATTCAAAATGGACGGCATGGTGTGACTTTTGATATCTTGGAACTGTTCGTCTTACTTTTTGTTGATGACATTATTTTATTGTCTACAACTGTAGAGAAAGATTAAACGTACCTTCTTGGCCAGCCATCTTATTTCGCCCGCAAACCCCCCTTTTCACATAATCAAATTCTCTTAACCAAAAAAATAGCTAAAACCTACAAAATAAACAAATCTAATTGCCCGCAAACCCCCTTTAGCTATTTTTTGGTTAAACAAATCTAATCGCGTGAAAAGTGGGGGGTTTGCGGGCGAAATAAGATTGCTGACCGAGAACCGCACATTTAATCTTTCTCTCTGATTAACTAACAGGCACTGTGTTTGGCGGGACAACTTGCAACTCTTCGCGAACAAACGATCTTTTAGGGGCAGGCTTTTTAGACGTAGTAGCACCGCTAGAAGAAAGAGTTTCTCTTAAATAATACACGGGAGGGGCTGTTTTCATAATTCTTTCAACTTCATATACGTCTACGCTCCATATAGGGTCTGTGGCTCTAATTCTAACATCGCCCTCTGCCTCTCCAGGAGCATACAAGTATCTTATTTTTAGCCCAAAAGGTAAGAGTTTTTGAGTGCCCCGCGCATCTTCAGTAATACTTATTTTTTTCAATTTGATCGCGTTTACTGGCTTAAGGCCTGTTGCTTTAAATTCTTCATTGTTCATGGCGCGTAAGACTGCCGGCAATCTCCTAACCCATTCTGTGTTGCGTGTTTTGTCCATAAGGTCTCTATGATATTGATAGGTAAACAGACGTTCAGCTAGATTCTTATTAAAGTTTTCTACTAGAGCCTGGGAGCGATGGTTGCCTGGGATCCCTCTCTTAACTGTAACCCGATGTCTTAAAAACAGTTGGTTTACAGCTCCTTTAAACTCTTTTCCATCATCAACCTGAATCAACCTAGGATACTTTAATGGACCTCGCATGGATATTTGTTGTAAAGCCACAGCCACAGCAGTTGAGCTTTTATCCGTTAAAGGCTCAGCGTCTTTATAACTTGAAGCCATGTCAACAACTGTAAGAGCATACTTAAACTTTTTTCTTCTAACTTTGTCATGTGGAAGGTACAACAAGTCCATCTGGTGGGTGTCATTAGGAACTGAGTTAACAAATCGAGGCCTTATTATTCTTTTTGGGGCAGGCAGATATATTTGCCAGATCGCTTGTTTTGAAAGCCAGTCTTTCGCTTCTGATTCAGACACCCTAGCAGCTTTACTCAGTTTATCAATAGCAGCCTTTCCTTTCCAATACCCTCCAGGAGAATAATATATTTTGTACTTTGTATTGTCCATAAGAGACTGTTTTTATTACATTTTTAACTATTGTTTTTAGATTGAATATGCAAGAAGAAAGATTGCCCCCATAGCACCTATAATAAAGCCTATTTCTACCATTTTCTGATCCTCAGACGGTTCATAAAAGTCAGACAGTTCTGGCGGCGGCGATGTTAGAAACTTCTTTCCTGTCACTAAGTAATATTCATTCATTGCTTCATCAACGTCTGTAAATGTGTGCTCTGCATGTCCCTGTTCTCTTAACTTTTTATTAATAAAGTCTAAGTGAGCAATTCTCCTTTTCTCGTAAGCGTCTCTTGCCTTAGCTAAATCTTCCATTGCCTTGTTATGGCGTTCTCTCTCTTCATCAGACCGCAATTTACTAAACATGTAATTGCTCCCAGAGAAAGCCAACGCATTAACAATAGCTCCTCCCACCATCAGAACTAATCCAGACATCTTTTTTATAAATCAATATTTTCTAGAATGAATCTTTTTTATAAATCAATCTTTCTATGCATTGATGTTTTCTGGGATAATCCCCTGTGTAACAAGAAAGTCTTTTGAGGCAATCCCCGCCGTTATTACAGCTATAACCTTAACAACATCCTCAATGTCTAACCTTCCTAGATCAGCCGGCCTCATCTTAAACATGTTTTTTGCTAACATGCTATATCCTATACTAAGACCGCCGATTACAGCAGAGTGGTAAATAGTATTGATGATCTTTGCAGTGCTCATATTTTTTATTAACTAAAAAAATAATTAAAATAATCATAATATGAAAGACTGTCTATGTGCTTTTTAATCAGATAATCTTTTGTTGCCAGAGCTAAAAATAAGGTTGTAACTAGTTTCGGCGAATCTTCTATCTTTCCATGTTGGGCGGTTTTATTCTTAACAAACATTTTGCTAGGGTTGAATAAACTATAACACCAACAATGGGCACTGCATAATTAACCAACGTTAAACTCATGGTTTTATTATTTTTATTGTTTTTAAAAAGAGTTTAAAAATGGATTGCGACGAGCTATTAAAGTGTGAGGAGGCGGCAGACCTCTGTCATAAAGAAAGATTATACTCTCTGGCTGCATGTGGGAAAACCAGGCAGTATCTAGGCGTTGAACTAAGTATCGAACAGATTCAGCAATTGTCTACATCAGACGTTGAGAAGTATTACGCTAGGTATGAAGCACAGCTAGGATCAAAAATGGTTAGATCGGTGGGACAGACAATAATTAGTTTATATGCTAAGTTAGTAGGTAAGATAGCGCCGATTCATTCAGAAGAAGATTTAAAATATGACTTAACACAAGATCCGGTTTTAACCAAGTCCCTAGAATCTCTTGCATGTGACATGTATTATAGATTTGGGACGTTGCTATGCCCATTCATCATGGGATTAATTACTTTTAATCATATTAATTTTAATCATATTAATTTTAATCAGACTAAAAAAAAAATGAGCGAGCAGGAGAAGAAGACTCCACAGGAGCAGAATGTCCCACAAGTGAATTCCCCACAAGTGAATTTACAGGCGAGTGCCCCACAAGTGAATCCACAACTGAGTGTCCCGCAGGTGAGTGTCCCACAAGTGAGTAGTGTTACTAAGTCTAAAAGTGCTGGCCGTGTTGAGGCCGGTCGTAAACTAGCTGAATGGAACAGACTGCAAAAAGCAAACCAAGCAGCAAAACAAAAATTATTAGATAGTAATACAACATCAGCACCAGCACCGCCGCCGCCACCAACAACAACACAATCAAACTATAAGATGTATTATTATGTGCTGGGGAGTATTGTTGTTGGTGGAGGGCTTTTAGCATACAAGCGCCTAAAGCCATACTTAGCAACAAAGTTACAAACCCCCACAAAAACAGTAAAAGAAAAAGAACCAGCTTCTGCAAAAAAAGTACAACCTCCTGCTGTAGACCCATTTTTAATAAATTAGTTTTTTTAATGTGTTGTTAAGTACTGGTTAAGTACAAGCTAAGTACTGGTTAAGTCAGTTATAACAAGTTAAGTGCAAGTTATGTGCAAGTTATGTGCAAGTTATGTTAAGTACTAGTTAGGATATTAAGTAAAGTACTAGTTAAGTACTAGTTAAGATCTTAAGTAAAGTACTAGTTAAGATCTTAATTTAAGTCAGCCAAGTTGGTTCTCCAGTGGTCTATAGCGTATGTAAACTCGGGATTAACGTAAGTTCGCTTGTTATTGTTAGAGACTAGTGATTTCTTATTAACAGCAGTTGTGTTTACTTGATGAAGAGTAGAGCGCAGATTAACGTTTGTGTGATAAAATACTTTGCGCTCAAAGAGAGCCTGCTTGTAGTCGTTGTGACTTTTTTTTTTTGACAACTTCTTTACCCTTAGCTTTCTTCATTACAGAAGTCTGGGTAGCAATGCTATACATCTTTGCCCGTAAGCCAACATATTCTTGTATAACCGTCCCATTAAGTTCATCCTTCATCTTTCCAATCACTTTCTTATTCACGGCTGAATGTAAAGGCGAATCTTTAGGATAGTCGCATGTGTCGTACCACCCATCAGCTCCTTTAGCTACCTCCGCCTCTAAATCCTTATAGAAGTCTTCAGTTGGGATGTCCAGAATAAAACTATCAGTGTCTGTGTAAACGACATTTGATTCTGGGTATAGCGGCTTAAAGTAGTCGTATAGAAATTCAAGCATTAATAACTTTGACAGCTCTAACACGGCAAACCCGATAAATACCGGCTTGTCCAACTTCACATTCTGTTTCTTCATCATAACTCCAACCAGGCTGTCACTAAACCGTCTAAAGTCTTGGTAGTTAGGTTTAGAGACCAGCTTAATTGCTTGTTTTTCTTTTGTAACTAATCTTACATCTTTACGATTGTGTACGTTCTCCATCGTCTTGCCAAAACAGCTGTTGTTCATCAACTTAAAGAAGTCTTTTTCTGAAGCGTCCGTGGCCGCAGTCCTAAGATCAGTGTTTTTCATGATGTATGGCCTCATGAAAGGCTCTTGGTCACAGGTAATTATTCTGTGAACAGCTGTCAGCTTTAATCCGTGTCTTAAGTAAAATTGTAACAGTCAATAATGACAGACATACTTTCTCTTGTGTCGAAGGTTAGGCACGAGTTTAGGCGGTTCTGTGGGACTCATCTTTAATCTTTCTGCTGCTAGAGGATAATTATTATGAAGGTCATGCAACTCTGCGGGATAATCTAAGTCTACCTCTAAGATTAATCCTATTGGATTATCGGGCGTAAGCTGTGATAGCATACTCAATACGGCAGTAACCTCATGAGGCCCGTTTATCATTTTAAAGTTTCTTAATGGCAGTGCCTGGCTCATGGCCCACCCATACAGATTGTTGGCGTCTAAGTACATCAGATAGTTGGATGGTTTAGTTGGATCATAATCGTCTAAATACTTGTTGTTGGCTCTGCGGTAAGGATGACAGGCCATGCTAATGCCCCCCCTCAGCCCGTCTTCAATCATCTGGAGTGTATCCAGATCAGATATTAAGTCAATCTGAATGTTTGTAGACTTTAAGAATGCATCCCAAGACAACCCCGGGGCAGAGATGTACTGTGATGAATCTAGACCGTAATGTTTCATGCACGTGGATCTGTAATTTTCAAACACATCTGCCAATAAACACACATCGGTCATGATAATCGCCCATCGTTTTGCAGTGTAATTCTGCCCAGGCTTTCTGTGCGTATTCATAGTCAGCGTCAGATATGCCTCCACCTCTAAGACGGCTGTAAAAGTCTTCCTTAAGCGGCAACACTGGCTCGTCAAAGCTCTCCCACGAGTCCATGTATTCATAAGGATAGACACCTTTACGTACTAAAGATGGGTCAAAATATTGTTTAGTGATTGGATAGACGTGTAAAGATTCTGCTAACTTACTTAAACTCCCCATCAGATGCTGGGCAGAATCATAGAAGGATAAACAGTCTACAGTAAAGGTCATGTACTTTTCTGATGACTGTGCAATACAGCTGACCCTCTTACATTCAGAAGTTATTGCTTGCATGATAAAGTGAGAATCGTAGCCCCGTAAGTTATGAAAGAAGATTGGCAGTTTCCATTTTTTGGGGTCAACCTTTAACTGAAGATTGCAGCTGTTGTGCGCAGCCCCCCTGAATTTCCCAGTAATGTGATCATGGTCTCTCACTGTTGGGTTTGCTTCCGCTGCTGTCGCGTCTTTACTATTGGGAGTTAGCCTTGAGCCGCATATCCAGCAGTGGGTGGCTGATTTATAACGTTCTTCATCTTCGGGGGTCATCTTAATGTCTGAAAGGTTTAGCTGATTAGAGAATTGATTGCGAAGGTGTTTCATCTGCTCCAAAAATCGACCAGCTGCGTTGGGACCTCTGTAAATCTCTGGCACTGTGTGTCCGCCATCTGACCTAACAGCAACAAATGCATAAGAACAGATCTGATGACGGGATAATAAGGCTGTTTTTTGTTGTGCCCGCTCTTGAGGGCCGTAGTACTGCGGCAAGATCGCTTCAAAGTCAGCATAGACTACGTATGGTCTCATCTGCATTTTGTGTACATTCTTAAACCCAACCTTAGACCCCGGTTTGGGTGTAAGAAGTTTGATTTTACAGTCTACAAAACTTTTACAATGCTTCTTATGTTCAGCAGCTGCCTCTATAGATGGGATTCTGACCAAACACCTTCTACAAAGCTCTTGTTTAAATTTGTTCATTGTAGTATAAGCCAGAAGTCTGCTAATTGATCTGATTAATACATAATGGCTCTTGGAACCGTCTGCAAACAGAATCAAGTCTACATGATTCTCAAGTGAGTCGCCTAAAGTAGGGGCTTCGGGAGAAATCCTTAGAGGGACTAGATTGTCTACTGAATTCCATGTGTATACGCTTACGGTTATTGGTTTGTTTTGCTCTTCAAACTGGTCGATACTTTCTACGCTCACTGGAAAGGTTATGTTATTTAAGTTCAGCTCATTTATATACTGCCTATAATTAGAAACTCTGTTTGCATGATTTTTAACGTGATGTAAATGTGCCAAAATACACCACATGAAACACAAGTTATCCGAATTATGTATATTTAAGACTGCTCGTTTTAACTCTAACTCTCTTGGGAGAGGAAGGTAAGAATTGCCAGCTATAGGAGAGTATTTGGCTTGTCTTAGTCTGATTTCAAGGACTGTTCCTTCAGACCAGCCGGAGCCGCGCAATTTCGCTTCTTCGCTTGCATGATTAAACTGTGTAAGCATGTAATCAGCCCAGTCAGAATTAAAGTCGTGATAACTCATTACTTCTTTCTGTCTAGTTGAAACCCAGACTAGTATACTACTATCATCGGGGGTTATATATTCAATCTGAATGGCCAACAACACTTTTACTGGCGGGTTAAATTGAAGAGACTCTGGGATTTTAGAGATAGCATGTGTTACGCTTTCTTGAACGCTTGAGGGGTTAATGATGTCCATGGCTAGTTCACTGAACATATTGCCCACTGGTTTAGCATCCAACGCCTTTGTGGCCGTCATTTTTTAAGGCCAATATATATGTAATACAAAAAAAATAAATACTAAAATTTAGCTAATATTTACTAATTTGAGGTAATACAAAAAAATAAATACTAAAATTTAGTTAAATTGAATAGCTGCTCCTTCAGAGTTAGTAAAAATAGACAATTCAACGTCATCAGGAGTCATAATATTAACTAAAATTGCAATACACTTTATAACTGGGTTGGGCAAAGAATCTGGCATTTTACTGATTACGTTAGTTACACTTTCGTGAATATCTGTGTGCTCAAAAAGATCCGTAATTAATTCGTCAAATTTGTTTCTTAACTCTTTTTCATTAGCCCCCTGCTCCATCATTAACTCTAAGGCGCAGCATATATTTTTAAACTCTGTAACTACTTTGGTCGTCATTTTTAAGATCAAATATATAAGTAATACAATAATTAAATCGGGCCCATTTTTAACCTATTTTGGGGTTAGTTGATCGTTTGCAAGGTTCTGCTTTGCAATGTTCTTTCTGATTGCCTCAGCGTCTACCTGTTGTGAAGTAAAAGTCTTTCTCCATTTCTTTTGAAGATCGATCTTTTGGCGTCTGTAATCATCACCGTCAGCCATGGCTCGTTTAAATTCTTCGTCTGTTACTTTTCCATCCAGCAATGTATCGCTTATAATCAGCCTTAATGAATGAAGTTTTGCTGTTGCTAGGGCTACAATGGCAGTGTGCTTTTGTAATTTAGGCGTCAGCTTTTTTAAAACAGCACTTACAATCGTGGACACGGCGCCCAGTCCTAAACCAACACTCCCAAAAGCTATGGATATCGGTGTCCCAACTCCAGTAGCTAAAAGAGCAACACTAGACCCAGTGCTTAAGCTGGATACAACCGATGAGCCGGTGATTATATAAGAAATGACATTTAAAGCTTTAGCATATTTCTTTCTAGTAACCCTATACTTGTTCAAGTCACTTTCTATTTCTTCTTCAAGCTCAGCCATGTGCTTTAATCTAAACTGCTGACCGTCTTCCATTTTAAAACAAGATTATTTTTTAATCTTGTACATATCTTCTTATTAACCCTTCTGGCAGCACTTCATCAACAGAGTAAAACGCAATAAAATCAACATACTTAATGAAAATAAAATCGAGTACTGTTAGTTTGTCTTTATCAACCATCACAGTAACTTTGTCAGAAGATACAGAAGTGTTTATTTCATCCCCGTTTTTAGTAATAACAATAACAAGCCTAAGAGGCCCGTCCAAGTTTTCAGACTTTATTTGTACACCTCTGATTAACGTATGCTCTGGCAAACTAGGATCAGACTCCCTTGGAGTAATAAATAAGCGAAAAAGCATCGTCATTTTTCTAGGCAGTGATTCTAGTTTTGGGTTAAACTCTAAGCCGACGGTGTCACCCCCCACTTCGACTAAGGACTTCTTTCTCCGCAGCATATATTCAGAGCCCTGCTTAGTTATTTCAATCTGCTTTTTCTGTTGTAATCCTGGGACTAGGCTAGCAAGAAGGCGTCCTTCATTCAAAGCTTTTCTAAAATTGTATTTCTTATCAAAGTATACATAGGGGCTTCGTAGTTCAAACTTTAAATGCCAGTTAATGTCAGGAAGCAATGCCCAGGCATTCTCTCGTTTATGAAGTTTGTATTCGTGTTTGCCAAAATCGTTTGCCCTTAGATTTCTTATCTCTTCCAGGGCAGGATATTGCTGTCATTTTTTATCTTCAATTTCTATTCGTTTGTAAACGCCATCGTCGGTGTACTCAACTCCATAAACATTTCCTGCCACTCCTATTAGATCAAAGTCAGTTGTGTCTGCTAGATCTTTTAGCTCTACTGCAACGCATTTAGGAGCTAACTCCGCTTTTGATTCTGGCCCTCGAGACATTCTTTTTAATATAAACAATTTATTATAAATAATCTATAATGTGCAATCTGTAATAAACAATCTATAATAAACAATCTATAATGAGCAAACGTATTGAACTGGCGGGTCAGTCCGTAAGCATAGTTTAGCGTGCTTAGATTTTTCTAGCTGCTCTTTTATTTTTTTTAGTTCATCCTTGTCCCTGATTATATAGTTTTCACTTAAACATTCTTCAAAACTATCTCTGTCCTTAGTATAGAATAAGATGACTGATTTTAACTGCGATCTAAAGTCTTTTAAGACAGCATTGTATTTCTGAGTTAAGAGCCAAACAGAAACTAATGCGTGTCTTCTGCTAAAGGCCAGCTTAGACAGAGTCTTTCTTTTTTTAACAATGTCTTGTTCGGCTGAACAGTCATCAATAATAAACAGCGTTTCGGTTCCCTCAAATAGCCTATAGTAATGTTCTAAACAGTCGCTTAGCTTGTCAGTAGGATCAACTAAAAATATATTCTCGTCTGTCCAAACAAACTGCCTTTCTTTGTAAGACTTGTTGTGCTTAATGGTTGTGCAGAATATAACAATGTACTCGTAATGAAATCTGTAGACTGTTTGTAACAAATCAAGTACGAAGGCAGTTTTCCCACACCCAGTAATCCCACAAATAAGCGAACAGTGCAGGTCTTTAGGCAAAAAGTTGAAACTATCCATCTGTTTTAATAGGCTATTTCTTTAAGTCTATTTTCTTCAATGTTCAGCTGGGCGTCATAAACCACAAAAACGTGCATTTGTATCTGGCCATTCTCCTCCTCTTCCTTATTAATCTGTATGAGTATGCCATCTGACCCTACCCTTCTTCCGCTCCCGTGCAGTCTGTTGTCATACGTGGATCTAAAATCCAGCCATAGTCCATATTTGTCTGTTAGATAATCTTCGAGTCTTACATCGTGAAGGTGAAGTTTTTTACACACATGATCGGCTGTGGGGCTTGTCTGTCTGCCTCCAGCAAACAATTTTCTTATTTCATCAAAGTGTTGGTCGGGTAAAAGTCCGACTGAATAATAATAAATGTATAATACTTATATAGCGCATTTCTTGTTACACAACTCAATGCGCTTACATCCACCATTTGCACTTATTCATCAACACTCGTTTACACAACGGGCTGCCTACCTGGGTAGTGCCGACTGAAGAGCTGCCAGCTGGCGCTTCATTCAGTCGTTTCCCGTGTCATCCAGTCAATATCGTTCACTCAGTTTCTTTACTTCCTTCATTCTTCTTTTTTTTTTTTTTTCCATTTCTTACGCAGGGTGCATGCTGTGTGTAACGTGTCATCCATACCAACGGCCAAACTGGCCTACTCTTCCGAAAGTTGGTGATGGGATTTTACGTGTGTGCAAGATATTATGCGTGCGTTCACACACGGAACCTCGGTTTATAGTCTCATTCGAAGGACTGTATGGGAAATGGAGTCAGAACTAATGTTAACTCCGAGGGAAAAATCCCCTGTACCGAAACGCCCCGGCAGAGATTCGAACCCGCAACCCCGTGATCACCAAGATTACGAGTCAGGCGCTCTACCAACTGAGCTATTCCGGCTCCCAGCTGAAAAGGCTTGCCATCTACTGTGCAAGACAACTGCTCAATTTTTGGGTTGTAAAACACCTCAGATTCTCTCTGAAAAGGAGCTGAGGGTTTAGTAAATAGCAAGAGAACCCCCTTTAGGGACCTTAAAGAATTGCTTATAGCTATTTCCCAGACGGTGTCTTGCTTGTTTGTAATCGCTAGACTGTGGTGTAAAACTCTTTCAAAGTAAACAACCGCCCTACTTTTATACTGGTTTAAGATTGTTCTAGCCAGTTCGGGGTTAGTAACAACGTCAAAATTAAGAGAGATGTTACTGACAGTGTATCTGGCTGTTGGGTCATCTGAAAGAATAACAGACCCGCTGTCATTGAATGTCAGTTCGTAAGTAAGTTTGTCTCTTAGTGCGCCTTGGTAATATGGCTGGTGGGTTTTTAACAGTTCAAAATCTAGAGGGATGCAAAATCTGTTCTTAAATGCTCGCGCTATTGCCTGGTCTCCCTCGTCTTCCTTTGCATCTGCAGCATTAAGCCTGTGCTTAAGGCCGTTTGGGCTCTGGATCCCCTGAAAGATTTTGTCTTTTCTTTCTGTTCTAGGCAGCCACAGATCAGAATAGAGATTAAAAATGTCTGCGCTACTCAGTGAGAAGACTTCTCTACCTTCCAGTTTAATTACCATATTTTTAATGATGGCCCTGCCCAGGTTAGCAACGACAGTAGCATTAGGATCCGCCGACTCAATATCTATTTTGAATGACAGCCTGGCAGTGCCTGGCATTATAACATCATCAGGCCCAAGGTCACTAAATCTTACTGTTAACATTTCATTGGGCTCAATTGTTGATGGATTATTTACAACGCGCACAGTCTGTCTTATGCCTTTTATGCCGTGGGGTTCCTTCGCTTTTCTGAATGGATCGAGGTCGCAGCCGTATGGGTTCATTTTTTATAAAACAAAAAATAATGAATATATAAATATGTCTGGTGAGGGCGATTATGACGCGCTTAGTCCTATTGAAGAAGAAGAAGATGAAACAGAACTAGGCCCTTCATTAGAAGATGAACTTGAAGAAGCGGGTTCTTTACTCCCTAGACGACCTCAAGATGTAGGTTCTTCACTTCTTAGTGCTCGTCAAGAACTTTTAGGAGTAGGCTCTTCACTCCCTAGACAGCGTCACGAACTATTGCGACAACGAATTGAATTATTCTATAGAAGTATAGGACGGGGGCTGCCAGACACGCTCGATTCTAACGATTTTGAGATGGGAAAAGTGGGCGGAGACGAGGAAGGTCATTTGTTTATAAAATATAAGAAGGGCAATAAACAAATGCGTAAACAAGTTACTGATAGCCGGGACCCCTCCGAGTTTTTAACTCCGGGCTCACTTGGGGAGATTCCTATTCGGGTCAGAAGGCGATTAAATATTGCAGATCCAAGGAAGTCTGCTCTAAGGTCTAAGGCTGTTAGCGCTTTACAGAACTTGAAGCAAAGGTTGCCAGCGCAGTCTGAAATGCAAAACATACCTCTTCAAGAATTAAGTCAAAGAGCAGATGAGGCAATAGCAGAAATTGAGTCGAGTTTTAATGAGGAGACACAGTTAAAAACAATTGTCGGTTCGCCTAGTCAAAGAGAACGTGAGCTGAGTCCTGAAGAAGAAGCAGCTTTACAAACAATTGATGATCCTCCATTGCCTGAGAGTGTACACAGGAATCTTAAAGCTGCTCTGCGTGAACTCAGGGGTCTTGATGATGCTCTACGGAGAATAAATGGCGAGCTAAAAAACAACTTGTCAAAACTTGGTGAGCTAGAGCTAGAGATAAGAGAAGAAAAAAATAAACTGGATGATGCAGATGATAACAATTTAGGGGCAGAAGAAAAGGCTAGAATACAGGCGAAAATACAGGAGTTAATGTCACTAAGGGCAGACAGGTTAGAAACGCTGTCTACTAACAGAGAACAAATAGTATTACAAACAAACAGAATCAAAGAAACTATAAACAGACTCCTTCATGAAAATACTACGTTAGCAGAAAGAATAAGGATTCTGTTCAGAGAGCAGGGGATTACAATAGTTAGTATATTAACAGCCGTTGGGTTTGCTATCTCTACACTGGTTTATGCATTAACTGGCGGTGCGCCAACAGGGCCAGTAGCGCCTCCAACGCCTCAGCCTGGTAAAAGTTGGATTAGAAAACAATTGCGCCATCTAGCAAACTTATTAAAGAAGTTAGCTGTCAAAGCGCTTGATGCTCTGCCTGGCATAATAGGCAGTGTTGTTAGTTGGGTTTTGTCTACCATAGGCAAAGTGGCTGGTTATATGGCTGACCATCTGTGGACGTTAGGAGTGCTGGCTGTCGGTTTAATTTTTAGTGAAATAAAGTATGGCTAATCCAGTAAAAGTTAAAAACACAAGGGCCGTCTTTTCGCTAGTGTGTCTGTCGGGGTGAGGTACATCAACAGGTGGACTGCTTTCTGGGCTGCTTATAACTGGCGGTGGGCCGCTTTCTGCAGGTTCTGGGCTAGATACTTTTTTAAAAATGGCTGGCGCTGGCCTTGTGTTTAAGCCTTGATTGTGTCCTAAGTTTTGATCGTCTCCGGCTATGAGGATTTCATTATTATAATTCTGTATCATGCCAATCTGTAGTCTAAGGTCAGAAGGCAGCATGTATAATCCATGACTCACAACAAAGTCAACCTTTGACCTAGCATGTGAAAGAACGTTTTGGTACCTTTGTATGCTGGAAGGTAAATCAACAGCAGAGTTAATAGCATCTTCTAAATTGGCTAGAAATTGTTTTCTGGCGTCAAAGCCTGTAGGCTGATCCACTATGCTAGACTTGGTCTGTGCTTGCGCTCCTAATAGACACCAAACGTACGTGCGTATGGAGTCATTAAGTCTTTGCACTCCTGACATTGTTAGGCCTTCACTTTTATCTAAGATAAATGTTGCCCAAGCATTGGGGTGTTTTTGTTCTATTGATCCCAATCTAACTTGGGAGTTTGTCTTAAAAGAGGTGTGGCCGGGCCAGTAGTCAAAATTATATTCTCTACGCTGACCCCACAAATACAATGTGCCTAGCCCATGACTGCGGTCTAACTTTTGTCTAAAGTTATTTGAAGGGTTAATGTTAAATTCGTTGCAGATTCTTTCATATGCATTATTGTCCATTGTGCTGAGAAATGGATTAAACGCGTTGTCGTTGGGGAGGCGTACTTGTAGTTCAGTTAGTATGCGCCTATACTGGTAATAAACATGAAAGTTATATACTGACCTTACTAAGAGGTTGGGGTGGTTTAAATGGTTTGCATATGAAACACCGCAGCCAGTGGTTGAGCAGTAAACTGCAAAATTTAACTGATTCTGGTAAAAGGCCATGGGATGAGTTGACCATGCTGATGGCACTCTATCACTCTTTATTGGAGGATTTAAATATCTAGTTAGTGGGTTTACAAGTCTGACTAGAAAGCCATATGATTCATCCACTGCGATGGTTAGGTTACTAAAGTCCAAAGATTTGGGCTCATAAACCCCTCCTACATCGTAAGTGGCACTTTCATTATATTTAAAAGGTTCCATTTTTAAATAGATTTTTAAAAAAGGATTTAAAAAGGATGTTCCTTTATATAACCAAGCAAAGCACGGGTGTGTTCTTAAAGTATCCAATTGACAATAGGCGTGGTAATAATAGGGTTGCTCTTAGAGAAATTGGTTTTAAAGTTAAGTGGATTAATATATCTGAAAAAGCTAAGAATAACTGGGTGAATGTTAAGGGCGGGCAAGGTAATTTATTAAAGCAGTTAAAAATACCTGATGGTTACTACAACTTTTGTTCTTTAAAAGAAGTATTTAGCAATTTTGGCATTAAGTTAAAAATTAATGAGGCAAATCTTATAATTACTATGAATCTTCCAGAAGAAAGAAGGGAGTACGTTTTTCCTAGAAGCCTTGCACGAATTTTGGGCTTTCATACTAGTGATGAAACGTATAGCGTTAACACCCATAAGTACTTAGAAAGTGGCCTTTATGAGTATGCAAGTAGTAGACCATCCGATTTTCTAATTAACCCAAGGTTGTATGTCCATTTAAGTGAATTAAAAACAGATGCTAATTTGTTTAATGGCCAGCCATCTACGATTCTAAGAGTGTTGCCATCACTTGAGGCGGGGTTTTGCGATTATCAGTCATATACATTTGACAAAAACAGTCAATTTAAAAAATTAGTTGGTGAGGATATACATTCATTGTGAGTAAAAATAACTAACCAAGACGGAAAACCAGTTGTTTGTTCTGATTTGTTAGTAGTGCTCGAGATAGAAGATTAATCAGAGAGAAAGATTAAATGTGCGGTTCTCGGTCAGCAATCTTATTTTGCCCGCAAACCCCCCACTTTTCACGCGATTAGATTTGTTTAACCAAAAAATAGCTAAAGGGGGTTTGCGGGCGATTAGATTTGTTTAATTTTGTAGGTTTTAGCTATTTTTTTGGTTAAGAGAATTTGATTATGTGAAAAGGGGGGTTTGCGGGCGAAATAAGATGGCTGGCCAAGAAGGTACGTTTAATCTTTCTCTACTGTAGTTGGTCTGCAAAGACAATTGAACAGTTTGTATTCAGCTGCTACTAAATTAGAATTAAAAGTTAATATGAATAAGACCAATATTATTGTGTTTCGCAAAGGTGGATATTTAGCACGTAATGAGAAATGGATTTATGGAGGTGAATACATGGTTGTAGTCAATGTATATAAGTATCTTGGGTTCTATTTTACTACCAAATTAAGTTTCACCTTTGGATGTCAAGATCTAGCAAATAGAGCAAAGAGAGCAGTCACAGTTATACTTCGTATTTTATACAAATTGAATAGTGGCGCATTTTCTGTTTTTTCGAAATTATTTGACTCTCAGGTGCAGCCAATTTTACAGTATGGAGCAGAAATCTGGGCTTTTGAGAAAGGTGTTGTAATAGAGAATGTTCATTTATATGCTATGAAAAGATTTTTGAATGTAGACAATCGAACACCAAATGATTTAGTTTATGGCGAACTTGGAAGGTATCAGATTTATATTAATTCCTATTTAAAATGCATTAAGTATTGGTTGAAAATAACCAGAATGGAGGAAACCAAGATACCATTTAAAGCTTATAGGACGTTACGAAATTTGGATTATAATGGTAAGAAGACATGGGCTACCACTGTTCGTCAGTGCTTAAATTCATATGGCTTTGCATATGTTTGGGACAACCAGGGCGTTGAAAATATATTGGGATTTTTGAAATGTTTTAAACAACGAATGATTGATTGCAGATGGCAAGACTGGCATGACCATATTAACAACAGTGACAGATTTGCACAATACAGACTGTTTAAAACAACGTATATGATTGAGCCATACATTAAAATGAAAATGGACAGGTATATTAAGAGTGCATTGACTAAGTTTAGATTTGGTATCTCTGACATAGCTTGCCATCGAATCAGATACAGTGCTTTGAATGAAAATAGACTGATTTGTCGGCTATGTTACCAGGCCAAGGAAGATGAAATACATTTTTTATTTTGCTGTCCTGCTCTCAATGACCTTCGAGTAAAATTTATTAAGTCAAAGTATTATTTTGATCCTTGTAGTTTTAGAGTCAGCTTACTATTAACATCAAGAAATGAGTGTGTCCTCTTTGATCTTGCCAGGTACATATACGAAGCACAAAAGCGACTACGAGCGATGTATTCATAATAGGTTTGCATAGTATGTGTGTGTAACTGCTTTTTTCCATTTCTTTTTGTGAGAATACTTCTTTATTCGTGTATTACGGGTGTCACCCTTTCAGTATGGGCTATGGCCTAATCTGAATAAATCATTCATTCATTCATTCTCTCTCTCTCTCTCTCTCTCTCTCTCTCTCTCTCTCTCTCTCTCTCTCTCTCTCTCTCTCCCTGCCCAGTTCATACCGATGTTACTAAATTGTGTGACCCAGTCATGAGTAGGCTCACCATGAAGATGAAAATGCGACAACATTTTGCATTGGTGTGATGTGACATCAGTTTCAAATGATTTGAATGCAGGAAAGTACAAGGTCAGGTAGGAAGCATTTCATTGTTTATAACTGACATCTGCATGTGTAGCATGCTAAAATCTTGCTTTACTAAAAGCGTGGTGTATCTGTGATAGAATCAGTATCGGCAGGCTTCACAAGCACGTAGAGCACACAGATAAACAAGCAAAACATGCCTAGGCCGTGGTAGGGAAACTGCCGCCGTGTTCCCAGTGAAGCTGACCAGTGCCGACAGTGACTGTTGCTGGGGCCCTCTGCCAGCTGTCAGGTAGGCGTACCACGAATAATTTTCTGTCAGTTGTAAAGGAAAGATATGCATGTCCAACATGTCTGATTTTGAGCGTGATTGAGGGACGCATGCTCTCCACTGAGTTGAACTTTCATTTCACTTTGTGTGTGTTTGTTAGTCTGTTTCAATCGTGTTTTGTCGGCAAATATTTGTGGTGGTAGGCAGCAATGCGTATGAAAGAAGACCAATTCATGTTTGGTATCGTTCTGTCAGTCAAAGACCCCACAAGCCAGTGACATCAATCGACCACAGTTTGCTGCATTCTGGCACAAAATATTAATGAAGAAACACAGCACCCTATTTCCAACACACTATCAGCCAGACAGCTAGTATCACATTACGCGTGGGGAGGAAAGCTTATTGGAGGTTAGCTCGAGGAAGCTGGCAGCTGTAGGCTGCAGTGCGCTGTTTTAATCAAACTGCAGCCGTCTCAACGCCTTTCCTCTCGCCTTTTCTCTGAGACCGGTAGGTGGTCAGAGGTTATTGCCCTTTTCTGCCACTAAGTATTCCTCTGCGGACAAGTGTGGACAGTCAACGGCCAGGGCGGATGAGGACCTTGTATGTCCCAATGGCTACATGTACAAAACCGAAGGCGACCCATTAACATATTTTGTGGATCTTGGCTTGCTAATGCAAGAGAAGGAAAACTCCCAAGAGAAAACCCGGCCAACTATAAACCATTACCAGAACAGGAGATCACCAAAGACGGTGCCACAGTGGCCTCTCTAAGGGGCATGATCTAATCAAAACTGGCTGTGCATGCACTCTACACATGGCTACGCAGATAACGCTAGACCGATGTGGTGACGTCTTCCTGGACCGTGGCCAGACGGAGACAGTGCCGGGCCCTCAGCCTCAAAGAGGCCCATCCACGACTACCGACCACTGACTTAATGCTTCTCAGACTCTTCGGGGAGAACAGATTGGAGCGCGTGGGCAAGCAGCACTTCGGATCACCTACTGGAATGTGGAAGGAGTACAGCGCAAGAAGGTTGAGCTCCAGCAGTTTCTGCGTGAAAATTTGATCGATGTATGTTGCATCCAAGAGACTCACCTCAAGAACACTCACCGCTTTTTCATAAGAGGTTATGAGTTGTTCAGACAAGACCGAGAGAACAGACCAAAGGGAGGCCTCATCACCCTGGTAAGGAACAACATCCCGGCGGCGGAGACCCAGAGTTCTGGTCAAGCTGATCTCGACACAGAATTCCTGGGAGTCAAGTTGGTGTTGCCAGGCACGTCAGTGACAGTCCTCAATGTCTGCTCATCTACAAACCAGATACAGCACGACTCCATCCTTGTTGACTCCCATGGCTGGATCATCACAGGAGACTTTAACAGCCACTCACCCAGCTGGGGCTACCAACATCTCAACAAGAAGGGAGAAGATGTGGAAGGCTGGGCAATCAGTAACCAGCTGATCCTCATCAACAGACCAGAAGATCCATCTAGATGCTACTCACGAGCATGGAGGACAGCTAGCACTCCTGACCTGGCCTTCGCGACAGACGACATCCACAGCATTGCCCAAAGAAAGGTGTCACCCAAGCTTGGAGGCAGCGACCACATACCAGTGATCATCACAGTACAGAGACAGTTTGAAATCCAACCCACCAGGATCCCGGCAAGCTGGTATTACAAGAAGGCAAACACGGACCTGTTCAAACACGAGGTAGACGAGAGGACTTATGCGCTGACAATGTTATATCACGACATCAACGAAAACGCCAAGATTTTCAACAAGTGTGAAGGGCCATTTTTTGTCCAGTCACAAATTTTTACAACTGCGTTGGCCGGAACATGTTCACCTGAAAACCGGTTGGTTAGTTGACCTGACTGCTGCTCACATGCGCTCTGTATAAGCCAGGTGAGCTGAAACGATCAGGCAGTCTCTCCAGCAGTTCCAGCAGTGCAACTTCACAGTAATAATAATAATAATAATGTATGGAATTTATATAGCGCAATTCTTGGGATCAACTCATTGCGCTCAGCACACACTCAAACACTCCCACTAACATGTGTTCACACACACACACACACACACACACACACACACACACACACACACACACACACACACACCCCTACCGACACAGGCGCACTTATCAAGTTCATCGGTTCAAGCGTAAACAATACAGTTATGCATGCAGTACATAAAAAGTCAGGTCATAATAATAGACACAGCATTCAGATATTATGGTTGAAGAAGGCTTTCCTAAAGAAGTATGTTTTTAACTCTGACTTGAATTTAGATAATGTAGGCAGGTCACGTAAGCTGTCAGGAAGAGAATTCCAAAGAGTGGGAGCACTAAAGCTAAATGCTCTCTCACCGACTGTCTTTAACGAGCGCCTAGGAATTTTCAGAAGTTTTTGAGAAGATGAGCGAAGAGACCGAGAAGTTTGATAGGTGGACAGAGAAGCAGAAAGATACTGTGGGAGTGTCCCATCAAAGAAACGATAGGCAAAAACTGCGATTTTGAACTGCCATCGATATTTGATGGGAAGCTAGTGGAGTTCACGTAACAAAGGTGTAATATGCTCATTTTTACGCTTTTTGAGAACAAGCCGAGCTGCACTGTTTTGCACCCTTTGTAATCGTGCAAGCTGTTCCGAAGGAAGTCCTGCTAACACAGAGTTACAGTAGTCTAGTCGGGACATTACCATGGCGGTGATGATCGATTGTTGCCTGTGTGGAGAGGTAAGACCGGATAGAAGCAATACGTCGCAATTCCAGGAAGCATGCACGACAAACATTAGATATTTGGTTCTGCATAGAGAGCGTTTGATCAATGCTGACACCTAAATATTTCACCGACTCTTTGAAAGGTAAAACAACACCATCAATTTCTGCCGACTCAGCTTTAACCATCTTGACACGAGAGGAGGTACCAACAGCCATGATCTCAGTTTTGTCACTATTCAGCTTGAGTTTGTTGCTGGTCATCCAGACTTTTACGTCCCTAAAACATGCGGTAACAGTGGCCGAAGAGGGACTCCAGACGAGTTCCTGTGGCAGTCAGGTATTTCATTATTAGCAATTTAAAATTGCAGTCCGAAATCGTTCTCCCCTCCTGTAGGCGACTGTAACTTTCTCAGCGCCTAGTAAAGCTTTTTAGAAAAAAAAGTAATTGTTGCTTTTTTTGCTATGTCTTATGACTTGATAGGGTTATAGGAGGAAATTGTTTTTAGAAAGTATGAATAGAAAGAAGAAAAAAAAATGTTGTTGATGAGTGATCGAAAAAGGAGGTGGCTTAGCTAGTTCATGGCATTATGATGCAAAACAGGTTTTGTTTATTTCACTAATGTATGATAATGATACACATGATAGTAAGCTCTGGAAGTGAGCGATGGAAACTATCATGTATTGCACGAAACTATATGGATTCATTGGAAACTATATGTATTCATCTGTTGATAAGTATTTAAACCATCCTCTGACATGAATAATGAATATTTATGTGTTGATAAACAAGAGTGTGTGGAAATGATTCCTTGATATGTATTGAAGGGGTGTCTGAGATGTGTAAAGCATGATTTTGAAAAGGTCTACGTGGAAATCCTTACCCCTCCCCCCTCCCCCCAATGTGTAGAACATGATTTCGAAAAGAGAATGTTATATTGTGATATTGTAATGAAACTGTGTAGGTTTCGCTATGGGTATTTTCCCCCAAGTTCTGGGGAAATATAAAGTAACTGTTGGTTCTGAATATGATTAATAACCATGATGACTAATAGCCATGTTATAGTACGCTAGATAATCAAGGTAGTTATCAGTTCCCCCAGGTAAAGTCGTTGTCCTGGTGTGCCTGGGAACTGGCTACCACTGCTAGAGGTTCTGGGGCGTAGCCGAGGTCTACCCCTGTCTCCACCCTGCTGAGGGTGTGGAGAGGTCGACGTGGGAGTCGACAGTGACCCGACCTGCCACTGCGCCCGGGTCTGGGGCGTAGCCGAGATCTACCCCTATCTCCACCCTGCGGGGGTGTGGAGAGGTCGACGTGGGAGTCGACAGTAAGCCGACGTGCCAGTTGTGCCAGAGCCGCCGCTGCTGCCGAGCCAGAGCCGCCGCTCTTGAGGTATTTGAACCAGCGACCTGTTGGGCCGGTCGTACCAGAGACGACGCTTCTGCTGTACCAGAGCCATCGCTTTTGTGGAGTCAACATCTTGTTTGTGTGTGAGCCGCAGCTCTTGTGTTGGAGCCGTTGCTCCTGTTGTGGACAGAGCCGTTGCTTCGGTTCTGTGGGGACTCTGCCAGCTGCTCCTCCTGACTGTGTGAGCCCCAGGAGAGGACTTCTTTTAAAGCATTCTTCACGAGAGACTTGCGACGTCTGTGGACTATCGTGTTGAGCCGGACGAGGCCAAAAGAAAGAAAAGAAATAGATTAACATATATATGCCTCATGTGTTGTACGCCTAGCGTTACGGCGTACGCTCTATTGAAACTGTTGTATATTGCTGTGTTGTTGTGTATTTGTGTTTTGATGGCTCGGGCAGCATAAAAAAGAAAACGTTGACTTGTTGCCTGGCTGTCCATGTTTCAAATGTTTGGGTGTGTGTGAATTAAAAAAAAAATCGTACACGGATCCGAATTTCTGTGAGTCAGACAAACAGCCACAGGCACCAACGCATCCGCAACATCTGGTGACCCCGTAGAAAACTTTCGGCCTTTACCTTCTCAATTGTTTTAGGATTAGGATTTGTTTTCGTACCTCTGTAGCGTGCCCCAGTTATTAAGAACAGGACACGGTTACAGATTTCTTGAGAGTTTGTTGTGTTTTTGTGTTTTATGGTCCGGTCAGCATAAAAAGAGAAAACGTTGACTTGTTGCCTGCTGTCCATGTTTCAAATTTTGGGTTGGTGAATTAAAAAAAAATCGTCACGGATCCGATTTCTTGTGATGTCGACAAACAGCCACAGGCACCAACGCATCCGCAACATCTGGTGACCCGTAGAAAACTTTCGGCCTTTACCTTCTCAATTGTTTTAGGATTAGGATTTGTTTTCGTACCTCTGTAGCGTGCCCCAGTTATTAAGAACAGGACACGGTTACAGACTTTTCTTTTGAGAGATTTTGTTGTGTTGTTGTATGACTGGTTGTATTTAAATTGATTTCCCGTCTCCAGCGTAACGGGGTATCTCCTTTGTATAGTTTCTGGAGATACGAGGGCCTAGTTCTTTTCCTCATCTGTGGGCTTTAGTTTGATTATCTTTTGTTACCTCTCCTGATTGTCTACGTTTCTACCTTTTCTTGGGGATTGCGTTGCTCCTATAGCGTTCTTAGGATCCTTTCTCTTGAATGAATGTGTGTATGGCTGGCTGCCTGGGCCATTTTTGAGAATAATTTTGCAAAAAAGAAAACACAATATTGTATTGATTGATTTATGCATATGTTTATTGATTATTTCTATCATTGATTGATATATACATATGTTTATTGATTATTACTATCACCGATTGATTTATACATATGTTTCTTTATTGTTGATTGATTTCTGCATATGTCTATTCGTTATTGCTATTATTGATTGATGCATTTGTTTATCACTTATCATTGATTGCTAATTGCGTTTCCCATACCCCTAAACTTCTGTTTATTAGTTATTACTGTCGTTTCGTTGGGTTTGAACAATTGTCGATAGTTTAAAAGTGTGATAGATATAAATGTGTGAAAAAAAATAATAATAACCCTCTTTGGAATATATTTCAGTGGACATGGTGTCTAAACTTTTTTGATTGTATTTGGTCCACTGAATTAGTTTTTCAATATGACCTCTGTGGACGAAGATTTGGTATTGAAGGAGAGGCTTTATTAGACTATGTTGATAAATGTATTATGCAAGAGTTAGGAAGAGAAGAGAGAATGCAAGTGAGACAAATGCAGGAGGAAACTAAAAGGAAGGAGTTAAAAATAAAAGAGATAGAGGAAACTAAAAGAGCACAAGAGGTGGCAGAAACTAAAAGAATAGAGTTACAAGTTTCTCGCCAAAGTGTAATTTCGGGTCAGGACAGTGAAAATCAGAGTGCTAGCGTACCCAAGTCTAACGCCCCTCGTCCTACCTTTCCGAAATTACCTCCCTTTAAAGAAAGGACAGATGATATTGATAGCTATCTCTTTCGCTTTGAAACCCATGCCCGTTCTCTAGGCTGGTCAGAAAATTTATGGGTTACTTACCTGTCTGCGTTACTTGAAGGTTCGGCCCTAACTCTTTATCCCAGTCTTGCAGAAAATAACGTGGTTGAGTCACCCAGAGATCATCAGCAAGAGTGGCATGAGACCAGACATAGTAGTCCACTCTAAGTCAACCAAGCAGCTGATCATGATCGAGCTCACGGTGCCACATGAGAACAGAATGGAGGCAGCTCAAATCTACAAGACTGAAAAGTATGCTGATCTGGCAAACAGCCTGAGGAGAGAAGGCTATCAGGTCAAAGTCCTCACTGCAGAAATTGGAGCTAGGGGGTTTGTAGGAAAGTCCGCATACAGCCTCATGAAACAGCTCTCAGTTGCAGGGAGGGAAAAAAACCAGAGCCCTGAAAGCAATGGCAGAAGCAGCAGAGAGGTGTTCAAGCTGGATCTGGTCAAGGAGGAACAAAAGTGAACTTCATAAGGCTTAATTTCCCTACAAATATCAGGTGTCCCTGTGGCTCAGTGGTTAAAGCGCGAGTCATTAAGTGGAAAATGAGCATGTCCAGAGGGTCATGGGTTCGAATCCCAGCCATAGCCCATCCCAAGATGGGGAAAAAAAAGGGGCAGCAGAGGGACATCCGGAGTCATGAACCGGGTGTGGCCCAACCCCCTAGAGTGTCAGGAGATAAGGGCCGAAACACTTGCTTGAAGGGGGCTTCTCTTCTGAGGACTCTCTGCTGCCACGCTCTCCACGAGTTTCTTTCTACCGAGCTTCTGAAGGAGAGTTTGTTACAGAAATTTCAATGTACTCCAGATGGCTTTCGTAAACGTTTTCGTGAGGCCAAACCCAGTGCAGATGAACCCTTTGAAACCTTTTCAGTTGAACAGTAAACAAGTTGGGTATTTTTTGCTCCCATAAGAAAACCTAACACAGAGTAATTTTTATTCAAGACTGGCACAGCCTTTTAAACTTGAATAAAGTCAGACAAATACATAGACGAACAATCTAATAGTGGGGGAAAAAAAAAGCGCAGGCCAACAGCTGAACTATCTTCATAGTAATGACTTGGCAAAGATTTGGACTTAAGGGGGGGGGGGGGGGGGGAATTTGAAGATGGAGAAACTGGGAACATGAAATTAAGAAAATATGTTACAGATATGAAAACTCTTCACTAGCTGCATAAGGGAACCATCGCAATCCCTTTTGAAGGCAGATATATTTGTATTGCCTGCTCCGAGGCCTTTCGTCCGCTGGGTCGGACTCATCAGGGAGACACGGCTGGTTGTGTCTGCGCTCCTGGCGTCAAATAGAGACACACCACAGTCCATAAAACTGTTGTATTTCTCACCACCAAGAGTGCAAAAAAGAATCCAATAGCACCCCCAAAGCAGCCAGCGAAGAGTAGTAAATGAAACCAAACGAAAGTGTGGGGAGGAAAAAAGTTGCTGAAAAACTGAAGACATTATGCAAACAGTATAAAATAAAGGGGACAATCTTTGAGCCTACGCTTGAGGATCCATCCAAAGATGCAAGGGAGATCAAAAGACAAACACACAGACGGACAGAAACAAATACAAATAACCTCAATTTAATCAAAACAAAATCGGAAATGAAATGAGGCAGGGAACAGTAAACGATAAACAGTAAACAAGTTGGGTATTTTTTGCTCCCATAAGAAAACCTAACACAGAGTAACTTTTATTCAAGACTGGCACAGCCTTTTAAACTTGAATAAAGTCAGACAAATACATAGACGAACAATCTAATAGTGGGGGAAAAAACAAGCGCAGGCCAACAACTGAACTATCTTCATAGTAATGACTTGGCAAAGATTTGGACTTAAGGAGGGGGGGGGGGGGGGGGGGGGGGGCGGAATTTGAAGATGGAGAAACTGGGAACATGAAATTAAGAAAATATGTTACAGATATGAAAACTCTTCACTAGCTGCAAAAGGGAACCATCGCAATCCCTTTTGAAGGCAGATATATTTGTATTGCCTGCTCCGAGGCCTTTCGTCCGCTGGGTCGGACTCATCAGGGAGACACGGCTGGTTGTGTCTGCGCTCCTGGCGTCAAATAGAGACACACCACAGTCCATAATACTGTGGTGTTCTCACCACCAAGAGTGCAAAAAAGAATCCAATAGCACCCCCAAAGCAGCCAGCGAAGAGTAGTGAATGAAACCAAACGAAAGTGTGGGGAGGAAAAAAGTTGCTGAAAAACTGATGACATTATGCAAACAGTATAAAATATTACTATTAGATTGTTCGTCTATGTATTTGTCTGACTTTATTCAAGTTTAAAAGGCTGTGCCAGTCTTGAATAAAAGTTACTCTGTGTTAGGTTTTCTTATGGGAGCAAAAAATACCCAACTTGTTTACTGTTTATCGTTTACTGTTCCCTGCCTCCTTTTCAGTTGAGCTTAGATGTCTATTTGATCGTTGGATTTCGTTGTCCAAGATAGAGAAATCTTTTGAAGGTCTTGTGGATCTTATTTTAAAAGAGCAGTTTCTCGAGTGTGTCTCAAAGGATTTAGCTACTTTTCTCTGTAAAACAGATGAAAAGACATTTGACGGTATGATTAAGTGCCGAGTCACACAGGCGTGCCCATCCCACTAAGTTCCTTTCCAGGAAGGCTGATGTAAATATTTTTGCTTCCCTTGCCTATGGAACTTCGGGACAGTCGGATAGAACCTCATTCCGTGGTCAGTCAGATAGAGGTCGTAGGTATTCTGGTCCTCATACTATTGTCCAGAATCATAGCACCTCAGCTAGTCGTGGTAATAATTTCAGTGGTAACCGTTACCGTGGTCGTGGCGCTCGTCACTATTCTGGCAACAAATGTTTCTCAGGAAATACGTTGGATCAGTCTACCAATATTGTCTGCTTTTAGTATAAGAAGACAGGACATATGACTTCTAAATGTTCGTGGAAGTCGGGTAGAAACCCTTGCAAAGTTTGCACTCTTAGCCACCCGGATAAGTGTCCCTTCGCGGTTGGCAACTCGACTGTCGTCGACAAGTTAGCTGACAAACATTCTACTGCTGCTTGTTCTGTTATTTGTACTCCTTCCGCTTGTTTAGCTGCGGGAAAATTTACAGGGAAATTACACTTGGAGTCTAGTTCTGTCAATGGCACTCTAAATTCTGTACTATGCGATACTGGTGCTACCATCTGTGGTGTTTGCAAGAAATTGGTTTCTGTTAGCCAGATGCCATGTACTACAGTGAAATGTGTTTCTTTTGGTGGACGTGTGGATGAATTCCCACTGGCTACAGTTTCTGTCAGTTGTCCCTACTTTGAGGGCAGTCTAACCTGTTGTGTCCTAGAAAGCCCTGTCGCAGATCTCATCGTGGGTAATGTTCCTTGTGTTTGTGAAACCAGTGAATCCAGTGATGTGGATGACGAAACCCTCTCTCTGGCTGCTGTTACGAGGGCTAGAGCTAAACATGTCGTGGACAAGAAGCCTTTGCGTCAGATCCCTGATGATCTGAACATTTCACGTTCTGATCTGATTCAGAAACAAAGGGATGATGAGTCTTTAAAGTCATGTTTTCAGTTAGCATGTTCTGGTCAGGTAAAGAAGTCAGGTACAACCACCTTCTATTATTATTTGTCAGATGGTGTCTTGTACAGGCATTTTATCAAAAATGACTTTCCTTTTGATCAGGTTGTTGTTCCTATTGATCTCCGACCAACAGTGTTGTCTGTAGCACATGATATCATTCTGTCAGGTCATTGTGGTTCTCGCCGAACTCTATCTAGAGTCCTCAATAGGTTCTTTTAGCCTGGAGTAACCGTAGATGTGGCTGTCACGGTCGCTAAGCCGGACGGCCCTACCACCCCTATCCACGCCTATGACACACTAGGTCAGACAACACAGCATACTAACACAGCTTTACAATCATGCACACTTCTTTATTTCAACACACACACTATTGACGCCACAACTCACGTCCATCTATAACCGCACACAGGTATCCCACTTCCTCGCTGACCCACCCTACCCTGTACAATGACCGGGGGGACCCTCACCTATCCTAAAACACCAGTTGCGGTATATCACTGTGATCTGGGGACGCAGCGATAGCCCGCACACGTGGTGGCTAACTACCAGGGACAAGGACTAGCCCAAGGGGCTCTAATCTCTAAACTACTTCCACCCACCCTATCCCCGGGACCCACCCTTCCTTTTTTGACCCGGGACCACTACCACACCGGTCGCCGCGTCCCTAAGAAAGGCAACGACAGGTACCCTATCCCGTGCTAGCCACTACGTCCCTAAAGGAGGCAGCAGCTAACACCCCTAACCCACCAGCCGCCGTGGCGAAGTGGTTAGCGTCGCGGACTCGCGGCTGGGAGGTCGTGGGTTCGAATCCCATCGGAGTCATGTGGGTTTTTCTGCCCCGACCGGCTCCTGCCCAGAGTCGAGTTTGCTGCGGACTCAGTTGGGAAGACTGGGACCACACAGTCGAGTTTCATCCACTTAATGGATGCGTTTCTGAGAGTGTTGCTCAAATTTCCTGACCAACACTGCAGGTGCCTGTATCTCTCGGGCCTGGTTGACGCCAGGGTTATATTATGAAAGGAAGCGTAGAGTACAGCCCTGCCATGTAGTCTCAGAACGAAATGGAAATCCGTAGCATCATCTTAATCATCCTCATTCTCATCGATCAGCATAAAAAAAGTCTCAAATTCTGTGGCCCTTCATGCCCTGCTCTCATGGGGACCTCAATTTCGATGTCCTCTCCGCGTCTGTGGTCTTGGTTTGGTTCCGTCGGGGTCACCGGTATCGGCGGGTCCATGGGGGCAGTCGTTGGACGGACGTGGTGGCGCCCTCCGGAGGGACAGCTCACTCACGCCGGCTCCGCGACTAAGCAATTATTGCCGTCAGTAGGGGGCTTAGTAGGTGGTGTCCTGCGTATGTTAGATCAGAACAGGCGCCACTGAACACCACCGAAGTGACTCGGCAGCAGTGCAGTGTCTCCTCCGGTGGGTTGCCTCTTGACGACTTGACATTGACTGCTCCCTGTGGATTGCTGGTGCCGGGGCTGCGGCGGGGCCGACCGAACTGTGGTTGTGGATGGGGTGTCGGAATGAGCGGCGTGAGTGCAATGCCTCTGAGGTGGCGCAGAGGTTGGGACAGCAAAAAACAAACAAACAAACAAACAAAAAGAAACAACACCCCTAACCCTACTGCCTATTGCTACACCCCCTCTTCCTACCACAAAACTGGACACCCTTTCTCCCCGGAAGACCCTGCTCCTCGGCGCTGTCCGTGGCCCCTCGCAGGCTGACTCCTCCATGGAAGACCCCGCTCCTCGCCGCTGTCCATGGCCTCACGCAAGACGACTCCTCCCCACGGAACACAACACTCACACACACACCCGACCCCCTCTCAACGGGCCCGACTCTTGAAGGAACCACTCCTCCACTGAAGGCTCCACCGGAACTGAGGGTGAAGGAAGGCCTGGCGCAGCACCCCCTCAGATGGCGCCTGAACAGGGCGGTCCTTCCCTCCTGGGAAAAAGGAACAGGTGGCTGGAGAACCGCCTCACAGACGGCAGACGGCCTGGGTGGACTTCCCCTCCCGGAAGAGCACAGGTAGCAGGAGGAGAACTGCCTCACAGACGGCCGCCGACAGCAGTGATCCGGCCCCAGCCTCGGCACGGAAGCAGGATATCTGCTGAAACAACTGTAGGCCACTACTGTAGTGTCGCTACTACCTGAGTAACCAAGGCACATAGCTTACTTGGTAAGGGTTTAACTCTCCATCTCCCTTGCTTACTTACCCTTTGGATATGAGACGGACTCCTTATATTCCGAGTACACCCCCTAACCCGTTACTCCCTTTGGGGTTACCAGACCCCTTTCCTGCCAACCCCTACCACAGCAGTAAAGCCATATTTCTCCCTGAGCCAATCCACGTTATTACATATGAAATTAGGTATCACACCCAAATCTCGGAAAAAGAAAACAAACCCAACCGACCCCAACGCAGATTCCATGGGCCCCCTTAGGAAATACTAAGTAGTCTAGAAAATATGCAAATTCACAAGATGTCCTCACGCAAAACGTAATAATAGCATCTCTCTACAAAACTTAACTTCCAACTGGGTCCATGTTCACACAAGAGAATCGGCTCGCAGCCACAATCCCCTCTTCTTACCCCTCTTTGCACGGTCAATTATACCAAAAACAACATAATTCGCTCGCCAAAATTTCCATCCAACTCTCATGCCATCTCTTGTCAGTTAACCCAGTTCTTAATCCTTGTTATGCCAACATAACCACACTTCATACAATATTACATGCTGCACACCATCCATTCTTTATCTTACCGACTGCTAGCCACTCGCCTTAAACTTTACCTCTTCCTTCTTTTTGACTACTAAAATTCATAATGGAGCTGCCACCACGCAACCTAAGGTATCTTCCTTCCAACCCTGTTCCTCACAAATACATATATCCCTGTACGTGTGATGACTGTCACTCTACAGAAAACTTCCAACCTGTACAAAATGCGTACGTCACAATGTGCACACAACACCTATCACTGCGCCAGTCTCCTTGAAGGGTGTCATGAAAGACTTGCCTTCACGCGCATATCGCTCTCAACACAACCTGGCGCGCGTGTTCACACACACACACACATCAAAGATACAGTCTGCACGCGCACGACACTCGCATCGAGAACCATGACTCTAACGAAAGAGAAAGGACACCAACATAACTTGGATGGTCACGACCGTACCCCGGTATAAACCACTCACCCACAAATCGGCCGTGGCCCTACTGCACAGTTAACCGATTTCAATGATGTGCAGGGCAACTCCGAAATCGTTACTCAACTTCACCGCATTACTACTATTTACAACTGAAAATTGAGCACAATCATAACACCTCCTTATGATTCACGCAGACACAGCTGCACTCGAATCACATTATGGTCGTCAACAAAATGCAACCTCATATTACCCTCTTATTGAACCGACTGAAATTACCATAAGCTAGCCACAATCAACATCTGCCTCACCGTCCATCAATGGTTATTATATTGACCCCAAGTTGTCTAGCCAAGCTGCCCCGTGACAATCGAACTCAGGAACCGCTATGTACACTACTTACAAGATAGACAGAAAAGAGGTGACAACACAAACCGGCTGACAACAAATTTTAGCCACGAAACCAAGACGACATCATACCAGACAACCAGTATACGCAGCGAACACAATACCAACTAATCACAACATGAGACAACCACAGTACAACTCGACCATAATACAAGACAACACGACGAACCACAACACCACGAACATAACAGATCACCAACCTGGACAGACGATCAACCACACCAGTTCTGCAACTGGCTGAAAGTGGCTGCCAACAAGGACAACACATAACTCGGCACAGGCCAAGGGCACACCAACCCGACGAGGACCTGGCCCTAACTATGACTCGAAGTCACTCAGCACGAACTAACGGCGCTCCCGCCGCAACTTCAAGGAGCACGTCCACTCCGACGAACACCAGGGACCGAAGTGAAGCTACCCCAACGCATTCCGCCCTGGTCGGAATCAAGTGAGCTTCACTCACAACACAAAGCAACCATTGGTCAGAACAGTGTATCCCTCCACAGAGAAATTACCGTCATCATCGAGTAAATGTTTGACTAAAAATATATTGTTCTGCACCCATTTCTTGTAAAAAGAATGTTTTTCTCCTGCTTTAAACTTCTCATTGCAAAAAAATAGGTTCAGTGGCTAAATCTGTACTTTCTTTTAATTCTACCTGTTTGCAGAACCTTTGATATGATTGAAAGACTCCTTTCCAAAATTTGTTTATAATATTGCTTTCAACAAATCTGTCACGTCCATATGCGTCAATGCTACTTATTTCGGGACATAATGAATGTGATATTATTTTCCACTTGTGGTTTTGCATGTACACCTTCCCTATCCAGGCGATTTTTAAGGAGCTGATATCTATTTTCAGGTTGGGTATACCTATCCCTCCTTTTTGTACATTATGTATTAAGTATTTTCTTTTAATTTTGTCATTTTTGTTGTTACAAACAAATTTGAAACACATTTTCTGTAATGAAGCGATCTCGGAATCAGGAGGATTCGGTAAAAGGATCCATAAATACACCAGTTTTGGTGGCACTAGTGATTTGAGCACACCTAGGGGTGTTATTATTCTTTTAAACCTTATTTTGAACAGGTTTTGGACTTCTGAAAATTTATATTTCATATTAAATTCTGTCATATCTGATAGATTTTTCGTAAACAACAGTCCTAGAATTTTGAACTTTGAGGGGTTCCTTTGCATTATAAAGTAGGGTAAATATGTTTTCGTGTAATTTTTCTCTATACCTAAGCAAACATTAAACGTTTTTTCATAGTTGAATTTGAGTCCAGATATTTGCTCAAATTCATAAAGGTTTCTAAATAACTTTTCATATGTGTCGTCTGCAAACTGATTTATTTTGATTTTTGTATTTTGTCTTGCCTCATCTTGGTCGCTAGTATTTCGACGCACAAAACAAATAGATATAGAGATAAAGGGTCCCCTTGACGGCAACCTCTTCCAATTGTAAAACTTGAAGATACCTTCCCATTCACTATTACGTAAGACTTGATCACGTAAGAAGGGGCGGGGAAACCGGAAACCGAGAAGCATAAGAGAGAAAAGCAAAATGGGGTCAAAAATGAACTCATCGTTGGGTAAGGTAATCCATGTTTCCAAAGAATTCAACGGTTATGAAAATTAAACGTAAGACTTTATCTTATCGTAAAAAGATCATATCCATCGTTGTATTACTTTTCCGAATCCGAATGCAGCCAGAATTTTACTCATATATGACCAGTTAACTGAATGGAAAGCTTTCTCAAAATGAACCGAAATTAATAACCCTCGTAACCGATTCACTTCTAAATAATGCATTAAATCGTATATTGTTCGTAAACTATCTCCTATTTATCTTCCTGGAACGAATCCCATCTTGTCCTCGTTTATGAGTTTTGGCAGAACAGTTTTTATTCTGTTTGGAATACAGGCTGAAGCAATTTTGTATGTTACATTAAGAAGTGAGATAGGTCTCCAGTTCTTCAAGTATTCTCGCGGTTTCTCTCCTTTCGGAAGACGGATTACTATTCCTTCTTTTTGTGTTACAGACATTCCTCCATTACTGTATCCCTCATTTAGAGAACGAACAACAAAATCTCCTCATTGCCTCCAGAAACATTGAAAGAAGTTTACTGTCATACCGTCTGTTCCAGGACTCTTATTATTTTCTATCTTTTTAAGGACTTTGGCAGCTTCCTCCTCCAATCGTTTGGATTCTAGCTGACTTAGTTTTGGCAGTTTATATATACATATTTTCCAATTTCAATATCAAATATTTCCTTTTCTACGTATAAGTTTTCATAATAGTTCTTTGTCTCTTTTAACATATCATCTGTTTTTGGCAGAGTTGTTCCTTGATCCGTGACAAGTTTAAGCATTCTTTTGCTTACGAAGTTCCCTTTCTCAAGTGCACAGAAATACGTGCTTATTGTTTCCCCGTAGGATGCCCATTTGGCTCTGGATCGTATTATTATTCCGTCAATTTTTGATTTCCTTCGCTCACTCAGCTCCTCTTTTTTGTTTTTCAAGATCTCCAAATCTGTTTCTAGTAAACAATTTTTACTTTCTAAGTCTTGTATTTCTTTTTCAATTTTCCTTTTCTTTTTCATTTCTTTTTCTGTTTTTGCGAATGCTGAATATAATTGTTTCTGCTCTTATGTCTATGATTAGAGTTTATAAAAATAATTGGTCTGAAATTGACAACTGAATTTGATCGTTCGGGATCTTACTGACAGAGATTCTGTTGTAAGGCAGTAATGCATATTGTTCCTTGGTTCTTTCAATTGTTTCACCAGATTTACATCTGCTTATCTCTTAAAAGGGAAGAATTAAATTTCCAGAACTCTTTATGCCTCTCTTCTTTTAAAAAAAAATTATGTATATCAAAGAGTGATCTGTTTTGTATTCGAACAAAATGTCCGCATCTTTTACGTAAATGATTAACGTGTCGGACAGTAAAAAGAAATCTAACCCGCTTTGTTGAAACGGTCTTGGTCTTCTCCAGGTATATCGCCTCTTGTCTTGGTTCAGCTCTCTCCACATATCAACTAGCTCTAACCTTGACATAATTTCCGTAACTTCATCCTGTGCGCGAGCGTTGTTGATATGTTTATAATTGTGATAATCTTTACTGGGATTAAGTACCAAATTCTAGTCCCCTGCCATTATTATGTCGGAGACATTTAAATCTTCTATCTTTAATTTTATATTTTCAAAGAAGGACGGCTCATCATTATTTGGTCCATAGACATTCGCTAATACCAAGTCTTTTTCCATTGTATTAATAGTTACTATTATATAATTACCATGTGCATCCTTGATATTTTTTTTAATTTTTGAATTCAAAGTTATTATTGAATAGTATTGCAACGACTCTTGATCAAGAGTTGTTGGAGGCAAATACACATTTGTAATCCCATTCAGTTCTTATCTGGCGCTCTAATTTACATGTAAAATGAGTATCTTGTAGAAAAAAAATAGAGCGCTGTTTTTGACTTAAAAAATGGAACACGTCCTTTCTTTTTGAGTATCCCCCAAGACCTTGGCAATTTAAAGATGATATTGTTATTCAATCCGTTGTTCTTTGACTGTCCTTACTTTTCTACGTTTCATCTCTTCAATAATTAGGATGTGCTTTTTGTTTTCAGTCGTGCCACACCTACATCTAACCAATAAACAATGAGGGAAAACAGCAATAGCATGTACAAATACAACTCAGTTGTGCCACTTGCATCTAACCCACGAACAATTAAGAAAAAAATACGAATATGAACAAATACATATAAGTAAACAAATGCATATTGCAGTAGATCTACGATACTATGAAACAACGAATTTAATTCCAATTTAAGTCAAACATTGCTTGACCAACGCAGGCAAGCATAGAAGAAGAAGAAGAAGGAGAAGGAGAAGGAGAAAAGCGTTTTACTCAACATGTATAGGCTATAGAGTATCATAAAGAAGAAACAAACCTGACTTGAAAAAAAATATAGGGTTCGTTTTCTCGTCTTGGGGGCAACTCAATGACAAACAATTGCGATGACAAAGTCTGCATAAAGGTAATGTCAGCCCGTGCGCTCGCGAGTGCTTACATCTGTACGAGTGCGCGTGTGTGCATGTGTGTGTGTGCGCGCGCGCGTGAGCGTGTGCGTGCATGGGCCTGTGGATGTGGATGGGGGTGCGGATGAGCACTCACGCGGGATCGCGTTTACATGGAATCCAGTGTAATATAAATACTGCTCAGCTGATACGCCTTAAAAATGTCCGACACAACTCATATTTTGTCACGCACGGAATGTGATGCGAGGGGTTGGGTAGGGGTGGAGAGGGTCATGCACCGCACGTTTTTTTTTTTTTATTTTTTATTTTTTTAAAGAAGAATACTGAAAAGAACCCGATGCAGACTTGACCGATGGATCGGCGAGTGAAGAGGAGTAGATTAAGTGGGGGGGGGGGGGGGGGGGGGGGGGAGGGGAGGAGAGACACGCAAGAAGGGCCGGGGAAACCTGAAACCTAGAAACATAAGAGAGAAAAGCAAAGTGGGATAAAAAAAAAAAAAAATGAACTCATCGTTGGGTAAGGCAATCCATGTTTCCAAAGAATTCAAGGGTTATGAAAATTAAACGTCAGTTTCATTTCCAATGTCCAAGCATAAATAATCTCCATCATTATCACCTCTTATGTTCACTCTACATAGTTTATAGACGTGACTCGTCAAAATATATGTTCGCCTCCTACGACAACAGAATAAGACAAACAGAAATTTCAAAAGTCACTATGACCCATAATAGGTTTAAAGATGACAATTAGAAGTACAAACAAAATCACTTCCATTAGCGTAGGCGATCAACTTCCCCCATCTACATCATCTTTCATTGTCCATATCAACATCAGCCATCTACTTCGCCTTTCAAAACTGGATATGTACTGAATGCATGTCATATAACATAACACAAAAGGCACTCCTCACATTTATAAATACATGTTCATACAATGACAAGGCATCATCCATCTGTTGGCAATAAAGAACAAGACGCAAAGCATATAAACGTACTCCTAGTTTATCTTGAATACACGTGAGATATTCCATAAAGAGGAAAAACCGTTTTCGGCGTTCGTAACGGCTGTTCTGGTAAACATCGGCCATCATCTGTGATCCAGAATGAACATACCTACAAATTTTCAGAAAGATCGGCCAAGTACTTTCTGAGATATTCCATAAAGAAGAAAAACAGTCGTGGGCCGTTATAGCCGTTAGTAACGAATATAACGGTAAATAAATCATCGGGCATCATCCGTGACCCATGATGAACATACCTACAAATTTTCACAAAGATCCGGCCAATTATTTTCTGAGATATTCCATAAAGAAGAAAAACCGCTATGGGCTGTTATAGCCATTAGTAACGAATATAATTGTAAAATAAACCACCGGGCATCATCCGTGACCCATGATGAACATACCTACACATTTTCAGAAAGATCGGCCAAGTACTTTCTGAGATATTCCATGAAGAAGAAAAACCGCTATGGGCTGCTATAGCCATTAGTAACGAATATAACGGTAAAAAAACCATCGGGCATCATCCGTTACCCATGATGAACATACCTACACATTTTCAGAAAGATCGGCCAATTACTTTCTAAGATATTCCATAAAGAAGAAAAACCACTATGGGCTGTTATAGCCGTTAGTAATGAATGTATCGGTAAAATAACCACCGGGCATCATCCGTGACCCATAATGAACATACCTACAAATTTTCAGAAAGATCGGCCAATTACTTTCTGAGATATTCCATAAAGAAGAAAAACCGCTATGGGCTGTTACAGTCATTAGTAACGAATATAACGGTAAAATAAACCATCGGGCATCATCCATGACCCATGATGAACATACCTACAAATTTTCAGAAAGATCGGCCAAGTACTTTCTGAGATATTCCATAAAGAAGAAAAAGCGCTGTGGGCTGTTATAGCCGTTAGTAACGAATATAACGGTAAAATAAACCATCGGGCACCATCCGTGACCCATGATGAACATACCTACAAATTTTCAGAAAGATTGGCCAATTACTTTCTGAGATATTCCATGAAGAAGAAAAACCGTTATGGGCCGTTATAGCCATTAGTAACGGATATAACGGTAAAATAAACATTGGACATCATCCGTGACCCATAATAAATATACCTACAAATTTTCAGAAAGATCGGCTAATTATATTCTGAGATATTCCATAAAGAACAAAAACCGAAGAAAAACCGTTATGGGCCGTTATAGCCGTTAATAACGGCTATAACGGTAAAATAAAACATCGGGCATCATTCGTGACCCATAGTGAACATACCTACAAATTTTCAGAAAGATCGGCCAAGTAGTTTTGTCTGGAGCGAGTGGAACACATTTTGACCACGGACGGACAGACAGACAGACAGACAGACAGACAGACGACACACACACACACACACACACACACACACACACACACACACACACACACACACACACACACAGCATTTCTTCATTCCCATTCTAAAGTACTCCCTGTTCTATAAGAACTGGGAGTACAAAAATCATGATGCCCTCTACAGGATAGTTAACTTATTTGCTGGAAAGAGAGAGGGATGGAGGAGGGGGGGGGGGGGGGGAGAAAAATTCTTTGTGTGTGTGTGCGTGTTTGTGTCTGTCTGTCTGTGTGTGTGTCTGTCTGTGTGTGTACACGCGCGCGCGTACCCAACTCCGCGTGCGCTCGCGTCTGCTGTGCGCGTGTGCATGAGTAAGTGGATGCGCGCGCGCGCGCGCGTCTGCGCGAGTGTGGGCATGTGCATTATTTGTGACCCACTTTTTTTTTTTTACAGAACAAATGCTGGTGTATGTAACAATCAATCATCGTCCGTCAATTTTGTCTTTCGACGAGGCACTACACTATCCCTTATTAGCCTGACTGATCAACGACAACTGTCAATATTCGTCTGTCAGTAACACAAGTCAGCAAAATCAGAATCAACCTGCCCTGTAAATTTCCCTCACCACCCCCTAGCAATAATACCTATCAATCTCATCAATCAATATCACATTTCAATCTCTCTAGTCAATATCACCATATCAAAACGATCTTCCACACCGCCCGTCTATCTAACCTCTTCTACCACATTGTTCACTATGTCATTAATCCGCCTCATTCACCAATTTCATCCATCAGCTATATGCAATCTGGTCCCACCCCTCATCAGCATCACTCTTCCTACATATTCATCACCTCCCAGAATGGAAGAGTCACCCAGCACCCACCTCATCAGCAAGAGTGGCATGAGACCAGACATAGTAGTCCACTCTCAGTCAACTAAGCAGCTGATCATGATCGAGCTCACGGTGCCATATGAGAACAGAATGGCGGCAGCTCAAATCTACAAGACTGAAAAGTATGCTGATCTGGCAAACAGCCTGAGGAGAGAAGGCCATCAGGTCAAAGTCCTCACTGCAGAAATTGGAGCTAAGGGGTTTGTAGGAACGTCTGCATACAGCCTCATGAAACAGCTCTCAGTTGCAGGGAGGGAAAAAACCAGAGCCCTGAAAGCAATGGCAGAAGCAGCAGAGAGGTGTTCAAGCTGGATCTGGTCAAGGAGGAACAAAAGTGAACTTCATAAGGCTTAACTTTCCTACAAATATCAGGTGTCCCTGTGGCTCAGTGGTTAGAGTGCGAGTCATTAAGTGGAAAATGAGCATGTCCAGAGGGTCATGGGTTCGAATCCCAGTCATGGCTCGTCCCAAGATGGGAAAAAGAGGGGCAGCAGAGGGACATCCGGAGTCATGAACCGGGTGTGGCCCAATTCCCCTAGAGTGTCAGGAGATAAGGGCTGAAATACTTGCTTGAAGGGGGCTTCTCTTCTGAGGACTCTCTGCTGCCACGCTCTCCACGAGTTTCTTTCTACTACTACATCAAAGTCATCCTTCAGTGCCTCCTGTCATCCATAATATCTCCCAGCAAGGTCACCCACTGACACCAAGGAAAAAGAACTGTCTGTCTCACCCATCAAGATTTTCCATAGATTATATATGTATACAAATATCACTCAACAACCATATCCATTAATTTGTTTCTAAGTATCGACCTTCAGCATCACCTATTGTTGTATTCCAATAAGTACCTGAATTGCCTCCAGCAACACTGGTATCATGTCTATCTTTCAATTCCTTCATCCACATCTCCAATAAACATTTCTCTGTATCATCATCCATTTTCATCAGCAATTAGTATTCAGGTCGTTGGCTCCTTTGAATACAGCACAACGAATGGTCTTATACACTGGGCACGATAGAGGAAGCATATGGCCTACCAAAAAGAAAAGGGGAAATGAGCTAACGGCTACAACTGCCCATAACGGTTTTTCTTCTTTACAGAATATCTCAGAAAGTACTTTGCCGATCTTTCTGAAAATTTGTAGGTATGTTCATTATGGGCGACGGATGATGTCTGACGTTTTGGTTTGCCGTTACAGCCGTTACTAACGGCTATAACGGCCCATAACGGTTTTTCTTTATTATGGAATATCTCAGAAAGTACGTGGCCGATCTTTCTGAAAATTTGTAGGTATGTTACAAGGAAGTTAGGAAAATTTCTGCTATCGATATAGAGGCTTTCAAATCTGATCTGAGCACGGCCATACCGAGCGAGCCATCGGCCTGTCAGCTGACCTCTGCCCTCCGTGCCATGCTTGATAAGCATGCTCCAGTGAGCTGGCGCTTGATCACTGATCGCTCACTGTGTCAATGGCACAACACAGTGGGTCCCGAGTTGTCCGAGGCCAAGCAGGAGAGGAGGGGGGCTGAGAGGCGATGGCGCGCCACGGGACTGACTGTGCACAGGGAAATATATCAAACTGCGAGAAATCATGTTACTGACATTGTTCATCAAGCAAAAACTTTGTTCTATTCTTCAAAGATATTGGCCTGTAATACGGCCAAGCAACTATTTAATGTCACAAATAGTCTCCTAGGCAAAGTCAGCTACTCCCCCCTTCCCACCATCTTCCAAACTCAAGAGCTCCCTCAGAAATTCTTAGAGTTTTTCAACGGAAAAATTGACACTATCCGTGAAAAGCTAGATTCTACTGCACCTGTACATCCTCTGAATGACAAAGTTTACTGTGGACCTCCTTTGGCTTGTTTTAGTCCTGTTAGTCAAGACTATGTCAAAAAACTTTGTTTGCGATGCAGCCCTAAATCATGTGAACTTGATGCCATTCCCACTAACTTGCTCTTTCAGTGCATTGATAATGTCCTACCCCATCTTACTCATGTTATCAATACCTCTTTATCCTCTGGTCACGTTCCTGAAATCTTCCGGTCCGCAGTGGTACGTCCATTGATCAAGAAACCTTCATTAGATAAAATGTTTTAAAGAATTATCGGCCTGTATCAAATTTGTCATTTCTATCAAAATTATTGGAGAAGATCGTTTTGGAACAAATTCTAGAACATCTCGAAAAGAATCACCTTTTGAATCCTCATCAATCTGCTTACAGACAAGGCCATAGTTGTGAGACAGCACTCCTCCGTATAGTCAATGACCTCCTCTGCGGGCTTGACGATGGGAACGTTTCCTTATTAGCGATGTTAGACCTCTCTGCAGCATTTGACACGATCGATCATAATATTTTGTTCTCACGGCTTCAAACTTCCTTTGGATTCAAAGGCACAGCTCTCGACTGGATTATCTCTTACTTGACTGGACGGACTCAGACAGTGTGTGTACAGGGAAGATACTCAGACAGTTCTCCTCTTAGGTACGGTGTACCTCAGGGTTCTGTACTTGGGCCAGTCCTTTTTGTGCTGTATGCTAGTCCTGTGTCTGACGTCATCAGTGGTCACGCCATGTCGCATGAGAGCTTTGCTGACGATACTCAGCTTCATCAGTCGGCTCCCATTGCTGAAACTGACTCACTGATTTCTCGGATGCGGGGCTGCATTGCAGACCTGAAGGACTGGATGACAACCAACAAACTACAACTAAACGACGACAAGACGGAACTCATGTGCGTGACAAAACAGCCTAACCATCCTTCTCTGCCTTCAACTGTCACTATCAATGACTGTGCTGTCTCTGTCTCCACCTCTGTCCGCAGTCTAGGGGTCATACTTGACCAATCCCTCTCCTTTGAGAAACAGGTTTCAAATATTTGCAAGATTGCCTATTTAGAACTAAGAAGAATCAGCTCTGTACGTCACCTTCTCTCTACAGATGCTACAAAAACTCATTTGTGCATTTGTCTTATCTAGAATAGATTACTGCAACTCGCTTTTGGCCGGCCTTCCAAAATACCTGATAGAAAGATTACAGCGAATCCAAAATCATGCAGCCCGAGTCGTCTGTAGAGCAAGAAAACATGCTCACATTTCGCCTCTCCTCCACTCTCTTCACTGGCTATCTGTCTCAAACCGTATCTCGTACAAAATCTCAACTCTCACTTTCTCTGCTCTCTTTGAAAATGGACCTTCTTATCTCTCAGATCTCCTTAAAATCTACACCCCCTCTCGACAACTACGCTCCTGTGCTGACGACCGCCTTCTGCGAATGACTCGCTTCAGGACTACTACTGGTGAAAGATCTTTCTCTTTTCAAGCTCCAGTGACGTGGAACAGACTGCCAGACTGTCTCAGACATTCAGATTCTATCTCTTCTTTCAAGTCTAAACTTAAAACCCATCTATTTTCTCATAATTAGTCAATGCTGTGGGGAGAGGGGGGGGGGGTGTACAACCTAACTCATAGCCATCTGGGCCTTTTCAAATGTAGCGTATGTGTATGTTCTCTATTATATGTATTTGTTGTATGATTGAACGTTATAGGATTAAGTTTTTGTAGTGATATTTGAAGAATAAGTGAATGTCACATTGGTAGGATTAGTTAGTTATTGTAGTAATAGTATTTGTAGTTGGGTGTAAGGTGTATTATTGTATATGAGAAGGGTGAATGTAGTATGACTTTGTAAAGCGCTTAGAGAAATTCGTTTGATTAAGCGCTATATAAGAAATCATTATTATTATATTATTATTATGTTCATTATGGGTCACGGATGATGCCCGATGTTTAAGCTAACCGTTATAGCCGTTACTAACGGCCCATAACGGTTCTCCTTTTTTTATGGAAAATCTCAGAAATTTCTTGGCCGATCTTTCTGAAAATTTGTAAGTATGTTTATTATAGGTCACAGATGATAGCCAGCCATTACTAACGGTTACACCAGCCCAAGACAAGTTTTTCCTCTTTATGGAATATCTCAAACGTATCCAGGATAAACTGGGAGTACGTTTATATGCTTTGCATCTTTTTTTTCTTCTAAATGTGAAAAATGTGTGTGCGTGCATGCGTGCGTACGTGTGTGTGTTCTGTGTGCGTTGTGTTGTGTGCGGTGCATATGGTGTGTGTGTGTGTGTGTGTGTGTGTGTGTGTGTGTGTGTGTGTGTGTGTGTGTGTGTGTGTTTATGTGTTTGCGTGTGTATGTGTTTGTGTATGTGTGTCTGTATGTGCTCTCGCATGCTCGGTGTGTGGGTCCGTATGTATGTGTGAACGTACGTGTGTGTGTGTGTGTGTGTGTGTTGTGTGGTGTGTGTGTGTGTGTGTGTGTGTGTGTGTGTGTGCGAGGAAGAGAGGGACAGACAGAGAGAGAAAGAAAGACAGTGTGTGTGTGTGTGTGTGTGTGTGTGTGTGTGTGTGTGTGTGTGTGTGTGCGTGCGTGTGTGTGTGGGGGGGGGGGAGGAAGAGAGAGAGAGAGGGATTACATTATCTTCTGACCAACTATTTTATCCTTCGTGGGATTTGTACTGGTAAATACCCAATATAAAGAGGCCTCCATTATTCATCCCTACCTTCAATCAGCGTCAACATTAAATATCTCCTGTTTCCTTCGCCAGTCATCATGGTCGAATACTTTCAATTATCCACATTATCAATCATCTGTCCACATCAACTATGCACATTATCAATCATCTGTCCACATCAACTATCCACATTTTCAATCATCTGTCCACATCAACTATCTACATTATCAACCATCTGTCCACATCAACTATCCACATTTTCAATCATCTGTCCTCATCAACTATCCACATTATCAATCATCTGTCAACACCAATTATCCACATAATCAATCATCTTGTCCACATCAACTATCCACATTATCAATCATCTGCCCACATCAACTACCCGCATTATCAATCATCTGTCCACATCAACTTTCCACATTATCAATCATCTGCCCACATCAACTATCCATATTATCAATCATCTGTCCACATCAACTATCCACATCATCAATCATCTGTCCACATCAACTTTCCACATTATCAATCATCTGTTCACATCAACTATCCGCATTATCAATTATCTGTCCACAATCAACTTTCCACATTATCAATAATCTGTCCTAATCAACTTTCCACATTATTAATCATCTGCCCACATCAACTATCTACATCATCAATCATCTGTCCACACCAACTTTCCACATTATCAATCATCTGTCCACATCAACTTTCCACATTGTCAATCATCCATCCAAAGAAGCTCCACCATGATATCCATCAATCCCTCCTGTCACTACTATCATTGTCAACCGTCGACTGCTGCTGCTTATACAGCTATCAACCTCACGCCTCAGTATTATTTGTCGGCATCGTACACCCTCAAACACTGCTGGCGGCCCCACCACTCAACATTATCTATCCGCATAATCTGTTCACAAATATCACCCTACAACATTGTCATTAGGTATCATTCATAACAAAAACAACTGCATCTAACAACATTGTCATCATCACCTTTCATCAATACATTTCATCCACATCTCCCATTAGATTATATTTGTCGGCATCATCCATCGGCATCAGCAATCACACACACACACACACACACACACACACACACACACACACACACACACACACACACACGCACTAATCCGTATCTCTTTATCTGTCTCGGGCTATGTCTCTGTCTCTCTGTCTGACTGTCTCTCTCTCTATCTCTGTCTGTCTCTCTGTCTCTGTCTGTCTGTCTCTCCTTCTTTCTCCTGCTTTCTCCCTCTCTCTCCCTCTCTCTTCCTTCCTCCTTCCCTTCTCTCTCTCTCTCTCTCTCTCTCTCTCTCTCACTCTCTCTCTCGGGGTGAGCTGATTTCACAGCGCAGAGAAGACGTGTTTTTGGATCGCTCTTGAGTTGCGGAGGATTATTGTCTAATTACTACGTTAATTTTTGGAATAATCAAGTCACTTTCAATCACACTGAACTGGTGAAAGTGTGCTGATCACAGTGATGTGAAATTTGTGACTAAAGCTGTGACCATGCCTGTGAACTCTCTGTGTTTCCGTGCTGCCTGTGGCCTGTTTCTGCCCACTTACCACAGCTTCATGGCCAAGCGAATTCAGTTGGTCGTGAAAATGCGCATCAGGGTTATCACTGTGCGAAACCGAGTGGAGCTACTTCTTTTCGTGTTTGTGGCTGCCTATTTCTTGTGCTGTGGTGACGTTGAGGTGAACCCTGGCCCTGTAGATAGGGATGCCGTTCTCCAACAAGGCATTAGCACAGAAAGTGACAGAGTGACTGGCAGCAGTGACACTGACAAGACTTCCGCTCGTCCCCCTTCCATCGACTGTACAGCTGATTCGGGTTTTCTACCCGATTTCGCAAAGCAGTTACTAGAAGCAATGCACTTACAGCGTGAACAGTCCCAGTCTCTTTCTAATGATATGTCACTCCTGCGGGAAGATCTCAGTTCCATCAAAACAGACATTTCGTATGTCAGAACGAAGTGTGATGACATAGGGAGGCGCTGTGACAGGCTGGAGGAAGAGAATGAGCGCTTGTCTTCGTCCGTGAAGGATACCCAAGAAGATGTTGACGAACTTTTCTGCGCCTGCAAACAGAACGAGGACAATCTTTCCACGTTGTTTTCTGAAATGGAAACTATGAAAACCGAGATGGACGGTCTGAAAGAACATTGTGATATTCTGGAAGCTTTCTCCAGAAGGGATAATTTACGCTTGTTTGGTGTGCCACAGACAGAACAATTCGAGAGCTATGACTCCTGTGCCAGACTGGTTGTTGACACACTGAACAGTGTGGAAGCACCGAAGGAATGGACAGCAGATGACATTGCACGAGCTCATCGAGTGGGCGAAAGCAGAAATGGCCAGCCAAAGCCCATGATTGTCAAATTCAGTCGGTGGAGGGACAAGATGGCAGTCATCACGAACCGGGAGTACCGAGCCAGGTTGGAGGGGCAAGGTGTGAGGGTGGCCAACGACCTCACCAGGAAGCAGACCGGCATCGTTGCGGAGGCGAAGAAGGAGGGGAAGGTCGCATTCTTCAGGCGAGGAAAGCTGATGGTGGTACCAAGGCCTGATCCCAGGACTTACGCTGAAGTAGCAGCAGCAGCAAACGACGACGCCGACGCCGGAGATACGTCAACCAACAACCCGGCCACAGAACAGCCCAAGTACAACGCATCACGTCGCAGAGGTCATGAGGGCACAGGTCACAACATCAGCGGAGGTCATCGGCGAGGTGAAGATTCTCCTCGCTCCAACAGGGAGAGTCGACGTAACAGCGCGCGAGGTGGATATGGCGGTGCACATGGTGGATACGGCAGTACACGTGGTGGATACGGTAGTGCACGCGATGGATACGGCAGTGCATGTGGTGGTGAGAGCAGTGCACGTGGTGGTGAGAGCACTGCACGTGGTGGTGTCAGTAGTGCTTGTGGCAGTGTCAGTAGTGCTCGTGGTGGTAGTGGTGGTGGTGGTGGTGGCGGTGGTGCTTGTGGTGGTGTCAGTGGTACTCGTGATGTTAATGATAGATCGCGTTGCGGTGACAGCAGTGCCCGTGCTGGTGGTGAGAGCAATGTGCGTAGTGGCCACAGTGACAACAGAAATGGTGGCAGTCGACACACTGGAGTAAACGTGACTCAGCTCCGTTCCAGCCAGTCCTCCCCTGTCAACAAGTGTCCCCGCAACAACCCCACCAAGCCCCGGCGATCAACACGGACTAACCCATAGGACAGGCAGGGTCATCTTGATGAACTGACTTTCCTTGTATATAATGTAGAAAATCTGTACTCTAAGTTAAGTGACATGTCATTCATGAATTATGTTTCTTCTTTTGATATTGTTTGTCTAACTGAAACTTTTGTGGATAATACCTTTGACTTTAACCCGTAGAGTGCCTTTAAGCCGTCAGCTGACGCCGCATTAAAAATGCTTTCCCAGTGCCTATGGGCCGTCCACTGACGTCATGCATTTTTCTTGAATTTTCATTCGTTACTATTTCTATCAACGGACTTAAATAGAGTGTGCGTAGTAAGCCTTATATGTCTGTAGTATTAAAATGATATGTAAATGACCACACGTGAGGGGAAAGTCCATTTATTCTCATCACTGACTGGATGACCAGCCAGCACTTCGTCTCGCTTGCAAAGATGGCGGCGCAACCTTCGACAAGCGCAGCGACCAAATCAACGTATTTACACAGCTGAGCAGGCTCTGCTAATGATTTTTGACAAAGACAATAATCTTTTATTCAACGACTCACTCGAGCATGAAGGTGAGATGATGATAGTGATGGAATTGCCAACCGTATTCGTCAGTTATTGTGTCGGGCTGTGTGACCTCAATGTGTGTTCAGCTGACTGGTTTGCCAGCGTCGAACGAGCTCGCCTAGTGTGTACTCTGCACTGCGTGCCAGTGGTCAGTGACGTGGTAGTCAGCGTGAGAGGGGAGCGCGGCCTGCTCGCGGCGCGGCACAGGGCAGAGGGAAAGGTAGGGGAAGAGGAGCAGTGAAAGAGAGGGTTGAAGTCCAGCAAGGGGGCGTGGTGGGGAGAGGGGGGCGTGGTCGTGGACTGACCTGTCTGCATAGAGTGTGAGCGTCTTGATAGACTTCTAAACTGTTTTACTTTCATTTACAGGTGTAGTGTGACAATACAAACTTTATTTTCAACTTTTTTGCTTTGTGTTCTTGTTTGGATGTGAAGATGTAGTGGTAAATACATATGCTTTTGATCGTGCAAAAAAATCTATCCAAATCTAATTGTCTAAATACTTTTTTATTATCAAAATTAAAACAAAAGAAGCCCAGATTCAAAATCTTCATTCAATTTCCTTCAAAAATCATATATATTTCATTGTTATATCTTTTGTAGTTTCTGAGCTAGAATTTTTTGTTAATTATTACCCCCAAATCATTAGATTTCCCTGGCACTGGGAAAGCCTTTGTTTGTAACATTTTCAAGCAGCTTCAAGCAGCGAACGGGTTAATGGTGTTTTTCATGATCATGTCAAGTTTGTTGCCCCAGCCAGAAAACTATCTCGACATGGTCGAAATTCAGGTGGTGTTTTGCTCCTAATAAGAAAGTCATTAGATAGCTTTGTGTCGAGGGTCGAGTTAAACTGCTGTAATACTGTTGCTGTTAGAGTTGACAAATCTGTGTTCAACCAGGATAAAGATATTCTTTTACTTGGTTGTTATGTTGTTCCAGAAAATGGACCGTTGTATGACCAAATGGAAATTAAAGACGGTATTGTTATTTTGGAGGAAAGTATTCTACAGATTACAGAAAATCATGATTTTCATGTGATGATAGTTGGTGACCTTAATGCTAGAACAGCTTGTGATCAAACTAGACTCGAATCAATGTTGAATTATTCTCCCAATTCTGATTACGACGTCATGGATGAAAACATGGTGATTGGGGGGTTGAAGAGGAAATCAAAAGATGTTTGTAGCAATAATTTTGGCAAATCCTTATTAAATATGTGTTTTCAGTTAAATTGCATCATAGTCAATGGTTTATGCCCTAGTGACTCTAATGGTGAGTTCACGTATGTTTCGCCGCATGGCTGCAGTGTGATAGATTATGTAGTCATCTCAGAAGATATGTTTTTAACACAGTCTTGTGACTTATGCGTCAGCGATAAAATTGACTCATGGCACTTACCTGTGGAATTCAAATGGAAGAATGTTTGTACGGAAAGTGATAGCAATAGAGATTGTAATGATGAAAATGGTAGTACTGAAAATCGCATCATATGGTCTGAAGACTATGCATTCCAGTACGAAGAAGAACAACAGTCTGTACACTTTAAACAATGCCTGCAGAATGCTTATATGGAACTCGATACAGACATTAACAGTTCTATTGTAACATTTACAAGTTCACTGTGCAGCGCTGCTGCGTGCATGATCAGAAAAGTAGGAACAGGCAAAAAGAAAAGCAGCTGGTTTGATGACGAATGTGAGAGGAAAAAGAGAAAGGTAAGACAATCGTTAAGGACATTTAAACGGTTAAAGAAATATAATCATGAAAAGAAAGAAGCCTATGTTAAAGAAAGGAAAGAATATAAATATTTACTTAACAAAAAGAAAAATGATTTTGATCAAGCGAGATTAGAGAAATTGCAGCAGTCCATTAACGATCCTAAGCTGTTTTGGCAAACAATCCGATCAGTGAACAGAAAATCGGCTATTTATAACACAATCACTTCAGAACAATGGTATAAACGCTTCTTTAGTGTATTCAATGAAACAAATTGCGAGGAACAGACTGGGGAAATTGACGTCACGGAAGATATTAATGATAACACACCAGACATAATGTTTAATAGCCCTGTTTCCAGGCAGGAGGTTTGCGCCAGTATAGGTAAACTCAAAGCCGGGAAAAGCGCAGGGCCTGACAAAATCGTTTCTGAAATGTTAAAACATGCTGATGCCTCAGTTGTTGATTTCCTCGTTGTTTACTTTAATAAGCTGTTTGATATGGGAGTCTTTCCTATTGAATGGTCTAAATCTATTATTGTACCTTTGCATAAGAAAGGAGACGTAAACCAGCCAGACAATTATCGTGGTATTGCCCTAACAAGTGTTGTTAGTAAAGTTTATACACATATACTAAATAAAAGAATAACGAAATGGGCAGAACAAGAAAGCAAGATTATTGAAGAGCAAGCAGGTTTTAGAGCAGGGTACAGTACTGTCGATCATATTTTCACATTGTATGCAATTGTTGAAAAGTTTTTGCAAAAAAGAACTAAACTATATGTTGCTTTTGTCGATTTTAGAAAGGCATTTGATTCAGTAAACAGAAATGTGCTTTGGGCGATTATGAGGAAAAATGGTGTAAAAGGTAAACTGTATAATGCCCTTAGAAGCATATACGATAATGTTTTGGCATGTGTGCGTGACAAGTGTAATTATTCTGATTGCTTTGAATGTCCTAGAGGTGTGAAACAAGGCTGTCTGCTGAGTCCCCAATTATTTTCTTTCTTTATAAATGAACTGGCTACTGATTTGTCAAAAAGCGGAAAACATGGTATTCAGTTAATCCCTGGTGCTACTGAAATATTTCTATTGTTATTTGCGGATGATGTTGTTCTGTTGTCTGATACAGTCATTGGACTTCAAAATCAACTGAACTGTTTAAAAAGAGAAGCTGACCGTTTGGGTTTAACTGTTAACCTTGAAAAGACAAACGTAATGATTTTTAGGAAGGGGGGACATTTAGCCTCTATGGAAAAGTGGTACTATGGGAATGAAGTGGTTAAAGTAACGAATTCTTATAAATACTTGGGCATGCTCTTTACGACAAAATTAAGTGTAAGTTCTGCTCTGTCGGAACCCTGTCGAAAAGGGAAAAAAGGAGTTATAGAAATCATAAAGTCTCTGAAAAAACTGAGATCAATAGATGCACGTTTGTTCTGGAAACTCTTTGATTCGCAAATTGAACCTATCTTAACATATGCAGCGGAAGTCTGGGGTCTAGAAAATGATTGTAGACAAATCGAAACTGTACACACCTTTGCTATAAAAAGATTCTTAAATGTCCCCCTGCATGCTTCAAACAATCTGGTGTTTGGGGAAACCGGAAGATACCCACTGTATCTTAGGACATCAATAAAGTGTATTAAATACTGGTTAAAACTCGTGTCATTGCCCATGTCAAGAATATGTAGACAGGCTTATGAAATGCTGTTAAGGCAGCATGAATCTGGTCACTTTTATTGGGCATCAAAAGTACAAAAAATTTTGACGGAAAATGGGTATGGCATAGTTTGGTTGAGTCAAGGTGTTGGGTGTGAATCTGCTTTTATTCTAGAGCTGAAAGATACGCTTATTTCTTGCTTTAAACAGAACTGGCATTCTGAGTTGGAGGATAATGATAAATATAGATGGTTTCATTCTTTCAAAAATGTCTTTGAGCCTGAAAAATATTTGTCATGTGTTACCGATAAGTGGCATAGAGACAGCTTCTCAAGATTTCGACTCCGAGTTTGTGGCCTTAAAAACTGTATTCAGTGGTTTCGAAATGACCAAACAGATATCAATTGCCCATCATGTGGAAATGGATTCGAAAATGAAACTCATGTTTTATTTTACTGTACCACTTATGATGATATCCGTAAAAAATGTGCTATACTGGAATCCTTCCCCAACATTCCCGATCAGAACAAAGTTATAAAAAATCCTTTCCAGTAGTAATGAAACTGTTATTAAATCTGTCACTAAATTTATAGCACAGGCAATGAAGATAAGAAAGAGTAAGTTAGAATTAATGTGCGATAACATCTAACTTTAAATAAAGTAACTATTCAAGATGATCCTGTATCAATGTGTGTGTGTGTGTGTGTGTGTGTGTGTGTGTGTGTGTGTGTGTGTGTGTGTGTTTGTGTGTGTGTGTGTGTGTGGGTGCTGTTTGTGGCGCGCGCGCATTGTGTGTGCGTGTATGTTTATGCATGTGTGAAATCAGTAAATAATATTGATATGTGCATACAATTGTTCATGTTCACCCCCTTGTCTTAAGGCTGTAATGCTATGACAATAAAACATTTGTCTTGTCTTGTCTTGTCTCTCTCTCTCTCTCTCTCTCTCTCTCTCTCTCTCTCTCCTCTCTCTCTCTCTCTCCTCCGCCATAATATAATCGACGTTTTCTCTAAGCTAGTCGCCTTTGAGGATGTGGACTACTGACCATGTCTGAATCTTGTCTGTATATTGTTTTTTTTTAATCTGTGTGATGTTGGGATGAGACACAGTGAACCTCCTTGACAGCTGAGGGAACTCGCTATTTGAACTGATCCTCTTTGCTAGGGAGGCACACTGTTTGCAAGTCGTTAGCTGTACAATGGCCTCTCTAGCTCAAATACCTGGTACCTACTGTGGAGTCTGTCCACCTTCCAAAGCTCCCCCTGTGTTACTGATGTCTGGATGGTATCTCAGTGACTGCAGTGATTGTAGCAACAGGGACAGGAGGCGTATCTTCCTAAGTCGGTGGCCTTTCTGTCAGTCACGCCAGAGGAGGTGTCAGGGATGGGGCGGTGGTGGCTTAGTGAAGCCACTGTTTGTCCCTGACTGTCTGTGTTTGTCTAAGTGTCTGTATTGACATTTGTATTCTGGACCACCTCTCTCTCTCTCTCTCTGTTTCTCTCTCTCTCTCTGTCTGTCTCCCTCCCTCCCTCCCTCCCTCCCTCCCTCCCTCCTTCCCCT
>CM065729.1:34230459-34262959 GCA_033310375.1 Conus canariensis | reverse complement strand
GGTGGGACTATACTATGATTAGAGGAACCAAATGGCTTATAGATGTCTAATTTGGGCCTGAAACATGTCACACGAAAAACCACCAAAGTTTTCTTCTTTTTTTTTAATTAATTAATTTTTCAAATACCTATGACCCTAAAATCAACTAAAAAAAGCTTTATAAGGAGTCCATTTGGCAACAAAATAATTATATACCATATTTTTGCGTGCTATGTACTCTTCAATATTGTATCTGTATTTTAACTTATTAGTAAAAACTCGTACAGTGGGCAAATTTCCATTTGATTTACAGTGGTACAAGTATTCTTTAGCAGATATCAAAATAAAATAAAAGATCTGATCAATGTTTATATCTTTATCGGAACCAAGAATAACCAGTGGTTCTGTAATTCGTAAATTTGACACATTGTGACATTTTTCATTCATAGCATACATCAAAGCATTCCAAAAATCTTTAACAACTCCACAGTGCCAGAACATATGACTGATACTGTCCTTTGTGGCGTGACAAAAACTACATAATTCACTGTTCAGTACACCAATGTTTTTAAGAATAACATTTATCCCAAGACACCTGTGTACTACTCTAAGCTGAAACCACTTCATTTTTACATCAGATATCTTGTGAAGATATAAGAAGCATGTATCCCAGTCATTTTCAACATTCAGTTTTTGGTCCCATCTTTCACAGCATTTTGGCCGTGTGTTATCATCAATAAGTATATCATAGTATGATTTTGACCCTTTAAATACAGATGTTAGCTTTTTAAAACAAACAGATATTTCCATACATTTATTGTTATGAACTGCTATTTTAGTATTTTGTATATATTCAGTTATTGCTTTCTTATACCCAGAAAAGGTAATAAAATCTATATGGACATTATATTTCTCTTTGAAATCTTCATATGGAATAAAATTTCCATTTTGAAGCAGAAAATCTGCAATATTGTGTATTCCTTTACTAATCCATGTTTTACCAACAATATGTTTCTTGCCTATCTGTATTTTACGATTATAAAACCGGATCTGCAAGTAGTTCACTAGAGTTTTTACTACTAATTTTATAGAAAAAAATCTTTGTATGCATCAAACACTTCTGTCCAGAATACATTTGATTTTGAAAAGGTAGTGATGACTTCAGGTCCATATTTTTCAAGAACATTTAAGGTAGGAAAATTGGCTGTCGCAATTGTCTTCCATTTATGTTTTGTCGTCTTAAATTTCCGTAGCCATGTCAATTTTAATGAACTAGCGAAGGTTTTTAGTTCTGGTATTCCGATGCCGCCATTTCTTACACTTTTGTGTGCCGTTTTTCTGTTAATTTTATCTTTTTTCTTATTCCATACAAAGTTGTAACAATAGCATTGCAGGGTCTGAAAGAAACTATTTGGTGGGTTGGGTAGAAGAATCCACAGATAAATTAATTTTGATAAAATTAAGGATTTCAAAACTGCTACCCTTCCCAAAGGTGTAATCTGTCTTTTAGTCCAAATCTTAAACAAATATTTTACATCTGCTAATTTCTCTGAATAGTTGATATGTTCGCAGTTTCGTGCATCATTAGTAAACCAAACACCTAAAATTTTGAACTTTGGTGGATTCCATTCAATTCCTAAGTGGTCCATGTGACGAACGGGGGAATTTTTATGACTACCCAACCAAATTGCACTAGTTTTCTCACAGTTCATTTTCAAGCCTGACTTAGAACTAAACCTGTCTAGTGTATTTATGCAAGTTTCAAATGATTTTTTATCGCCCGCTAAAAGAAATTCAGTATCATCTGCATACTGAGAAAGCTTGTGTTCAACATTATTTAAAAGAATTCCCTGTATGTTCTCATTTTCTCGTACCATGATTGCCAGAATTTCTACACATAAGATAAATAAATACGGCGAGAGTGGGTCACCCTGTCTACAACCTCGCCCCCAAGACAAACCATTGAGAGACTTGACCATTAGCAAGAACACATGATTTAATATTTGAATAAAATGATTCCACCCATTTACAAATTCCTGATTGAAAACCAAACGCTTTCAATACTTTAAACATAAAGTCCCAACTAACGGAGTCAAACGCTTTCTCGAAGTCTATATTTAGCAAAAGTCCAGGTAAACTGTGTTGGTCTAAGTATACTATAGTATCGTAAATAAGCCTTAAGTTGTCACCAATATATCGGTTTTGAAGAAAACCAGTTTGATCCTCATTGATGAGCTTCGGAAGAACGGTTTTCAAACGATTTCCTATGCAAGATGAGCCAATTTTATATATAACATTTAACAGTGAGATTGGCCTCCAGTTCTTTATAAAATTTCGTAGTTTATCCCCTTTTGGAATACAAACTATGACTCCTTGTCATTGGACACACGAAAGCTCTCCTTTTTTAAATCCTGCGTTCAGTGCCCTAACAACAAATATACCAATCCTGCTCCAAAAACACTTGAAAAATTCTGCTGTGAAGCCATCTGTTCCTGGACTTTTATTGTTTTCATATTTTTTAAAAACTAAAGTTGCTTCTTCCAAAGTAATCTCTCCTTCTAAATTCTTTGCCTCCTCCGTGTCTAAATGTGGAACAATCTTTGCAAGATCATTAATTATACAGTCATCAACACTTCTTTTTTTTTATATAAGTTTTCATAAAAGCACTGAACTTCCTTCAGGATGTCTTTTTGATCATTCAGAGTGTTACCATATTTGTCGGTTAGCTTAGCCATGCTTTTACTTACATAATGTCGCTTTTCTAGGTTACAAAAATAGTTAGTAACTTTTTCTCCTTCTGCTATCCATCTGGCTCGTGACCTTAAGAGCACTCCCTCTATTCTTTTCTCTTGTATAACTTTAAGTTGCTCTTTTTAGACTCTATTACTTTCACTTCTTCACTTTCTGTTTCCTTACCGTCCATCTGTTTTATTTCTTGTTGTAACTTGAACTCTTCTTCATTCATTTTTTTCTTTTTCATAGTAGCATAGGATATAGTCCTTGACCTAATCTTCATTAACAAAAAGTCTAGAAAAATATCATCGGGAATTGAGAGATGTAAATCAGGTAATGAGATGTTATCAATAGCCTATTTGAAGATTTCGGTAACAGTTTTTTGCCAAACTCCAACTTGACATCATTTGATCTCTCCATGTCATTATTTTTCACTTGCTTTTTTCTGTTCCACCCCCCCCCCCCCCACCACACAACACACACACACACACACACACACACACACACACACACACACACACACACACGTTTTTACAGTTTGTTTGTTTTCCACCAGTCCCACTGATCTTTTGAGTATTACCATTGCGGAAGGGACAGGTGGGACAGATTGTGTAGCCTCCGCTTCAGTACTACCAAGTCATCCTCAACCGACTGCGCGACATAGTGGACAATGAGCTCAGCGGACAACAAGCAGGCTTTCGCCCGAGACGATCCTGTGCAGAACAGATCTTCATACTAAGACAGATCATCGAGAAAGGTAGAGAGCATCAAGTACCCCTGGCCATCAGCTTCACTGACTTCTCCAAAGCGTTTGACAGTGTCCACAGACCATCATTGTGGAAAATCGTGAAAACCTACGGCATCCCAGAGAAAGTTGTGTCGGCCATAGAGCAGATTTACATAAACTCCAAGTGCAGAATCAGGACGGAAGATGGCTACACTGACTGTTTTGAGGTTGTCACCGGGGTAAGGCAAGGTTTTATCCTCTCCCCTCTCCTCTTTGCACTTGCCATTGACTGGGTTTTGAAACACGCAACCCAATGAAAGGGAATCAAGTGGACAGAAGGAAATAGCCTCTCAGATTTGGATTTTGCTGATGACATTGCCGCTCTTGCAAGCACCACTCAAGATCTGCATGTGCTTGTAGACAATATCAGTAAGTTTGCAGGCCTCATTATCAGTGCCAAAAAGACTAAAACATGCTTACCGGTAAACACCAAGGGCCAACAGACGTTTTCATTGACCAAAAGCAAGCGGAAGAAGTAGAGAACTTCACACTCCTAGTCAGCTACATCAACAACGCCAATGACCACGACCACGAACTGAAGTGTCGTATTGGGAAGGCAACATCAGCATTCAATCAGCTGAACAAAATATGGAACAGCAAGAAATTCACCCTTGGAAACAAACTGAAATTTTATGACTCCAGTGTGATTTCAACGCTGTTATATGGCTGTGAAACTTGGCAACTGAAGACCACCCAGGAGAAGAAACTCGACGCTACGTAAGATCTTGGGCATCAAATGGTCAGACTTTATACCAAATGAAGACGTCAGGGAGAGGTCCAAACAGCTCCCCGTGTCAACCATCCTCTGCCGACGGCGCCTCCACTGGCTGGGTCATGTCTTGAGATTACCCTCTCAAAGACCTGCAAACCAGGCCATTAAACGGACCCCAGCAGGCCAGAGAAAAAGAGGACGACCCAGGATGAGCTGGCGACAGACAGTAGAGAGAGACCTCAGACTCGTTGACAGAGGATGTGTGACACTAGCAAACTGGCTGAGGACCGTGCACAGTGGAGCGCCTTGACTTGCTCATGCGTCGCAAGACGCGGGAGTATCTAAGTCTAAGTAAGTAAAAGGCTTGTCGACGTGAAAACCATGCTGTCCTCTGTGTCCGTCTGTTCTCATTTTCCCAAGAGTCTCTGGAACATGTTCTCAAGGGAAGTCATCCTGTCCCATGGAGTTTCTGTTAGTCCTTTTAATATGCTGATTTCACGCAACGTTTCAGTCTGACTATCTTTGTCATAATACCTTTTGTTGTTTTTTGCAGGTTCATCACCGGTTGTCTGAGTACATTTCTGACACAGCAGCACTGATCGCTTCAAAATTTTCCTCCTCAAGTGCGTTGCCTCTCCACTCTTCTGTCGGCTGTCCGAAACTTCTTTGGATGTCCCTGAGTTTTAACGACCCCCACGCACACACACACACGCTCCTATACAGCCTTAACATTTCCTTTGTACACTTAGATTCTAGCTTTACACCTTTTCCACTATTCCTCTCTCTGTCTCTGTCTCTCTCTCTCCCTCTCTCTCCCTCGCCTCTCTCTCTCTCTCTCTCTCTCTCTCTGTCTCTCTCTGTCTCTCTCTCTCTCTCTCTCTCTCTCTCTCTCTCTCTCTCTCTCAGAGATTCCCAGAGAAAATACTGAGACAGATGTACGAAATAACCAGTCGAGAGAGATGGGACAAAACACACGTTTCTGAGACGCATGTCACACAACAATTTATATACGTGGAATTCCTGTTCCAAAGAGGCCCACACAAAGAGTGTAGCTAGTGTTTCAAAGCTCTTTGCTGTCTGCCATGTCACACCATAAAACATCTGTTGCAAAACGCCACATGTTGTACTGCACCTCCCACAGCTCAGTTGGTGCATTACCTTATCAGTGAGATCGGCCTGGTTGACTCTTTGGGGACTGTTCCATTCAGTCTTCAGCACTGCGAAAGCTGTAACACGGGGTTGTCTAATTCTAGGTTGCTATTTGATCGTCAAGCCAGACATAGTCACGTGTCTACCAGTGGCGTCGTTCATTGGATCATGATGCCAAATACAAGAAATGTATTTCAACACACCAGAGCACGTCGTGGAATGAGTTCAGCCACGACTTTTTTCATGGTCTGTTAGTCAGATGGGGATCATATCGAACGGTGTGTTTCAAGCCTATTTCTACTCGAAATACTGTTTCGGGATATCCGCGTGACATTACGTTAATGGCCAACGGCAAAGGAGCCCAAGCAAAAGCCATACTTCCTGCAACTCATGCATTGTTGCAAACACATCAAAATGTTGAACTATGAGAAATATTTTCCTGCGTCCAGGAATAAAACAACTCATGCGAATGTACAGACCGCCGTTAAGTTCTGTTCGAATTCAGACTGTAAGGACGCTTTCTTCTGTATGAAGTGGTTTAGGCGTCTACAATTTAGCTCTACTAGTCTGAGCACTAACAGGAAACATGTTGGGTTATGTGTTTGCATGCGCGCCCGCGTGCTCTTTTTCTTCTTCTTCTTCTTCTTCTCTCTCTCTCTCTCTCTCTCTCTCTCTCTCTCTCTCTCTCTCTCTCTCTCTCTCTCTCTGTGATTGAATGTGGGCATGTGTACGTGCTTCTACGAGTAGACATATGTGTGTGTGTGTGTGTGTGTGTGTGTGTGTGTGTGTGTGTGTGTGTGGGAGAGAGAGAGAGAGAGAGAGAGAGAGAGAGAGAGAGAGAGAGATACGGATACGGATACGGATGATTTATTCAATATAGGCCACGGCCCCAAATGAAGGGGTGGATTAAACATGTACAAAAAGTGATAACATAAACATATCAGGAAAAAAAGGAATGAAAAACAGTACTTAGTCAAGAACATGCTAAGCTCCGGCGTTTATAAGCTTTATATAAGTACAACGCAAGCTTTTTCACAACATTTTCTTTGTGCAAGACATGAGTAAGATGAGTCTAAACAAGGATGGTTGTCTATAATAACTAGAAGGAATGAATTCATCTCTAAGATCACTCAAGGCAGTACACTGCAGTACAAAATGAACTTCATTTTCACACGCGTTTTTACATAATGGACAGGTAAGATCAGAATTGGAATGTTGCCTGTAACGAAAATGATGAACTAAGATATCCGATATTCCAAATCTAAACCTTGTCACTATAAATTTCAGATGTCTGTCCATTTTCATTGACAAGTAAATCGGAATACAGTGTGAGGAGTTATATTGTGTATACAAATCAAATCTAGTACTATCATTCATGTGAGAATTCGATTCTTGCCATCTGCTATCAACCAGCCTGGCACGGAGTGTTCGAATAAAGGTCGGTTCATCTCCTACTCCCTGATTTAACCAGGCATAACCGAAACCCAGTTCATGTAATCTAATTCTCATTTTTGTGGCCCAGTTTATTTTTCCCCTGGCATCTAGGTTACATAGCATGTTGTAAGCTTTCTTCGGTAATCTACAATCATTCATTTGTATCAGTTTTAACCAGTACCTAACACATCTAACAGTGGAATTCAAGTATATTGGGTATCTGTTAGTTTCCCCATAAACCAAATCATTGGACATTTGTATTGAAACACCAACAAATCTCTTCAGGGCAAATAAATGGACTTTCTCACAATCGACTGCAGCTTTATCCAAACCCCAAATTTCAGCACCGTATTGAACAATGGGTTGGATTTGGGAGTCAAATAATTTCACAAATACTTCGAATGACTGATTTCCTAAACTTGATAGTTTCCTCATTATACACAAAGCAGCGTGCTTTGCTGTACTGGCAAGATCTTTACAAGCAGAGTTAAAACTTAATTGGGTTGAAAAATAGATTCCTAAATATTTGTACACATTTACGACTGGCATAGTTATTCCGTTATAATTCCAGTGTTCTCTTGCTCCCAGATAGCCACCCTTTCTGAATACAATTATATTACTCTTCTGCATATTTACTTTCAGTTGTAGATAAGCAGCAGCGCGCCCTAAATTATTCAACTGTGTTTGTAAACCAATAACTGTTTCAGATAACAAAACAACATCGTCTGCTAGAAGAAGTATAAACAGTTCTAAAGGGTCCTCCGTAAATTGGGCTCCATGTCTACCATTATTTATAACTTCAGATGTTAATTCGTTAATAAACAAAGAAAAAAGAATAGGACTACATACGTCACCTTGTTTAACACCACTAGTACACATAATATAATCTGTCAATTTCCCTCCACTTCTTACTCTAGATTTTACGGTTATACATACTTACTATACATTTAAATAATTTACCATGAATACCATTTTTTAACAGAATAGGCCATAAAATGCTTCTGTTAATAGAATCGAAAGCTTTTTCAAAATCAATGAAAGCAACATACAGTTTACGATTGAAAGAGAATTGCTTTTGAATAAACGCCATCAGGGTAAACATATGATCAACAGTAGAATAATTACGTTTAAATCCAGCTTGGTATTCTCCCGTAAGATTATTTTCCTCTACCCATTCCTGTAACCTACGGTTAATGATATTGCTATACAACTTACTAGAAGCATCACAAAGAGAAATGCCTCTGTAGTTATTGGGATTGTTTGCATTTCCTTTCTTGTACAGGGGTATAATAATGGATTCTGACCAATTCTCAGGATAAATTCCTTTATGAAAAACGTTACTAAATGCAAAATAGGATCAGATTTACTACAGTATTTCAAGAACTCTCCAATAATACCATCCGGTCCAGCAGCTTTATGGTGTTTAATTTTCCTCATGGCATACAAAACTTCTTCTTTGGAAATTGGGCGATTAAAATACATTTCAATTTCTTCATTATGTTCACATCGTAATATACCATCAACACTTGTATTGTTAGTCAGTAGTGTTTTAAAATGGTTGAACCAAGTATCTATACTGATGCTATTTGGAGGCTGATTTTGTTTTGAAGAAATCTTTTTCACAGTGTCCTAAAACTGTTTTTGACTATTTACAGATGATAATAATTCTGACATTAAATTTTCATTAAACTGTTTCCTCTTTCTCTTTTGTAAATGCTTATATTCACGTCTTGCCTTGCAATACTCGTGACGATCTTCAGCGTCATGCAAACGCAGAGATTTACTCAGCAATCCACGAACAATTGATTTACAGGCTCTGCACTCTGCATCAAACCAGTCTTTAGGTCTGTCACTTTTCATACATCTTACTTGTTTTTTCATGCATTCCCCAACTTCCCTTATACATATGTTAGAGTAACACAGTGCTTCGTTGATGTCAAAATCAATTACGCCGATTGCAAACGCCATTTTATCCTGTAAATGTTTTGAAGTCATATTATCACAGAATACATCCATATAATCATCATTCCACACATATTTTTCCATGATGAAGCTATTCGTATCTAAACTAGAGAGAGAGAGAGAGAGAGAGAGAGAGAGAGAGAGAGAGAGAGAGAGAGAGAGAGAGAGAGAGAGAATGGAAAGGACGAATATTTTAATGAGGATAAACGGCTAAGCTAAATCGAGTGCAACTGAATCAGGAAATCAAAAAGGCCAGGGACACGATCAAATGAATATAAACACGTGTGTGCAACATGAAAACATTCGAGCAACACACACCACACACACACACACACACACACACACACACACACACACACACACACACACACACACACACATCTCGCGAGCGATAAATATATATATTTTAATGACAAAGTGGTTACTTTTATCCTTAAATGTCAGACCCAGGCTTATCCTGTGAATCACAGATTTCCTCATCTCCAGATCCCAGTCAGTGCGCTATCAATCTGTCATGTCATCTGTCCTCTTTTGTTCCACAGGTTCCCCTCAAGGTACCGTTCTTTCTCCTGTCCTCTTTACTCTGTACACCAACGACTGCATTGGTACAGAAGAAACACCAGTTATAAAATATTCAGATGATACAGCCCTTGAAGACCTTTCCAATTCTGATATAACATATTTTGATGAAGTTGAGCGTTTCAGCACCTGGTGTAAAGAAAATTATCTTGAGCTTAACGTTAAAAAAAAACAAAGGAGATGATCATAGATTTTAGGAAAGCGAAAACGTATATGCCTATATAATAAGATATAATAAGCATGTGAGCGTGTGTGTATGTGAGCAAACGGGAAAGTATAGATGCTGGAGTGTGTGTGTGTGTGTGTGTGTGTGTGTGTGTGTGTGTGTGTGTGTGTGTGTGTGTGTTATGTGTGCATGTTCTGGAGCAGTGAGGAATAGAAATGTCTGGACTAATTATGGGTTGTTTACTCAAATGTACTCGCTTCATGTACTTTACATGGAAACGACCATTCCGGTAGTTTTTGCCCTGCTCCCAAGCAAGTCACGTGCCTCGTACGATAGACTTCTTCAAGCTTTGGAGACGCTCAAACCAGGAATTGCGCCAAGCACGTTGATGACAGACTACGAAAAAGCTGCGATCTCAGCATTCGGTGCAGCTTTCCCTGGATTGGAGGTAACGGGTTGCCACTTCCATCTGGCACAGAACGTCTGACGTCACATTCAAGACAATGGACTCTCAAATGACTACAAAAACGACGAAAATTTCGCGAAATTGATGAGAATGCTGCCGGGTTTGGCATATCTGCCTCCTGGAGACGTCGAGCATGCCTTCGAAACTGTCTTTGATCCTACATCGCCTTTTTATGACGTACGTGGCCAACCAGTATTTGACTACTTCGAGGACACATACATCGGCAGACCTCGTCGTCGTGGCCCCCGTCACCCACCACTTTTCGAAATGGGAATGTGGAATGTGCATGACCGAGTCCTTTCGGATGCAGCGAAGTCCAACAACAGTGTGGAAGGATTTCACAACGCTTTCTAGAACTACGTAGGGGCGTACTCACCAACTTTGTGGAAGCTCATTGCAGTCCTCAAAAAAGAGCAAGCGATGGTTCAAGCTGACGTTACGCGTCTTATTGGAGGTCAGGCTCCTGCCCCGAAGCGGCGAAAGTACAAAGACTTACAAAAGCGTGTGAGAACCATAATCCTGCAGTACAATGCAGGAAATCGTTCTCTCATGGACACGATGGAGGGACTTGCATTTGCGTTCATGTTTTAGGCCAACTAGGCATGTTTTACAATGGAGAGACACCAAGTGATTTTAGTGATTTTAATGGACACCATGGGTTTTAGATGATTTATCATTAAGGTTCAACTTGTTCAAAAAAAATGTGATTAGCTAGTTTATGTGTTTAGCTAGTTCTCTCTCTCTCTCTCTCTTCTCTCTCTCTCTCTCTCTCTCTCTCTTCGTTTGGCCGTTTGGCGCTGAAATGTACGGCGCTGAAATGTACGGCGCTGAAAACTCGCCACGCTGAAATGGTGGCGCTGAAATGGTGGCGCTGAAGTGTCATGGAACCCATCTCTCAACAAACAGCAGCATATTGATGCCAACACATTATTTCACCTGTTACAATGAACATCATCCCACAGTATTGTTTATTTTTTTAAACAACACTATTAATATGAACCTCCCAACCTCCCACCGCCACCCCCACCCCCCACCCCATAGTGGATGAAGAGATATGAGCTCCCCTTCTTGCCCCCCTTCCCTCCCCCCCCCCCCCACACACACATACATTACCCTCCTTTTTTTTTTTCCTCAACCCCCCCTCCCCCCCCTCCCAATCATAACTTATCACCCATTTATCTTCCATCCCCTTCCCTCCCTTATTAACATTACCCACACACCTTTCACAACTACCCACGCATAACTACCACCACCTCTTTCATCACCCAACGAAATCATTTATTTTATTCACCTAAACTTTCTTCTTCTTCTTCTTCTTTTTTTTTAGTTTCTTCTGTTCATGTACTTATTTACCCCTTCTATATATACTTTTTTTTCTTTTTTTTCTCCAGTTCGCCTCCCCCCCCCCCCCCCTTACCATTATTATCAGTCCACCATTACCACAACCGTCACAAAGATATTACACCACCCCACTAAACTAGACACACAACCCTATCGTATCACACAACCCCCCCACCCTCCCCCCACGAAAACCCCTCTCCTTTTCCTCTCCCATAATCCCCCTTGTCATTTCCGCCTAGCGGCTATTCTCCCCACCACATGAACAACAACAGATGAGTCATTTTCGTTCTTTGTTTGTACTGTCTTAAATGTTAAATGTGATTTATTTTTTCGCCTAAGAAGACCCAAGAGGTTGAAATGCATCGTGTCTTGTCATGTGCTTTGTTTGTCAATGTCATTGGCGGTAACTAACACCCTCTCTTTCTAAATTTTTTTTATTGATAAATCATCTCTCTCTCTCTCTCTCTCTCTCTCTCTCTCTCTCTCTCTCTCTCTCTCTTATATATAATTATGTGTGGCTGAGTGCATGTTTTATTTGCACTACCGAAAAAGGAGTAAGAATGAAATTTCCATTTTTGTGATACACGCATGTTTTATTTTTTGAAAGTAATTTTAATTTTCAGTGTCATGTTTGTAACTATAAATATGTATGTTTTAACTTTTAGGGCAGCGGTCACGAATGTAATTTCTCTTTTAACAAGAGATGATAAAGTTTTCTGAAGTCTGAAGTTATTTAGTGCTAGATGTGCGTACGTTTAAGTGTTGCATTTGATATTCATGGTTGGGGTATGGGAAAGTTGTTGAGACTGATTTGTTTCTTTCGTTTTTTCCCCCTTTGTTTATTTATCATTTAAAGAAAATAATTTGGAATTGTATTTGAAATTTGAAGTCCTTCTGCATTATGTTCATAATGTATCCCCAGGGCAGGTGAAAGATGCAATAAAAATCAAAATTGGTCCTAGAGGAGGGGGTAAAACGGTACACTAACGGTCGTTGAGTGTTAAGTCATGAAATGCCACAAAAAAACCCAAACCCAACCAAACCAAAACACAAAACAAGCAAGCAAGCAAACAAAGAAACAAAAACGTCTTATGAAAGTGACATTTATGCCTAGAGAGAAAATATGAAGTTGATTGTAACCTTTTGGAAGAAGAAGAATATTTGAGAGAGAGAGAGAGAGAGAGAGAGAGAGAGAGAGAGAGAGAGAGAGAGAGAGAGAGAGAGAGATACATACATACGGACAGGCAGACAGACAGAAAGACAGAGACAAGGACAGACTAAGCAAATTTACAGAGTGACAGAGCATCAAGAGAGACAGACAAAATAATCAGAGATGAGAGAGACAAACGTTTTGTTTTGCATGAAACGGGAATAATCAACAGTGAAGACCAGGACTACAGTTAACGGTCAGCAGAAATTGATGTAAGCCTGTCAAAGTGTACAAAAAAGAAAGACAGAAAAAAAGAAAGAAAGAAAAAAGGAAGGAAAGAAAGACAGACAGACAGACAGAAAGAAAGAAAAGGAAAGAAAGAAAGAAAGAAAAAGAAAGAAACAAAGAAAGAAACCCATCCACAGCAACTTTCCCAAACTCCAGTCATAAAACGAAATAGGTGAAACCGCCGTTAGTTTGTGTTTCAAGCTTAACCCTGAATTCCACTCCATTCTGTTGCGGCACTTCAGGAGACGGCGTGCTATTATGAAAGAGTAAGCGTTGCAAGCAGTGCAGAATGGGGAATTCTCCCTTCAGCAGCGTCATGCCTCAGAGGTCAGTTTATCTGGGAATGGAATTCGCATACTTGGAGGAGGTTTTAGGACACTCCTCCCTCTGTGTGTGTGTGTGTGTGTGTGTGTGTGTGTGTGTGTGTGTGTGTGTGTGTGTGTGTGATGGTGTGTGTGTGTGTGTGTGTGTGTGATGGTGTGTGTGTGTGCCTATATGTTTATTAGAGAGAGAGAGAGAGAGAGAGAGAGAGAGAGAGAGAGAGAGAGATGCTTCAGATACGTTTTTATTGACAAAGGCCTACATAGCCTTTATGTCAAGGGGGTGTACATTAATATTTGCAGTGCCGAAAAAAAGTGTGAAATGCAAAGGAACATAAATTGTAACGGAATACGTACACGTTAATGATGAGGCTCGATCGAAGCCATGTAGAAGAAAAAGAAAATAATGACGTGCTTTTTCGTCACTCAAAATGAATATGTAGTTGTTGTTGTTGTTGTTGTTGTTGTTTTAAAGTAACAACATGATCATAATCACAAGTGCCTCACCCAGGCACACATATTCACTGAATTTTCAACAGAAAGACTTCTTACAATATAACTGGATACATCCAATGGAGTGAGAGTAGGCTGAGATTTCTCTCTCTCCATGTTTGAGTGATTGTGGTGGTTTGAAGCCGTGATTGTGATGTATTCTACCTGGGTGTTTGTGATGAACTGGGCTTTCTTTTGGATAACATTTTGTGCCTCACTGCCACTGGATTTCAGAATGATTTGGATTGTTTTTCTGACAAGCCTGATTGGCATTCTGTGCTCCCCATCGCAGCCATGTTTCCATCACCATGCTTTGCACGTGCTCCTATCCCCACTCCGCTGTCCTGTGTTTCAGCTCACACACACATTTGTGTGTCGACACTCTCCCCTCCTCCTCCTCCCCCTGTCTGCACCCTCACCTACACCCGTGATGAGTTGCAGGCGATTCGACCTTCAATTCAATTCAATTCAATCAATTTTATTGTCCATCGGAAATTTTTCTTCTGCTCCACATCATTTTATAAGTACATAAGACATTATAAATCGTTACATAAAAGCCTGTGTTAGTATATGTATTTTCATATACATCAACACTCCCCCCCCCCACATGCACACACGCACACACCCACACATACATACACACACACATGCATACACACATGAAATAAACATTAAATCCATAAGACAAAACAATACATAAAAACACAAACTCACCCGTACCAACGCCCAAACATTAAAACACACACACACACACACACACACACACAACACACACACACACACAACACACACACACACAACACACACACACACACACACACACACACACACACACACACACACAGAGTCATAGTGACAGTGAAAGCATAATATTGCAAACTGAATTGTTCATGTATGAGAGACAAGGGTCATGGCAGTCAATCACAGGCTTTAGAGTTTAAAATGCTAATGGCACTTGGTATAAAAGACTTCTAGAAGACATTCTTCTGTGCTCTGGGAATTCTGTAGTGTCCCTGATGGAAGCTTTTCAAAGTGACAGTTGTATGGGTGTGAGGGATCAGAGATAATATTCACAGATTTCCTGATTACAGAAACAGTATAGACTTCTCTGAGAGCAGATTGCTTTTTCCCTATAACATTACTTGCCTGATTGACAATTCTGGCGAGCTTTGCTTGATCTTTCTCTGAAAGATTTCCAAACCAGACAGTAATGTTGAATGACATTAGACTATGTATTAAACTTACATATACCTTTTCTAGTACATGTTGACTGACATTAAAACTACGTAATTTTCTCAACAGAAACAACCTTTGATTTGCTTTTTTGAAGATACTGTCAGTATGTTGACTAAAAGACAGCTTATGGTCAATGTGTATACCAAGATATTTGAAACAGTCAGCAGTTTCTATTGTCTGTCCATTTATCACAAGTGGTTGAAATGAACTATCTGATGTTGAAAAGTTTAATACAAGTTCTTTGGTCTTACCACAATTAATTTGCAAGAAGCTGGAAGAGCACCAGTCCTGTAGTTCTAAGATGTGACTGAAGTATGCCTGCTCATCTATAGAGCCTTCTTTAGACTTACAAGAGCCATATCATCAGCATATTTAAAAAGGTTCAGATGTGCACCCTGGATTTTCATTTCATTTGTGTAAATTGAAAATAACAAAGATAGAACACATCCTTGAGGAGCACCTGTGTTTAAGACAATTTCCTCTGACAAACAGCCATTCATTAATACTCTCTGGGGTCGGTTTTCAAGAAAATTTCTGACCCACTTAATACCCCCCCCCCTCCCCATTTACAGAAAGATCAAGAAGTAGATTGTGAATTTGCATGGTGTTAAAAGCACTACTAAAATCTACAAACAAGATTCTTACATAGGTCTTCTGCTGCTGAAGATGATCTGCGATCATATTTACCAGAGTTAGTGTGGCATCCTCCGTGCCCCTACGGGCCCGGTATGCGAACTGGAAAGGATCAAGGTGATCAGAGACTGAGGGCAGAATATGTTTACTGATCACACGTTCCATGCACTTGGCCAGTAAAGAGGTGAGAGCGACAGGTCTAAAATCTTTAAGTTCTTGAGGTTTTGGCAGTTTAGGGAGTGGAATAATAGTAGAACATTTCCATACCTCAGGAACTACAGACATATCAAGCAAGAACTGAAACAAACAAGTCATGACCCCACGTAACTGGAGAGCACAGGATTTCAAAACATTGCCACACAGACCATCAGGCCCAGGAGCTTTGTTGGGTTTACTGCGTGATAGGCACGCACAAACCTCATCCTCTGTCAGCTGAATGGGTGCAATGGAGGAACAATTTCACACACTGACTCACGCTCTCTGTGGAAATCAGTGGTATGAAAACGAGCATAGTGTGCATTCAGCTGATTAACAAACTGTTGTGAGTTGCCTATCATTGTATCATGTTTTTTCTTGTTCCTCCCCATCATTGTCTTAAATTTTGAGTACAGAATTTCTGCTCAATCGTATCCTAGTAGTTCTGCTTGGCCTGCTGCACCTTTGATCTAAACTCTTTAGTTTTGGCTTGAACAGTCACGTTATCACCCTGAATAAATGCTGCCTTTTTCTCGTTTAAGCACACTTTAAGTTCCCTGGTCAACCATGGCTTGTTCTTAGGACAGACATTTATTGTTTTCGTTTTAACAATGTTTTCTTCACAAAATAAAATGTATGATGTAATTGTGTGTGTGTCAGTTCATTGAGATCCTTACATGTTGTAAAAAATATATTTCAGTCCGTTGTATCAAAGCAATGTCTGAGCACCTCTTTACTCTCTTCACGCCACAGTTTCACAGTTTTCGTAGCTGGTTTGCTTTGTTTGACCCTTCGACCCTTAACCCCTCCCTAACCTCAACACTGCGTCGACTGCGTACTGGCGTCGGTCTTCCTCGCGTGCGAGGCCGTAGTGGTGGTAGAAGGAAACAGAGGAAGATTCCTGTCATCAACCACTAGTCCTGTACCTGGCTATAAGTCCCGTGTACATTATGGTGTTAAGAGAATTTCTCACTTGATTTGATCAAGGGGCACCTAGACATGAACAATCACGGAGGTGATCGGGCACCACCCTGGTACATTTTGCGTAATGGCCGATTCAAATATGGCCGCCACCCGCCGCGATGAAAATCCTAACTTTTGTGGTTTTGACAATATATACACTTGTAACACTTCTAATCCAACTGATTTTGGTGTGCTGAGTTCATTTCTGGTATTATTTTGTCCATTTGGGGGTCATTTTGACCTTCAAATGCCATGGTCAAGGTAATTTTCTTATACCGACAATCTTGACCGTAACCTGACGATATTCTAGCAGTAACAACAGGGTTCCTATACATAATGCGACTAATTCTGACATGCATTTTCACTGTATGATTCACTATTAAAGATATAAGTCATTCTGATCTTGAATTCACAAGTGAACGCCATTTTTACCTATTCAACTAAAACTGTCTTTGCTGCTTTTTGACTTTTTTTTTTCTGTATTGTGTGGTCAATAACACATCCCAACAGAAACAGAAAAAGTTCTCAAGTATGCAACAAACATGCTCAATGTAATTGCAATTGTCTCTTTCACTGATTGGAACATGGAGAATTATCTGCTTTTCCATGGCAGAATGTGACGCAGCAAACTCCAGCAGAACAGCACCCACACCGTCGAGTGTCACACTTGCCTGTACACTTGCATATTGAGAGCAAAGTGGGTAGCAAGGGCTTCATGCATTTAGATGGCAACAGGGTGCCAAAATGTTGCTCCTACCCTTGTTCTAGTGGGTCTAGGTAGTCCTCACGTTGTTGACTGACCGCCCCAAGCAGATGGCATGCTTTGTGCACCAGAAAGGCTCCTCTGTGGATGTGGCCTCTGATGACACTGCTTGTGAGTGGGAGAGAGTCAGTTCCAGCTGTAGCACTGCTGTAGTGCTCCACTCTGAGCTGGTTGAACGTTTCAGCAGTTGTTGTTGATCTGACACCCGCCCAGACATGTACAATGTAAATTTCCGCCAGAGCTTCATCTTGCTCTGACAAGCTGTCTGTCTGTCCAACGTTTGTCAGATGCTGTACAGGGTCAGCGGCCTCACAAACTTTCAAAGTTGTCGCAGACAGCTGAACCAAGCATCAATGGCAGTTTGGTGCGATGAAGGCGTGTTTGCTGTGGCCGCAGATGTTTACCTGCATGAGACAGAACAGTTCAAGGATCTGCTCCTCTGCTTGGGACCCTTCCACTGAACTCGCATTCTGCTCAGGTGCCAGGGCAAACTGCTTCGAGGTTCTGGCCTAGACGACGCACTGGTTGAATGTGGCATGTTTGGACGTGGCGTGATCGAGTCGGCCTTAAATGGCAGCCATTATGTCCGAGCTCTCACTGGAATGCTGATTGTGGAGGACCTGATCCGGTCGCTCCAGTGGCAGATGTTCTGGCAACACAAAGACAAAACTGCATATCCAGAGCTAGAGCAGGTGCAGGCTCTGCAAACTTCACTTGCTGCAAACACGCGTTGTCCAGAGGAGTTCGAGACCCTGAGTGGACAAATTGAGAAGTTGCATCAGGACTTTGTGGAGTTTGAGAAGGAGTGCAAGGCTAAGTCTGAGCTCTGCCAATTCTTTGGTGTTTGGCTGCAGATGGTCGCCGTCATTAAAAACGCTGTTGTCTCTGACAGAGAAGGAAACTGGGATCTGTATGTAGCTACTGTCGAGGACTCTATGCCGATCTTTGCAGAATTGGACTGCATCAATTACCTGCGTTATGGCTCGTGGTATCTTGAGCAAATCAAGATGCTGGAGTTCACACATCCTGAGCTCTATCGGCGTTTCTCTATGGGCCAGTGGGTTGTTCAGGATCGTCCAGACTGGTTCTGTGCTGTCGGAGGCGACATGAAGGTTGAGCAGACCATCCAGCGAGTGTCCAAGGGTCCTGGAGGTCACTGTGTAGTGGGAGCTACACGAAATGCCGGTTCTGTTGCAGAATTTGAACTCTTGTTCCATGAGATTGGGTGTATAACCAATCTCCTCAACCAGCTCACCACCAACCACCCCATGAACCACACAGAATGTCATCTTCGGCATGCACTGAGCTCTACTCACTGTGTCACATTCAATCAAAATGTGGAGAAGCTGCTGGACTTTGTGATGGAGCGACAGAATCCTTACCCGGTGGTGGTTCAAGAACCCGTGCCACTGCATCACCTGCTGACCAAGCTGGCTGTTGACCGACAAGTGGTTGAGCGTCTGCTCAAGTGTCTCGAGAATGGCGAGCGTGTCTACCAGTCATGCAGGTAGGAGGTGCTGGTCGAGAAGACCAAGAAAATGAGTGCAACCGTATCAAAGAGGAAGCTGCCCAGTTCAACGAACAGCCACAGAAAACACCAGCAACCATTCTCAAAGAAAAGAAGGATCTGTCATCCAAGGACGTTGCGGAGGCACAGAGAACCATGGACATTGCAAAGGAGTGTGGCATGGACATCAAGCAGATACTTGCTCACGATTCGCTGCCAGTGACTCCACTGTTTGATGGTGATCTTCCCACTCACGTCAACAAGTCAACACTTGTTGGTGAAATTGAATCTGAACTGGACCTCACACAATGGAATCAGACGTCTCTTCTTCCCACTCATGTTGTGGTAGACTTCATGTCAAAGATGCGACAGATGCCGCTAGCAGAATTCTCTACCCTCGGTGCTGTAGTCACTGCAGTCATCACATCAGCCACAAGCCTCTGCCATGAGTCGGACTACATTCACCTGGTGTTAGATTCATACGTTGAACTTTCCCTGAAAGAAGGAGAGCGCATGAGGCAAGCTGATGTGACGCCCATTGACATTATTGGCATGAACGCAGACACACCCATCCCTCGACAGCTTGACAAGTTCTGGGCATCTAAGAAGAACAAACAGAATCTTCAGCTGCTGGTTCAAGATATGGTGAGCAATCGAGCTGAAGAAAATCCTGTCATCATCGCCAGCTCTGTCGTCTCTGATGATGAGGTGCTTCCAGCCAAAGCAGCTGGCGGTGAAGAAATCCCGGACCTGCACAGCTGGATTGAAGAGGCAGACGCCAGACTGGTGGTAGATGTGGAGTGGGCCGTTCGTGTCAAACAGTGCAAGAGAGTTATAGTAGTTTCCAACGACACGGACACTTTCGCACTACCGCTTCACTACACCCCTCAGTTCCAAGTGCTGGGGTTGAAGGAAATCTGGCAGCAGTTTGGCACAGGTGAGAAGCGGCGGATGCTTCCACCGCACCAAGCAGTTTCAAGGCTTGGAGCACCACTGGCCATGTCAGTGATCAAAGCACACATACTGACTGGAGATGACTGTATGAATAAAGTAGGGACGAAGCACGCTGCTTTGGCCGCTGACCCTGTATAGTATCTGACGAACTTTGGACAGACAGCTTGTCAGAGCAAGATGAAGCTCTGGCGGAAATTTACCTTGTACATGTCTGGGCGGGTGTCAGATCAACAACAACTGCTGAAACATTCAACCAGCTCAGAGTGAACTACAGCAGTGCTACAGCTGGAATTGACTCTCTCCCACCCACAAGCAGTGTCATCAGAGGCCGCATCCACAGAGGAGCCTTTCTGGTGCACAAAGCATGCCATCTGCTTGGGGCGGTCAGTCAACAACGTGAGGACTACCTAGACCCACTAGAACAAGGGTGGGAGCAACATTTTGGCGCCCTGTTGCCATCTAAATGCATGAAGCCTTTGCCACCCACTTTGCTCTCAATATGCAAGTGCGCAGGCAAGTGTGACACTCGACGGTGTGGGTGCTGTTCTGCTGCGTCACATTCTGCCATGGAAAAGCAGATAATTCTCCGTGTTCCAATCAGTGATGGAAAGAGACAATTGCAGTTACACTGAGCATGTTTGTTGCATACTTGAGAACTTTTTCTGTTTCTGTTGGGATGTGTTATTGACCACACAATACAGAAGAAAAAGTCAAAAAGCAGCAAAGACAGTTTTTGAATAGGTGAAAATGGCATTCACTTGTGAATTCAAGATCAGAATGACATATCTTTAATAGTGAATCATACAGTGAAAATGCATGTCAGAATTAGTCGCATTATGTATAGGAGCCCTGTTGTTACTGCTAGAATATCGCCAGGTTACGGTCAAGATTGTCGGTATAAGAAAATTACCTTGACCATGGCATTTGAAGGTCAAAATGACCCCCAAATGGACAAAATAATACCAGAAATGAACTCAGCACACCAAAATCAGTTGGATTAGAAGTGTTACAAGTGTATATATTGTCAAAACCACAAAAGTTAGGATTTTCACCGCGGCGGGTGGCGGCCATATTTGAATCGGCCATTACGCAAAATGTACCAAGGTGGTGCCCGATCACCTCCGTGATTGTTCATGTCTAGGTGCCCCTTGACTCAAATCAAGTGAGAAATTCTCCTAACACCATAATGTACACGGGACTTATAGCCAGGTACTGGATTGCTTGTCGTCCCCTTTTCACACCATCCAGGTCAAGGGAAAGTGCTGTGAACTTCGGAAATCTAATTTCAGTGCCACTTGTGCTGCCTGGCTAGTTTCAGTCCGGTGTAACGAAAAGTTTTAACTCCCCGAATGGTTTAACTCCTAGGGAGTTAAACTGTTCATTTGTAAATTTCAACTCCTTGGGAGTTAAACTAGAATATAAAAAAGCTAACTCCATCTGTGTTTCAGTTTGACTCCAGGGGAGTTGTTCTGACATACCACCAGAATGACTCCCACCCATCACCCACCACCCACTCCCCGCACCTCGCTACCACCCATGCATCTTATATATATAATTTCGAAATGTGTGTGTGTGTGTGTGTGTGTGTGTGTGTGTGTGTGTGTGTGTGTGTGTGTGTTCCTACACTAACTTGTCAGATCAAGACTTGTCAGGTAGAATTGTTTCCTACGATATTATTGGTTTCTGTGAATTAGTCACCTGTCCTGAATTTTATTGAAAAAGTGTGTGGTGTTTTCTGATTGGCTGGCCGACTTTCGTTTTTAGTTTGGCACACGCACACCCCCACACCTGTGACAAGTCACTTGACAACTTCATCCGATCGGTCCCAAGCAGCCACCCTCTTGTACAAATTGTAAAAAACAGGCACCATCCCCCTCCCCCCTCCCCTTTCTCTATCCCCTGTGTCTCACACACAAATTTCTAATCTATGCCAACCCTTTTTCACCTTCCTTCTCTCCCAGATGTAGCGAGTCAATACAAACAATTTTACGTCACGTCGCGACTACTCGTCATTCTCTCCCCACCTTCCTTACCCTCTCAACCCCCCCCCCCCTCACTCCCTAATTTGGCGGCATGACACAATGAAAAATTGAAAATTTTCCATTTTTACACCATTTGAGTGTAATGGCCTACACTTATGGGTGATTGTTTGATAGTCGCATAGATTCCATGAGAGAGAGAGAGAGAGAGAGAGAGAGAGAGAGAGAGAGAGAGAGAGAGAGAGAGAGAGAACGCCAAAGACTGAAGGTACAGTATTTCTACCAAAGGCATCAAACCATTAATTCATGTATGCACAGACTTTACTTACAGATTATATACAAAAAGGCATAGTAAAGTGTCAAGGACATGCATAGATGAGCACATGAATATGTACACGGACATTTCCTTTCCCTATGATGATGGTGATCATGAACATTAAATCCCCTCAGGGCCGGATCCAGGGGGGTGGGGGGGGGTGCTTTGGTACTACAGCCTCCCCCCCCCCCCCCTCGGCTCAAAGAACAACAACAAAACCCTCGGCTCCAAAAAAAAAAAAAAAAAAAAAAAGGAGAAAGAAAGCAAGCTCCCCCAGTCCCTCTTTCCCTCTTTCCACTGTACCGTCATCAGCACTCCATGAAAACTGGCACATTTGTTGTGGCTTTCGTTACTGCCAGGAACGGTTTGAAATACATCAAGCCATTGACCTTGAAACTGCAAAATAAGTCTAGTGACATTTCCCTGGCTCACAAAGATGTGGGTGAAGTGACAGCATGCATAGAGGGCCTGCGAGAAAGTGCAGATGTTACATTTCATCAGTGGTTCACAGAGGCTCAGGCCATGGCTGAGGCCGCCGACTTCCAGATTGACATTCCCAGGAAATGCCAGCGACAGACTCTCAGAGAAAACCATCCAGGAGAAAACTCAGAGAGTACTTTCATCATTCTGTTGGGGTTCCTTTCCTTGATAATTTGCTGAGCCAGCTCAAGTTGCGCTTTCAGAAAGCTCAACTGGCAGCTGATGGACTGAGTTTGATTCCAGCGACCCTGGTGCAGCAGACATCCCCAGGATTTAACGTGATGCCTGATGGTCTTCAAGGACTGGCTGACTTGTGGCAGAACGATTTGCCAGACAGGGATGGCCTGGGAGCTGAGTACAATCGCTGGGTTTGCAAATGGTTGCAAGTGGGCTTCCACAAGCCAGAAACAGCAGCAGCACTTAAAGCGTGTGGCAGAGCCTTATTTCCCAACATTTTCACTCTCCTCCAACTGCTGTGCACCCTGCCGATAACAACATCTGAGTGTGTGAGGACTATTAGTCGCCTGAAAACCATCAAGACATACCTGAGGTCATCCATCTCACCAGAGAGGCTAAATGGATTGGCACTGATGCGCATTCATCACAACAAAGCTGTGGATGTCACTGCTGTGGTGGATGCATTTGCAACAAAGTTCCGCACACGAATGAAACTAAAGACACAGGACCTACTCTGTCAGTAGAGGTAGGTAATTTGGTTGTTTTTGTTTGTTTGTTGTTGTTGTTGTTGTTTTTTTTTAAATAGTAGGCCCTATATCCAATAACAACAGTTGTATCAAACTGTAAATATGTGTGTTTAAAATTGAGTTGTATTGGTCAATTTTCAGTGCTGTATCTGATATTTATTAGAAACTTTCAAAAACGTCAGTAGAACAGTTTAGGTTCTGGTGTTTTGCCTTACTGGTCCCTGGCAATAGAAAAAAGTAATGTTGAACACCGGTGACCCCCTTGAAAATTTGTCTTAGTCTTATAATTTATACACTTTGAAAGTGTATAAATTATAAGACTAAGTCAAGTTTTCAAGGGGGTGTTCAACTTTCAACCAGAATACACCTCAGGACAAAGGAGATGCTCTTGCAATAAGGTAACAATATTTTATTGTCTTTTGTGTATTTTGACTGTATATTAAACACAGTGCAAAATTGATAAAACGCTATTAATAATGTCTCCCCAGCTCACAGGAGATGCCACGAAAAAGCTTTTAAAATGTCAAAAACCAATTTTCGGCCGGGGGGGTTTGCCCCCCCCCCCCCCCCCCCCCGGCCCTAGACCACACCGGGGCCTAGGCGGCCCCTGGACCCCGGCCTAAAACATTTACCAGCACCCCACCTTAAAAACTCTGTGATCGAGCCCTGCCCCTTCTCCATTCTCTTACAGAAAGACATCTGGGAATAGGTGGGTGGGGAGTCATCTTAGTCATGATCAGATTAACTCCCCCTTTGTTACAAAGTAACTCCCTGGGAGTCAGGAAACACGTGTACACATTAACTCCCAAGGGAGTTATTCTAAACTGTGAAAAACTGACCCCCCTTAGTGGGCAGGGAGTTAAACGTTTACACACCTGGATTAACTCCTGGGAGTTAATCTTGATATAGTACATACTAACTCCCAGGGGGTCATTCTGTTACAGGGTGGGAGTTAAGTCTGATATATGTACAAAATGACTCCCCCTTAATGTTTTCAAGAATTTGTTGAAACTTGTACAAAAAAGATTTTAGAACATTTTGAAGTTTTACTGAGTGGAGTTATTTTGGCACAGGGTGGGAGTCATTCTAGTTTAACTCCCGGGGAGTACATATGAACAGTTTAACTCCCTGGGAGTTAAACCATTCAGGGAGTTAAAACTTTTCGTTACACCGGCTTCAACTTCAAAATTGCACAGCTCAACCCGCGTTCCGTCGGTTGCTCTCGAAAACGTTCCGCGATCAACGACTTTATAATTGAAAACAGTGCTGACATTTTTTGTGTTACGGAATCTTGGTTACTCCCAACTGCGGACGAGGCTAAATGTGTCGACCTTGCTCCTCCTGGCCATAGAACTATCTCCTGTCCTCGCTCCTCCCGCGGCGGCGGCATCGATTTCGTCGTGCTTGACTCTCTGTGCTCCCACCTCACCTCCATCACCACTTTCCCGTTCCAGCATTCCTCCCTCCTTTGAACTTGCCCATCTTTCTGTTACCCTACGTCAGCACTGTCTTCAGCTTTTCTGCATCTACCGTCCTCCCTCAAACCAAAAGAACAAACTCTCTGATACTCTTTTCATTGAAGAGTTCCCGTCCTTCCTGGAACACTGTAATGCAATCAGTGGCTGTCCTGTCATCGTTGGTGACTTCAATGTTCACGTCAACGTCCCCATTGACTCCTTCGCGCTTCGTTTCACCGCTCTGCTGGACGATTTTGGTCTGCACCAGGCTGTCACCTTCTCGACCCACCAGAAAGGTCACACCCTTGACCTTGTCATCAGCCGGCGTGACGACAACGTGCTGCATTCCACAGCCCCAGATTTCACTCTGGACTTCTCCGACCACTACTGTGTTGTGGCCCAGTTCCGCCTCTCACGTCCTTCACGCCTTCCTGTGTACGTGGAGGCCAGGTAAGATCGTCGCTGTCAACACCGTCACCTTCCAGTCTGATCTTCGGGCCAGACTAGAGGCCTCTTCACACCTGTCAGCTGACCAGCTCCATCAGCTTCTGTCCAGTCTTCTAGATCAGCACGCCCTGGCCACCCACCGCCAGATCTCCAGCCGGCCTCCCTCACCCTGGTTCACCTCTGTCGGACCTCAGCTGCTGCAGGCTAAGCGACATCAGCGCCAGGCAGAGCGTTGCTGGCTCAAATCTGGATTACATGTTCATAAACAATTTTTTCGTACTGCCAATAACCTAGTTACCAACATTCTGGACTGTGCCAAATTCTATTTTTACAGCGCCAAAATCCTAGCCTGTAGTACATCCCGACAACTGTTTACTGTAACCAAATGCTCTACTTGACAAATCAAAGTCCACACCACTGCCCTCCTCAATCCCTGCAACAGAACTCCCCCAGCGTTTCTCTGATTTCTTCTATAGTAAAATAACCACTATTCGCCCTAATCTGGACTCTTATGCTGCTCCTCACCCTGCTGTTCCTGATCCTTCCTTCTCCAGAACTCAGTGGTCTGAATTCCACTCTTTGTCGGTAGAAGAGGTCCGGAAAATCTTGAAGCAAGTCACTGTCAAAACATGTGAACTTGACCCTCTCCCCTCATCCCTTCTTACCTGCTGTCTTGACGATCTCCTCCCATACTTTACATCCATTGTCAATGATTCTTTGCATTCAGGTTGTTTTCCCACATTGTTCAAATCTGCAGTTGCCAGACCCCTCCTGAAGAAGCAAAACTTAGATCCTGAAAATCACAAGAACCACAGACCTGTCTCTAATCTCCCATTTCTTTCCAAACTGATTGAAAAAGTTGTTCTCGCCCAACTGTCTGAACAAAATCTCCGTAAACAATCTCTTGTTACTCAAACCAGTCAGCCTATCAGGCTGGTCATAGCACCGAGACAGCGCTTCTGAAGATAGCAAACGATGTCCTCACAGCGTTTGATGGAAACACAGTTTCTTTTCTCTCTCTCCTAGATTTGTCTGCTGCCTTTGATACAATAGATCACTCCATTCTCCTCTCAAGACTCAACACTTCTTTTGGTCTTTCTGGTTCTGTCCTTTCCTGGTTTTCTTCATATCTCTCTGATCGCACGGAAACTGTTTCAGTGAGTGGTGTTAAGTCTCCAGCAAGAGCACTTCAGTTTGGTGTGCCTCAAGAATCTGTCCTGGGACCGATTTTGTTTGTGCTATACACCCAGCCTCACTCGGCCATTTTCAGCCAACATTCTCTCCTTCACCATAGCTTTTCAGATGACAACCAGCTGTACATATCTGCCCATCTCATTCAGCTTCATGAAATAATCTCCTCTACTCAAGCATGCATTTCCGATGTTAAATCATGGATGCACAATAACAAACTACAACCTAACGCAAACAAAACTGAAATAATCCTCATTGCTTCGAAACACACTATCAGAACTCATTCTCTCCCTTGTTCTATAATTGTTGATGGAACCGAGATAAATCTATCAGTGTCTGTTCGTAACCTTGGCGTTACCAAACTCTCTCAAACAACATATCTGTAATGTGTGCAAGTCCTGCCACCTTGAACTTCGTAGAATCAGCTCATTTCGCTGCTTTCTCACTCAAAATGCCCTGAAGACTCTAATCTGTGCTTTTGTTCTGTCTCGGCTCGACTATTGTTCTGTCTCGACTCGACTCTTCCCGGTTGTCCCTTAAGGCTCATCTCTAAACTTCAAGAAGTTAAGAGCAATGCCGCCGGTCTGATCTCCCGCTCCTCTAGATCTGATCACATATCACCATTCTGTCATCCTTACACTGGCTTCCAATCCAGTCTCGCATTGACTTTAAATTTCTCCTCCTGGTTTTCAAATCACTGAATAATCTGGCTCCCTTCTACCTCTCTGACTTCCTTTATCTCTATGTTCCGCCTCGCAACCTACGCTCATCCATCAATTCTCGTCTGCTTTGGCTTCCCTCCGCTCACCTGAAAACTTCAGGCCAACGATCTTTCTCTTACCAGGCACCTGCTCTGTGGAATGGTCGGCCTTCTTCTCTGCGTAACACGGACTCTTTAGAGACACATCTTTTCCCTCGGACTGATTAACAATATCCAGTTATCTCTGTGCGCGTGTTTGCTGGTGCTGACGCGCTCGTGTGTCTGTCTGCGTGTGTGTGTTTTTCGAGTGTGTGTGTGTGTGTCTTTGTGTGTGTGTGTGCGCGCGTGTGTGTGTGCATGTGTGTGAGTGTGTGAGTGTGCGTGTGTGCGTGTGTGTGTGCGCGCGCGCGTGTGCGTGCATCTGTTGTGTGTGTGTGTGTGTGTGGTGTGTGTGTGTGTGTGTGTGGGTGTGTGTGTCTGTGCGTTGAGTTAGAATTAGTATTTTATCATGTTTCTGTAATTTGTGTTTTAGGCTCTTGCGAGGTAAAGCACTCTATAAATATCCTTTCACATTACATTACACTATTTGCTTCTCTTTTAGTGGTAATATATTTGTTTCTTTAACTGGGACCTCCAGAGCTAAATTAGCCTTACTATCCAAGCATTGCAATCTCTTTAAAAGAGAATAAGGTGCAGAGAAATACACTGCCCATATGTCAATTTCAATCGGACTAGAGAGATGTATAGATGTAAAAGGGTATGACAGTCCTGACCCCATGGTTGATAACGTAATTTTAAGAACGTTTAATCTTTTTCTTGTTTTATCAATCAAATTTTCAATATGGGTTTTCCAGTTCAGCTTAGGAGTGAAAAATACCCCCAGGAATTTAACTTTTTGGTTATGTTCCAGAATCTGACCATCTAGCAAAAACGAGGGTAGAATCTTTGGGTTCTCACCATTGTTAAACAACACAAGACGTTTTTTTCCCCTCCAGATTGTTCTAATCCGTTGTTCTTCATTTATATATATATATATATATATATATATATATATATATATAGTTAAAACAAGTGTAAAAGAGGAATATTAAAATTATCTACAAATTTGTTTCTAGCGCTTGGCTATCGTCAGGATGGAGTTTGGGTTGCCCACCGCCGGTGTTATATAGCGTGTGGGGCCCGGTTGCAGCTGTTTTTGCGTGCGTGTTGGTTGCACGTGTTTTTTGGGTTTTCAGGTTGTTGTACGGGGTGTGTTCACTGACAACGATTTCCATTTGTGCCTGCAGTTATTTACTATTTCTGTTTTAGTATTAAGTGTTACTAAGTGGGGTTTACATAGTATTAGCCATTTTTCAGTTAGGCATAGGTTGCATCTTTGAAACATTGCTGTATGGTGATACTCTTTTTATGATTTTCCAGGATATGTTATAGTTTATTTTTGCGTCTTTAAGTTTCCAAATGTATTTGCTCAATTCAGTTTGGTTTTTGTATTTTTCTTTGTTGAATGACTGTTTGTGGTTTGCATATCTGGTTTTGAAGTGGTTTTCAGTGATCCCTATGTATGTTTCTTTTTCATTTTCTGATGTCATAGTAGCCTGGTACACAATATTGTTGTGAAGACATTTATTGCTTAGTGGACACTGCTGTTTTTTGGTGCAATTGCAAGATTTCCTTTCTTCACCCTTCTTTGCTGTGTTGCTTTTCATTTTGTTGGATGCATCAATTAGGTTTTTGAGGTTGGGCATACATGAGTACGATAGTTTGACAGTGTTTTTGTTAAATATTTTGGACAGTTTGTGTTCTTTTGGAAATGAAGTTATTAGAATTTTGAAGAATTCTTTCCCTATGTTTGTTTTGAGTTTCCCGTCGTGTGGGGGGTTGTACCATATGATTTTTCTTTTTCTATTTTTCTTGCTTTTATTTGTGTTGTTATCTGGGTTGTATTGTAGTTTGTAATTGTATCCACTTCTTTGTAGTGCCTCCTGGTATTCTACTGCTGCATTGTTGAACACTTTCTCACTGCATGACAGATTTGATAGTCTCTTGTTTATGCTGTGGGGTATGGTCTTTAATACAGATGGTGGGTGGTTACTTTCGATGTGTACATAAAGAGGTGTGTCGTTGGGTTTCTTGTATGGTTTATATATGTGATTATTGAGATCCAGTGTTATGTCTAAGTAGTTCACTACCTTTTTGTTTGCTTCAATGGTAATTTTTAAGTTTTGATTTTGGAAGATTTTGCATAGTTCTTTCTTCTTATTTTCAATGGTTCTTGGGTTGTTGGTTAGTGCAGCAAGGCCGTCATCTCTGTACAGTCCGACTTGCTTTCCGAGTTTTTTCTTGATGTTGTATAGCATGAATAGTCCAACCAGTTCGCATGTTTCTGCACCATCATATGAGCCCATGGTTACGTCAAATGTTGAGTTTCTGTTCGTTTTCTTGATCCAGGTTTCATTTCTGCTGTGCAGTAATGTTTTCTTGGTGTGGAGAATGATTTCCATTTCTGACTCTGTTATGTCTGTATGGTTACTGGCAAAATTCAGTGCTTTGTTGAGTAGTTCCTCATCTATAGATGGGTAAAAGTCTACTATGTCAAATGTGATGAATACTGTATTACTTTGTTTATTAAGTTTTTTTAACCATTGGATAACTTCGTATGTGTTCTTCCAGAGGTTGTATTCAGAGTTTGATTTTACGTTCTTTATTATTTTTTCCAGAATTTTCTTGCTTATTTTGCCTAGTTCGGATTTGGATGGATTTATTAGTCTACATGTTGGGTTGTTATGAAAGTTGGGCTTGTGGTCTTTGAGTGTTATGAAAGCTTCTTTTGTTGCTGTCACTTCTATCCTGTCACTTAGGTCTATGCGCTGTGCAAGTTCTTTTTCTTTAGTGCGGATACTGTCTTGTATATTTTTGTCGGCTTTTTTGGTAGTTTTTCTGGATGTTTTTGTCAAGAAGTTGAGAGTATTCCTCTGGTTTCATTTTGTAGTAATTGCTAGTTTTGTCAGCCTTCACAAATATTTTTTTGTCATTTTGTACTTGTTTTACATAACACTGGATCTCAATAATCACATATATAAACCATACAAGAAACCCAACGACACACCTCTTTATGTACACATCAAAAGTAACCATCCACCATCTGTATTAAAGACCACACCCCACAGCATAAACAAGAGACTATCAAATCTGTCATGCAGTGAGAAAGTGTTCAACAATGCAGCAGTAGAATACCAGGAGGCACTACAAAGAAGTGGATACAATTACAAACTACAATACAACCCAGATAACAACACAAATAAAAGCAAGAAAAATAGAAAAAGAAAAATCATATGGTACAACCCCCCACACGACGGGAAACTCAAAACAAACATAGGGAAAGAATTCTTCAAAATTCTAATAACTTCATTTCCAAAAGAACACAAACTGTCCAAAATATTTAACAAAAACACTGTCAAACTATCGTACTCATGTATGCCCAACCTCAAAAACCTAATTGATGCATCCAACAAAATGAAAAGCAACACAGCAAAGAAGGGTGAAGAAAGGAAATCTTGCAATTGCACCAAAAAAGAGCAGTGTCCACTAAGCAATAAATGTCTTCACAACAATATTGTGTACCAGGCTACTATATCATCAGAAAATGAAAAAGAAACATACATAGGGATCACTGAAAACCACTTCAAAACCAGATATGCAAACCACAAACAGTCATTCAACAAAGAAAAATACAAAAACCAAACTGAATTAAGCAAATACATTTGGAAACTTAAAGACGCAAAAATAAACTATAACATATCCTGGAAAATCATAAAAAGAGCATCACCATACAGCAATGTTTCAAAAAGATGCAACCTATGCCTAACTGAAAAATGGCTAATACTATGTAAACCCCACTTAGCAACACTTAATACTAAAACAGAAATAGTAAATAACTGCAGGCACAAATGGAAATCGTTGTCAGTGAACACACCCCGTACAACAATCTGAAAACCCAAAAAACACGTGCAACCAACACGCACGCAAAAACAGCTGCAACCGGGCCCCACACACTATATAACACCGGCGGTGGGCAACCCAAACTCCATCCTGACGATAGCCAAGCGCTAGAAACAAATTTGTAGATAATTTTAATATTCCTCTTTTACACTTGTTTTAACTAATGTTGCTCCCCAAGGGGTTGAGCACTTGTAGAATTATTCTAGGCTTTTTAATCATACTGATCTCTCTCTCTCTCTCTCTCTCTCTCTCTCTCTCTCTCTCTCTTCTTTCTCTCTCTCTCTCTCTCTATATATATATAGAGAGAGAGAGAGAGAGAGAGAATTTATCCAATTCCTTTTGGTACAACGTCTGTACAAAGTTTATTGTTCTTTTATTGGAATGCTTCCTTAATGTACAGTTAATCCAAACAGCGGTATCATCTGCATATTGAACTATATGCGTTGCTTTTGACATAGATTTGGGAAGATCATGGATTAAGATTGTGAACAACATAGAAGCAATAACTGATCCCTGAGGAATACCCATATCTACATTCCTAAAGGATGAATAATTTCTTCCAATCCGTGTACATATGCTTCTTTCTGTTAGGAAGCTTTTAATGTAATCAAACATTCTCCCAGAAATACCAACATATTTTAATTTGTACAGTAGTCTTGGGTGCCATACGCAGTCATAGGCTTTTTTAACATAAAGAAATGTAGCCAAAGTACTTTTTCTGTGGGAGAATTGTTTTTTAAATGTGACTGGTCAGTTTTACTAATTAATGGTCTGTGGTACAATGACCTTTTTGAAAGCCCGCTTGCTGAACAGGAATCACAACATCTTTTTCACAGTAATATAATAATCGTTTTTGAATATTGTTTTTCTAAAAGTTTACCAACGTGAGATGTTAGAGCTATGGGTCTGTGACTATGACAGATGTCCTCGGTTTAGCTTCCTTGAGTACTGGGACTACCACTGAGCTTTTCCAGATTCTTGAAATAGTGCCATTAATCCAACATTTTTTGAATAATGAATGCAGTAATACTTTCCACGAAGAAGGTAAGTGTCTGCTGAGTTGATAGGACACTCCATCAAGGCCAACAGCTGAATCATATGAAGTGATAGAATCTAATGCTTCTGATAGTTCTGATAACAGTAAAGGTGAGTTTAGGAAATGTACGTTTTCTTGTGGAGGAGCCATGTATTCATCTTTTTGTTCCTCATTGTTTCTGTGACAATGGCCTTCTGGCTGAAGATTTGTAGACTGACTACAAGCTGAAAATAAATCAGAAAAAGCTTCAGCTTTATCCAAAGCAGTGGGGAAATCAATTTTGAGCTTTATAGGGTATGACTGAGTTTTATAACAATTTTTCATTTCTTTGACTTTTTTCAAAACTTTAAATAAATGTTTTAATTCTGAAACTTCGGCTTCG
>CM065729.1:34202959-34225459 GCA_033310375.1 Conus canariensis | reverse complement strand
CAGTAATACTATTGCTAGTATTGATACTACCACTGGCATTGACATCACCATCGCCTTCGCCTCTGGGACTGTTGCCACGGCAACCCTGCTGTTTAAGAATCCTCTAACCCACTCTCCTTTCTCCCATACCCATACTTATTGACACTAAGATTGGTAGTAATTTTTTTTTTCTCAGTATTTTGACCATTATTAGTATTCCTATCAGTAATATTATTATCTTCATTACGACTTTGACTCGCTCACTATTTCCCTTCCAACAGCCTCGTTCTCATTCAACGCCTTCTTCCTTGCGCTGAACCCTGCGAAGTGATCTGAAGCGATCAAAGCTAAGTGAATTTTCATTGTTTTATTCGTTAATGTCTCACCTGATGAAGACCTAAGAGGTCGAAACGCGTTGTGTTTCGTCTTGTGACTCGTTTGTCCACGTTCTCTGGGCGGTTCGCTAACATTTATTTAAGATTTGTTTAGATTTCCGCCTGCAGTCCTCTCCCTTTGCAACTAGATCCATTTAAAATAGTATATCACGAACATCTTACGCCCATGTAGATTTTCTACGTCAATCTAATCCAAATAGCACTTTACAGGCTTTCAAAGGTAACCTGTTGTCATCATCTGAGAAATTTTGAGCTAGTATCTAATAGACGGCACACGTGAATTTATGTAAGTGGGATATTGTCCGGTGACTCTATATACTAAATCATTAGGTGTTTTGATATGGACTCTTAAAACCTTTTTAGGGCATACAGATGAACCTTTTCAATGTGAACAGTGGAAGCATCCAATCCCCACAGTTCGGCCCCATAGAGAGCAATGGGTTGCACCTGAGTATAATGAATTTAAATAATACTTTAAGTGAATTATCATTACTATTATTATTATTATTATGAAGTATGTATAATCGTTGCATAATGAATAACAATGCATTTCTTGCCCTGTTTGCAAGATCTTTACGAGGAGCTACAAAACTTAAGTCGGGTAGAAAACTAAATACCAAGGTACTATAACAGTAAACAACAGCCATTTGCTCCCCGTTAAAAGATCATCTCTCTCTTGCTGCAACGCATCCTCCTTTTCTAGGCACGAAAATATTACTCTTTTTACCTTAAATTGGAGTCTAGATGTAGCATTACTTTAATTGTTCAATTGGGTCTGAAGGCCAGTTCGGGTTTCTGATAACAAAGCTTTATCATCTGCCAATAACAAAATAAACAATTCAACTATATCTGGAGACAGATTTGTACCGTGTCGTCTTTTTTCTATCATTTCTATCGATGTGTCTTAACCTTTATTCAATTCTTCTGAAGTATTGGCCATAGTAACTTTCTAGAAGCTGAATCAAATGCCTTTTCGAAGTCAATGAACGCAACGTATAATTTGCGATTCCATGCAAATTGTTTCTGTATGATAGCCAATGATGTGAACATTTGATCGATAGTTCAATAACCTTTCTTACAGCATGCTTGCTCACCTGTACTATTTTTTGTTCGACCCACTCTTGTAATCTACATATAGATTAGAGAACTATGTAACTTACTATTTGTATCACAAAGTGACATTCCCCTGTAATTGCTTGGATCATTAACTTCGCCTTTGTTAAATAATGGCAATGTAATTAATTCTGTCCAGTTATGAGGAAATCTGCCTTGAAAAATTACATTGAAAAACCTGACGAAGAAGTCAGTAAGGGCATTTTCAATATTTTTAGATAATTCATCTATTATACCATCAGGGCCTGCAGCTTTTCTGTTATCGAGGGTCTTTTTTATTGCAAAGATTACTTCTATTCTTGAGATTGGTCGGTCGTTACTCTGATTTGTGCATGCTTGTGCCTGTTCTTTTATGCAAGCATTAAATATATTTAAAGCGGTGTTAACATCATCATCGATTAGGCTAATAGCTTTCTCCAGCATTAATATTGCATTTTGACTACTTATCAAATCATGGAACGTATTACCATATTCATCCCGCCATGTATACTTATGAATAAAATGTGTGTGCTTCTGTTTGCGTTTTCCATTTCTTACATCAAGGAGTAAGTTTATATTAAACACTAGAAGTAAATAGTCAGATTCAATACGTCCATTCATACAGAGACTGCACGATTGATCAGCAAGGGTAAATGTGTCTTAGGAAGTTATGAAATAATTATTCACACTGTTCCCTGTCTCGGAAATGTACGTGAGTTTATATTGACGATCGCCGTCATACACGCCATTCAGAATGCACAGATCTAATGCTGTACACATATTTAGCAATAGTTTGCCATACCTGTTTAATGTCTTGTCTTCAGAACAACTGTTAACAAAGGTCCTATTATGTAAAATGAAAGGACATCCTTCTGTTGGAAATTTTTGACAAATGTTAGAAATTCTGCTATTGAAATCTCCAGCTAGGAGTATATACATATCAGTCATACCAAGCAAAACAGCAGAAAGGCAGTTTTCCAAATCACTAATGCCGTTATCAATATCATAGAAAGCATAGTAAGGTGAGTTTTCAGAGGTACATATGTGCATATGTATAGAACATTTTTAGAAAAACCAAAAACATCTTTAGAAATGATGAACATAATGATATTATTTAGATCAGCTGGTAGTTCATGTACGAAGGGTACAAATTCCATTTTGGTAAGACACATGACCCCATCAGATCGTCTTCCATGTTTCCTAAATTTAATAGCAGATTCACAGAAACTTTATAATTGCTGAATAAATTTGAATGTAAATTTTCAACAAACGTCTCTACCAAACAAAAAAAAATCAAAACACGTTGTGTACGAAACAAGTGTTTTATCAGATAATTTGAAATCAAGCCATTCACATTCCAATGCAAAAATGAGACATGTTTTCTGTTCGTATCAGTTAAATGTTCATATCACAGTGGTTTTCTGTAAAATTACATTGATCATTCAAAATTACTGTTTCCTTTCCATCATCAGATACTATATCAACTTGTTCATTTGCCAAACTCAGTGAAGTAAAACTTTGTATACTAGTATCTGTACAAGAGGAAAAACGATGAAAAATGAATCATTTCCTTCGCTGCTTACACGAAGTGTACAACACTTGGAAAGGCTACTTTCACACGACATTGGAGATGACATATGCCTGTTTCCCTTTTCATTACATACAAAATCTTTGGTGGAGAAACACCCATTCGATGATGAAATTAAAGCTTTTCAATTCACACTTTCATACACTCTAAAAGATAAGCATTTATTCAGCATGGAAGATAAGCTTTTTTAACCATTCTGTCATTACGCACACAAACTTTAGAAGTCAGTCAGTCAGTCATTCCCCTGACCGCTGGGGTCGTTGGGGGGACGCGATGAGGCAGCCGCCGTTTCTCTCCAGGCTCTGTTGGTGGCTGTCGTGAGGAGATCTGGCATGGTCATTTTGGTCCAGTCCTTTAGAAGAACATGCATCAAATACGAAAGGAGACACATTTTCAACTACTCTTTCATTATGTGCATGTACAAAATACGATGTGTCGTCAGGTACACGTTTATCAACCACCGTAAAGACATCTGAACATGCTTGATTTAACGACGCATTGCACGGACAGGTTCTGTCGTGAACTTCACGGTTAACAAGAAACGTTGACACAGTTGTGTCATCTGTCCCAACCCGAGCTGCACGTGATGTGCCCTCCTTTTCTTCTTCTCTGAACGGTGCTATACTTTGTTCTTTACCCTCTCCGTTTTGATTTCGGTACACATTTGATGAATTAAATTGCTTTGATAGTAAATGAATAGGTCTGCCATACCTCTAGATCAACATTTTCAGTTTATCATCATGGCCTTAGTGGTACTTTTTACCTTCAATGACTGGGTGATCAAAGATCATTGACACTTTTTAATTTTTTTTCTTGCGTTTTTTCAGATGAGAAGCAAGTTTGTTTTACGAATTTCTCTCACTCACTGGGAGAAATCCTCTCCGACAAATACATTTGGTCCTCTTAACCTATGCCCAGCACCCAGAAATTCCTTGTCCTTAAAGATGTGCAACAGCCAATGATTGGAGAGTCATGTTTCCTGTTCAATTTGTAGAGCCTGTCAAACTATATATACCTTGCCAGTTCTAAATTATCAGCCAACAGATCATGCTCGAGACCTTCACATTCCTACCTTGTTTACGGTTCTCCCATGGGAATGCCATAAAACATCACATTGGTTTGCGTAGAACGACATTCTAAATCATCAGGTTTTTTTTCAAGTTTCAACAGTTGTTCATTCAGTCTGTCGTTCTGTAACTTCAGGTTTTCGTTTTCACATCTGAGATCAGCGACATCCTTTTCCAAAGATAAAACGTCATCGTGCAGCCCAGCATACATATCTTTCAGGTTCCTTATGTCAGTTTTCATCTCATCAAACTTACAGTTGAGGTCCTAAATGGACGACAACACATCATGGAGACTGGGTTCTGTAGCCATCCTGGAGGGAGAGGAGGTGGACGCCGGTGAACCACCGCTGGCGCTCTTCAGTCTGGTCAGCCTCAGGCTGTCTGCTTTGTTGCCAGGAGCAGGTCCTGGGTTCAGCTCAACGTCACCACAGCGCTGGAGTAAAAGTCCGTAGTGCAGTAGAGAGAGGATAAAACCTACAGTAAGACCACCTTGCCACGTATGAATCGTCAATGTCCTAAAGAATGAGGCGGCCTTTTTCAAAACACGACGATGTATAAAAGAAAAAAAAATCGACACAAACCCACCACATACAGCTCGGAAAGAAAGATGTATCGCATGCATTATATTGATGGCACAAGAACACTTTACAGGAACTTCTGTAGACTTCACACAAATTCACTTTAACTTCGGAGCTCCAGTCAGTTGATGTTTACACTCTGCGTGCCGGAAGTGAACCCCAGAGAAAGAGAAGAGAGAGAGAGAGAGACAGACAGACAGACAGACAGACAGACAGACAGACAGACAGAGACAGAGAGAGACAGAGAGTGGCAAAGATAGAGAGACAGAATCAGAGACAGAGACAAAGAAAGACTGAGACACACGGAGATACAGAGAGACACAAAGAGAGAGAGAGAGAGAGAGAGAGAGAGAGAGAGAGAGAGAGAGAGAGAGAGAGAGAAAGAAAGGAGAGAGAGAAGAGAGAGAGAATGAGACAGAGAGAGAGACACAGGTACATAGGGAGATCTTACCTTGTGGCTTCAGTGGCTGACAGAAGGTCATGACAGACCTACAAACCATCTTGAGACGTACAAAAGGCCAGAAGTGAAAAAAAAACAAAAACAAAACCAGAACCGCAGTGACTCAGTAAAGAGATTACTGATATAAATCTGTTGAACTGTAAGTAACACCCTCATCAAGTCTCCCTAACTTGAACTGTAGAAGAAAAATGATGAAAGAGGAGAACTGCTTTAAAGTTCTGTTTTATTCCCAGTCTGGAATGACCTGTCGTTGATTTAAGGTGCTTAGGAGGTGGCACGCTTTTCTGAAGGAAATAGTATTCTGTAGGGATCCATCCTCTCATTAGTTTTATACTTCACGGAGAAATATATCATGTAATGCATTGCCCAAACCTACTGGAACTTTGGCTCCTGAGCTGGCTGTCGATGCGAGTGAATCGCTCAAGACTCGTAATGTTTGAAGTATATCTGTGCTATAAACGAAGTGTAACTGCGGTAGAAACCAATCTTCGAGGAGTACGCCTATTAACTGTCGTAAGTCTTTGACTAAAGGGCGACATGTATCTTGAAATGTTGAGAATGGCGAGACACTATACGCTTAATAAACGAAAACATGCAAGCAAGCAAGTAAGCATTCAAATAACCCACCTCGCAGTGTTACTTTGAATGCAAACAACGAGTATTATTTTTCGTTCCCTCCTCCCACCACCTTCTTATGCCTGTTCTTCTTTCACTGCCTTCCTGCACATTCTCTTATTACAGAGCAAAAATGATAGACTGATAGAGAGCGAAGGGGACATTGAAAGAGAAGAGTGAAGAACAGAAACAAAGAAAGGAAGAATGTTAGAATGAGACTTGCACAGAAAGAGAAAGTAAGACACTGACGAGGACATCGGCGTGGGAGGAAACAAGAAACAGAAAACAAACAAAAGTTGAAGATCATGAATGAAGCAGATTAAGAACACACTGTCAGCTTAACACCCGTTCTATACCCTGTTTTTCTTATTCTTCCTCCACCCCACCCTTATCCCGCACATGTTATCCCTGGATTAAGACTGGAAAACAAAAACAGCTGGAAGGAAGAGCGCCGATGTAATTTTAGTTCTCCCTTTGTCGGTGTCAAAAGTAACGATGTCACAGAAAGCTTATGCTTGCATCAGCACAAACTGGGCTCTCTTTAGATATCCTTTCTGATGTTTGTGTATAATATACAGAATCACACACACACACACACACACACACACACACACACACACACACACACACACACCACACACACACACACACACACACATCCGTGCGCACATTCGCTCGTACATTCGCCCCCCCCCCCCCCACACACACACACATTAAGCATAACGCAGACAGATACTCAGACACACAGAGACGCACATACACATGCACACGCACACAGTTATGAGTACACACACGCATGCAAACAGATGCATGTATGATTCGCAACACACACACACACACACACACACACACACACACACACACACACACACACACACACGCACGCACGCACGCACGCACGCACGCACGCACACACACACACACACACACACACACACACACACACACACTGACAGTCCTATCAGGGAGTTATCCTTGCAGTATCAGATCATTCCGGTCAGGGCGTTGCTGAGCTCGATCGATCTTACTGCGAGCAGAAGACAGCTTGTGGCATTAAAGAATTCAGACTTAAGAGTATGACCTTGTCTTTTTCCCCCTCCTGTCTTGGGGAAAACCGGACAATGCGCTCAGTTTGCAAACAAGCAGTGAGAATGGTATTCTCTATGCCTTTCAGTCTGTCGCTTTGTATGGGCATCAAGAGAATGTCAAAAGGCGGGGTCACCATTACCATCTCATTTTGCCCGCAAACCCCGCTTTTCACGATTAAATTCTTCAACTTCTTGCCATTTTTACCAAAATTAAACCCCATCTTAAAATCCAAAAACAGCTAAAACCTACAAAAATCGAAGAAATTTAACACAGTAAAATGCGGGGTTTGCGGGCAAAATAAGATTGCTGATCGTGACCCCACCTTTAGACATTCTCTCTGATTGAGTCTAGGTGACTTAATCATCCTTCAAGTATAATTATTTAAATAATTAACGGCCTCGAGAACTGGATCTTCTAACAACATTAGGCATCCCTCGATCATCTATCTCAAGCACTACTAATAAATCAGAACAAACAACTGGTTTTCCGGCTTGGTTAGTTATTTTTACACACACTGAATTTATAGACCCTTCAACTAATTCTTTAAATTGACTGTTTTCACCAAATGTGCTTAACTGATAATCGCAAAAACCCACCTTAATTGATGGAAGTACTCTTAGAACTGTAGATGGATGGCCATCAAATAAAATACTGTCTGTTTTTAACTCTTGTAAATGAACATACAACACTGGGTTCGCGAGAAAATCAGATGGTTCATTACCTTCAAATTGATAGATGTCTTCTCTTGTACTAAATTTATAAGATCTGTCACTACTGTGGAAGCCCAAGATTTTAGCAAGTCCTTTAGGAAAAGCGTATTCTCTTCTTTCTTCTAGTGGAAAATGCATAGTAATTCTGAGGTTTGCTTCGTTAATTTTTAGCAATATGCCAAATTCGCTAAGTACTTCTTTTAAAGAACAAAAGTTGTAATAACCTTCTGGTACTTTTTCATGAGTTATTTGACTGCCCCCTTCGTTACTAATATTAATCCAGTTATTCTGAGCTTCTTCAGATATATTAAACCACTTAACTTTAAAACCAATTTCTTTAAGGGCAACCCTACTATCACCGCGGCTATTGTCAATTGGATACTGTAAGAACACACGCGTGTTTTGTTTAGTTATATAAATGTGCATCCTTTTTAAAAACTATTTAAAAATGGAACCTTTTAAATATAATGAAAGTGCCACTTACAATGTAGGAGGGGTTTATGAGCCCAAATCTTTGGACTTCAGTGTCCTAACCATTGCAGTAGATGAATCATATGGCTTCCAAGTCAGACTTGTAAACCCACTAACTAGATATTTAAATCCTCCAATAAAGAGTGATAGTGTGCCATCAGCATGGTCAACCCACCCTATGGCTTTTTACCAGAATCAGTTAAATTTTGCAGTTTACTGCTCAACCACTGGCTGCGGTGTTTCATATGCAAACCATTTAAACCACCCCAATCTCTTAGTAAGGTCAGTATATAACTTTCATGTTTATTACCAGTATAGACGCATACTAACTGAACTACAAGTACGCCTCCCCAACAACAACGCGTTTAATCCATTTCTCAGCTCAATGGACAATAATACATATGAAAGAATCTGCAACGAATTTAACATTAAACCTTCAACTGACTTTAGACAAAAGTTAGACCGCAATCACGGGTTAGGCACATTGTATTTGTGGGGTGAACATAGAGAATATAATTATGACTACTGGCCTGGTCACACCTCTTTTCAACCAAACAAGCAAGTTAGATTGGGATCAATAGAACAAAAACACCCCAATGCTTGGGCAACATTTATCTTAGATGAAAGTAAAGGCCTAACAATGCCAGGAGTGCAAAGACTCAATGACTCCATACGGACGTACGTTTGGTGTTTATTAGGAGCGCAAGCACAGACCAAGTCTAGCATAGTGGATCAATCTACGGGCTTTGACGCCAGAAAACAATTTCTAGCTAATTTAGAAGATGCTATTAACTCTGCTGTTGATTTGCCTTCTAGCATAAAAAGGTACCAAAACGTTCTTGCACATGCTAGGTCAAAGGTTGACTTTGTTGTGGGCCATGGATTATACATGCTGCCTTCTGACCTTAGACTACAAATTGGCATAATACAGAATTATAATAATGAAATCCTCATAGCCGGAGACGATCAAAACTTAGGACACAATCAAGGCTTAAACACAAGGCCCGCACCAGCCATTTTAAAAAAAGCATCTAGCCCTGAACAACCAGAAAGCGACCCACCACCAGCTATAAGCAGCCCACAGCCAGAAAGCAGCCCACCACCTGTTAATATACTTTACCCCGACAGACACACTAGCGAAAAGACAGCTCTTGTTGTGTTTCTAACTTTTACTGGATTAGCCATACTTTATTTCACTAAAAATTAAACCAGCAGCCAGCACCCCTAACGTCCACAGATAGTCAGCCATGTAACCAGCCACTTTGCCTATAGTAGACAAAACCCAACTAACAACACTGCCTATTATGCCAGGCAGAGAATCAAGCGCTTTGGCAGCTAACTTCTTTAATAAGTTTGCTAGATGGTGTAATTGTTTTCTAATCCAACTTTTACCAGGCTGAGGCGTTGGTGGCGCTACTGGCCCTGTTGGCGCACCGCCAGTTAATGCATAAACCAGTGTAGAGACAGCAAACCCAATGGCTGTCATTATACTAACTATTGTAATCCCCTGTTCTCTGAACAGAGTCCTTATTCTTTCTGCTAGCATAGTATTTTCATAAAGTATTCTGTTTATAGTTTCTCTGATTCTGCTTGTTTGTGATGCTAGCTGTGCTCTGTTAGTAGACAGCACTTCTAACCTGGCCGCCCTTTCTAGCATTAAATCTTGTATTTTCTGCTGTATTCTAGCCTTTTCTTCTCGTCCTAAATTGTTATCATCTGCATTAGCCAGTCTAGCTTTTTCTTCTTCTATCTCTCTATCTAGCTCGCTAAGTTTTGCCAAATTGTTTGTTAGTTCACCCCTTATTGTCCGTAGAGCAGCATTAAGACCCATAATTTCACGCATAGGCAATGGAAAATCGCCAATTGTTTTTAACTGTGTCTCTTAAAACTCGTTTCAAGTTCTGTTATTAGTTCATCTGCCTGTTGACTTAATTCTTGAAGAGAGATGTTTTGCATTTCAGATTGTGTTGGCAACTCTTGCACTATGCTTTGTAAAAGTCTAACAGCATTAGGCCTTAGATTTGAAATATATAATCGTTCTGCCTCAGCAGCAGGGAGGTCTCGTGTAATTGTGCTTAGTTTTAAAAACTTGGTTGTGTCTGGCTTTGTAGTAAATCTTACGCGGCCTCCTTCACTAGTCTTAATATACAAATGATTATTTTCTTCCTCAAAATCGTTAGGATCAAGTACGTCTGGTAGCTCTCGTCCTATGCTTCTATAGAATGATTGAATTCTTACTTGCAATAGTTCTTGACGTTGTCTAGGGAGTAAAGAACCTGCTCCTTCAAGTTCTTCTTGCAATGAAGGACCTAGTTCTGTTTCATCTTCTTCTTCTACAATAGGATCAATCGCGTCAAAATCTTCATCCATATTTTTATATTATTTTTTTTGTTTGATAAAAAATGAACTCATACGGCTGCGACCTTGATCCATACAGAAAAGCGAAGGAGCCCCATGGCATAAAAGGCATAAGACAGACTGTGCGTGTTATAAATAATCCATCAACAGTTGAGCCCAATGAAATATTAACAGTAAGATTTCGTGACCTTGGGCCTGACGATGTTATAATGCCAGGCACTCCCAAGCTATCATTCAGAATAGATATTGATTCAGCAGATCCTAATGCTACTGTCGTTGCTAACTTGGGCAGGGCCATCATTAAAAAAAATAGTAATCAAACTGGAGGGCAGAGAAGTCTTCTCGCTAAATAACGCAGACATTTTTAATCTCTATTCTGACCTATGGCTGCCTAGAACAGAAAGAAAAGACAAAATCTTTCAAGGAATCCAGAGCCCCAACGGTCTTAAACACAGGCTTAATGCTGAGGATGCAAAGGATGACGAGGGAGACCAGGCAGTAGCACGAGCATTTAAGAACCGATTTTGCATCCCTCTAGATTTTGAACTGTTAAAGACCCATCAGCCATATTACCAAGGCGCACTAAGAGATGGACTTACTTATGAACTGACATTCAATAACAGTGGGTCTGTTATTCTATCTCAAGACCCTCAAGCCAAATACAGTCAGTAACATCTCTCTTGATTTTGACGTTGTTACTAACCCTGAACTGGCTAGAACAATCTTAAACCAGTATAAAAGTAAGACAGTTGTTTACTTTGAAAGAGTTTTACACCACAGTCCAGCGATTAAAAACAAGCAAGACACTGTCTGGGAAATAGCTTTAAGCTATTCTTTAAAGTCTTTAAAGGGTATTTTGCTGTTGTTTACTAAACCCCCGGCTCCTTTTCACAGAGAATCTGAGGTGTTTTACAACCCAGAAATTGAGCAGTTGTCTTGCACAGTAGATGGCAAGCCTTTTCAGTTGTATTCAGCTGGACTTTTACCTGACCAACACTTTGATGAGATAAGAAAGTTGTTTGCTGGAGGCAGACAAACAGATCCTACAGCTGATCATGTGTGTAAAAAAACTTCACCTACATGATGTAAGACTTGAAGATTACTTAACAAAACAATATGGACTATAGCTAGATTTTAGATCCACATATGACAACACACTGCATGGAAGTGGAAGAAGGGTAGGGCCAGATGGCATAAGCATACAGATTAATAAGGAAAAGGAGGAGAATGGTCAGATACAAATGCACGCTTTTGTGGTTTGTGACGCTCAGTTAAACATTGAAGAAAATAGACTGAAAGAAATAGCCTATTAAAAACAGATGGATAGTTTGAACTTTTTGCCCAAAGACCCGCACTGCTCGCTTATTTGTGGGATTACTGGGTGTGGGAAAACTGTCTTCGTACTTGATTTGTTACAAACAATCTACAGGTTTCATTACGAGTACATTGTTATATTCTGCACAACCATTAAGCACAACAAGTCTTACAAAGAAAGGCAGTTTGTTTGGACAGACGAGAATATATTTTTAGTTGATCCTACTGACAAGCTAAGCGACTGTTTAGAACATTATGATAGGCTATTTGAGGGAACTGAAACGCTGTTTATTATTGATGACTGTTCAACTGAACGAGACATTGTTAAAAAAAGAAAGACTCTGTCTAAGCTAGCCTTTAGTGGCCGCCACGCATTAGTTTCTGTGTGGCTCTTAACTCAAAAATACAATGCTGTTTTAAAAGACTTTAGATCGCAGTTAAAATCAGTCATCTTATTTTATACTAAGGACAAGGATAGTTTTGAAGAATGTTTAAGTGAAAATTATATAATAAGGGACAAGGATGAGCTAAAAAAAAAGACCAGTTAGAAAAATCTAAGCACGCTAAACTATGCTTACGGACTGACCCGCCAGTTCAATACGTTTGTTTATAACAAATTGTTTATAATAAATTGTTTACATTAAAAAAATGTCTCGAGGACCTGAATCAAACGCACAACTAGCTCCCAAGTGTACTGCAGTAGAGCTAAAAGATCTAGCAGACACAACTGAGTTTGATCTAATAGGAGTACCAGGAAATGTTTATGGATTTGAGTACACCGACGATGGTGTTTACAAACGAACAGAAATTGAAGACAAAAAACGGCAGCAATATCCTACCCTGGAAGAGATAAAAGAAATCTAAGAACAAACGATTTTGGCAAACACGAATACAAACTTCATAAACGAGAAAATGCCTGGGCGTTGCTTCCTAAAATTAACTGGGATTTAAAGTTTGAACTACGAAGCCCCAATGCATACTTTGATAAGAAAAACAATTTTAGAAAAGCTTTGAATGCAGGACACCTTCTTGTTAGCCTAGTCCCAGGAACACAACAGAAAAAGCAGATTGAAATAACTAAGCAGGGCCCTGAATATATGCTGCAGAGAAAGAAGTCCTTAGCTGAAGTGGGGGATGACACCATTGGCTTAGAATTTAACCCAAAACTAGAACCACTGCCTAGAAAAATGACGATGCTTTTTCGCTTATTTATTACTCCAAGGGAGTCTGATCCTAGTTTGCCAGAACATACGTTAATCAGAGGCGTACAAATAAAGTCTGAAAACTTGGGCGGGCCTCTCAGGCTTGTTATTGCTATTACTAAAAATGGGGATCAAATAAACACTTTTGTATCTTCTGACAAAGTCACTGTGAATGTTGACAATGCTAAACTAACAGTACTTGATTTTTTGTTCATTAAGTATGTTGATTTTATTGGGTTTTACTCTGTTGATGAAGTGCTGCCAGAAGGGTTAATAAGAAGATATGTACAAGATTAAACAAAAAATAATTTTGTTTAAAATGGAAGACGGTCAACAGTTTAGATTAAAGCACATGACTGAGCTTGAAGAGGAAATAGAAAGTGACTTGAACAAGTATAACGCTACCAGAAAAAAATACGCTTTAATTTTAAATGTACTTTCTTATGCAATTACTAGTTCATCAGCTTTAGCCAGCGTGAGTGCCGGGTCTAGCATTGCTATTTTAGCTACTGGAGCTGGAGCGCCAGTGTCTATTGCTATAGGGAGTGTTGGTTTAGGTTTAGATGCCATGTATATGATTGTAAGTGTGTTTTAAAAAAGCTAACGCCCAAATTACAAAAGCACACTGCCATTGTAGCCCTAGCAACAGCAAAACTTCATTCATTAAGGTTGATTATAAGCAATACATTACTGGATGGAAAAGTAACAGACGAAGAATTTAAACGAACCATGGCTGACGGTGATGATTACAAACGTCAAAAAATTGAACTTAAAAAAAAATGGAGAAAGACTTTTACTTCACAACAGGTAGACACTGAAACAATCAGAGAGAACCTTGCAAAGCAGAACCTTGCAAACGATCAACTAAACCCAAAATAGGTTAAAAAATGAGCCTGATTTAATTATTGTATTACCTATATATTTGATCTTAAAAATGACGGTCAAAGTAGTTACAGAGCTTAAAAATATATGCTACACCTTAGAGTTAATGATGGAGCAGGGGGCTAATGGAGAAGAGTTAAGAAACAAGTTTGACGAATTAATTATGAATCTTTTTGAGCACATAGATATGCGTGAAAGTGTAACCAACGTAATCAGTAAAATACCAGATTCTTGGCCCAAACCAGTTATAAAGTGTTTTGCAATTTTAGTTAATATTATGGCCCCTGATGACGCTGAATTGTCTATTTTTACTAGCCCTGAAGGAGTAGCTTATCAAAATTTTACCTCAAATTAATAAATATGAACTAAATTTTATTATTTATTTTTTTGTATTACCTATCTATTGATCTTAAAAAATGACGGTCACAAAAACGATGGATGAGATATTTGCCGAACAGGCGGGTGATATGTTTAGTGAATTAAACATGGACATTATTAACCCCACAAATGTTCAGGAAAGTGTAGAACACGCTATAAGTAAAATACCCGAATCTCTTCGAATCGACCCACCAGTGAAAGTGATGTTAACCATTCTGATTGATTATATAACACCTCCTAATAAAGACAGTATTCAAGTCTGGGTGTCAACTAGACAGAAAGAAGTAATCAGCTATCACGACTTTAATTCTGAATGGGCTGATTACATGCTTACACAGTTTAACCATGCGAGTGAAGAAGCACAATTACGTGGCTCTGGCTGGTCTGAAGGAACAGTCCTTGAAATCAGATTAAAACAAACAAAGTTCTATCCTATAGTTGGCAATTCTTACCTTCCTCTCCCAAAAGAGTTAGAGTTAAAACGAGCAGTCTTAAACATACATAATTCAGATAACTTGTGTTTCATGTGGTGTGTTTTGGCACATTTACATCCAGTTAAAAATAATGCAAATAGAGTATCTAATTATGAACAATATAGGCATGAACTGAACTTCAAAGGCATAGATTTTCCAGTAAGCATAGACAGTTTAAGCCAGTTTGAAGAGCAAAACAAACCAATAACCGTAAACGTATATACATGGTTTGTAGTAGACAATTTACAACCTCTAAGGATTTCACCTAACGCCCCTACTTTCAGTGACTCACTTAACAAGCATGTAGACTTGATACTGTTTACAGACGGCTCTAAGAGCCATTATGTATTAATCAGATCAATGAACAGAGTGTTAGAATATACTACAAAGCATAAATCTAAACAAGAGCTTTGTAGAAGGTGTTTGGTTAGAATCCCATCTATAGAAGCAGCAGCTGAACATAAGAATCATTGTAAAAGTATTGTAGACTGTGAAACTAAACTTCTTACACCCAAACCGGGTCTAAAGTTAGGTTTAAAAATGTACACAAAATGCAGATGAGACCATACGTAGTTTATGCTGACTTTGAATCAATCTTGCCACAGTACTACTGCCGACAAGAACAAGTACAACCAAAAACAGCCTTATTAACCCACCATCAGATTTGTTCTTATGCTTTTGTTGTTGCTAGATCAGATGGCCAACACACACAACCAGAGATTTACAGAGGCCCCGACGCAGCTAATCGATTTTTACAACACATGAAACAAGTTCGTAATTACCACTCTAATCAGTTGAATTTCTCAGACATTATTATGACTCCTGAAGATCAAGAACAGTATAAATCAGCCACTCACTGTTGGGTTTGCGGCTTAGAGCTAACACCTAACAGTAGAGAAAACCCAACAGTAAGGGACCACGATCACATTACTGGCAAATTCAGAGGAGCAGCACACAGCAAGTGCAATCTTCAGCTTAAGGTTGACCCCAAAACATGGAAACTGCCAATCTTCTTTCAAACGAGGCTGTGATTCTCATTTCATTATGCAAGCAATAACTTCTGAATGTAAGAGGGTTAGCTGCATTGCACAATCATCAGAAAAGTACATGGCCTTTACTGTAGACTGTTTATCCTTCTATGACTCTGCCCAACATCTGATGGGGAGTTTGGATAAATTAGCAGGATCTCTACAAGACTTCCCAATAACTGAACAATACTTTGACCCATCTTTAGTACGTAAAGGCGTTTACCCTTATGAATACATGGACTCGTGGGAGAGCTTTGATGAATCAGCCTTGCCAGCAAAGGAAGACTTTTACAGCCGTCTTATGAGCAAAGACATATCCGACTCTGACTATGAATACGCGCAGAAAGCCTGGACAGAATTACACTGCCAAACAATGGGTGATTATCACGATCAATTTATTGGCTGACGTGTGTTTATGGCAGACGTCTTTCAGAATTACAGATCTACATGCATGAAACATTACGGCTAGATCATCACATTACATTCCTGCCCCAGGCCTTTCTTGGGACGCCTTCTTAAGTCTACAAACATGAGATTGACTTAATATCTGATCTGCTACACTCCAGATGATGAAGACGGCCTAAGGGAGGCATTAGCATGGCTTCACACCTTACTGCAAAGCAACAACAAGTACTTAGATGACAATGACCAACTAAACCATCAACTATCTAATGTACTTAGACGCTAACAATCTGTATGGGTGGCCATAGCCAGACACCGCCATTAAAAAACTTTAGAATGTTCGTAGGACCTCATGACGTTAATAAAATGTTAAGTTATCTACCGCGTCTTACACCTGATTATCCAGTAGGACTAATCTTAGAAGTAGACTTAGAATATCCTACAGAATTGCATGATCTCCATAACGATTATCCCCTAGCAGCAGAAAGATTAAGGATGACCTCCCACAGAACCGCCAAACTCGTGCCAATCTTCGTCACAAGACTAAGTACGTATGTCATTACAGACTGCTACAGTTTTACTTAAGACACGGACTAAAACTTACTGCTGTTCACAGAATAATAGAATTTGAACAAGAGCCCTTTATGAGGCCATACATCATGAAGAATACTACAGCTGAGGACTCAAGCCACTGATGCTTCAGAAAAAGACTTTTTAAACTAATGAACAACAAAATGGGAAATGAAATGTAGCAGGAACAGTAAACGATAAACAGTAAACAAGTTGGGTATTTTTTGGCTCCCATAAGAAAACCTAACACAGAGTAACTTGTATTCAGAACCGGCACAGCCTTTTAAACTTGAATAAAGTCAGACAAATACATAGACGAACAATCTAAATAGTGGGGGAAAAAACAAGCGCAGGCCAACAACTGAACTATCTCATAGTAATGACTTGGCAAAGATTTGGACTTAAGAGAGGGTAGGGGGGGGGGGGGGGAGGGGGGGGAGACAGAATTTGAAGATGGAGAAACTGGGAACATGAAATTAAGAAAATATGTTACAGATATGAAAACTCTTCACTAGCTGCATAAGGGAACCATCGCAATCCCTTTTGAAGGCAGATATATTTGTTTTGCCTGCTCCGAGGCCTTTCGTCCGCTGGGTCGGACTCATCAGGGAGACACGGCTGGTTGTGTCTGCGCTCCTGGCGTCAAATAGAGACACACCACAGTCCATAACACTGTGGTGTTCTCACCACCAAGGGTGCAAAAAAGAATCCAATAGCACCCCCAAAGCAGCCAGCGATGAGTAGTAAATGAAACTAAACGAAAGTGTGGGGAGGAAAAAAGTTGCTGAAAAACTAGACATTATGCAAATAGTATAAAATGTAAGGGACAATTTTTGAGCCTACGCCTGAGGATCCACCCAAAGATGCAAGGGAGATCAAAAGACAAACACACAGACGGACAGAAACAAATACAAATAACCTCAATTTAATCAAAACAAAATGGGAAATGAAATGAGGCAGGGAAGAGTAAACGATAAACAGTAAACAAGTTGGGTATTTTTTGGCTCCCATAAGAAAACCTAACACAGAGTAACTTGTATTCAAGACCGGCACAGCCTTTTAAACTTGAATAAAGTCAGACAAATACATAGACGAACAATCTAATAGTGGGGGAAAAAACAAGCGCAGGCCAACAACTGAACTATCTTCATAGTAATGACTTGGCAAAGATTTGGACTTAAGGAGGGTAGGGGGGGGGGGGGGGGAGGGGCAGAATTTGAAGATGGAGAAACTGGGAACATGAAATTAAGAAAATATGTTACAGATATGAAAACTCTTCACTAGCTGCATAAGGGAACCATCGCAATCCCTTTTGAAGGCAGATATATTTGTTTTTGCCTGCTCCGAGGCCTTTCGTCCGCTGGGTCGGACTCATCAGGGAGACACGGCTGGTTGTGTCTCTGCGCTCCTGGCGTCAAATAGAGACACACCACAGTCCATAACACTGTGGTGTTTTCACCACCAAGGGGCAAAAAAGAATCCAATACACCCCCAAAGCAGCCAGCGATGAGTAAGTAAATGAAACTAAACGAAAGTGTGGGGAGGAAAAAAGTTGCTGAAAAACTAGACATTATGCAAATAGTATAAAATGTAAGGGACAATTTTGAGCCTACGCCTGAGGATCACCCAAAGATGCAAGGGAGATCAAAGACAAACACACAGACGGACAGAACAAATACAAATAACCTCAATTTAATCAAACAAATGGGAAATGAAATGAGGCAGGAAGAGTAAACGATAAACAGTAAACAAGTTGGTATTTTTTGGCTCCCATAAGAAAACCTAACACAGAGTAACTTGTATTCAAGACCGGCACAGCCTTTAAACTTGAATAAAGTCAGACAAATACATAGACGAACAATCTAATAGTGGGGAAAAAACAAGCGCAGGCCAACAACTGAACTATCTTCATAGTAATGACTTGGCAAAGATTGGACTTAAGGAGGGTAGGGGGGGGGGGGGGAGGGGCAGAATTTGAAGATGGAGAAACTGGGAACATGAAATTAAGAAAATATGTTACAGATATGAAAACTCTTCACTAGCTGCATAAGGAACCATCGCAATCCTTTTGAAGGCAGATATATTTGTTTTGCCTGCTCCGAGGCCTTTCGTCCGCTGGGTCGGACTCATCAGGGAGACACGGCTGGTTGTGTCTGCGCTCCTGGCGTCAAATAGAGACACACCACAGTCCATAATACTGTGGTGTTCTCACCACCAAGGGTGCAAAAAAGAATCCAATAGCACCCCCAAAGCAGCCAGCGATGAGTAGTAAATGAAACTAAACGAAAGTGTGGGGAGGAAAAAAGTTGCTGAAAAACTAGACATTATGCAAATAGTATAAAATGTAAGGGACAATTTTTGAGCCTACGCCTGAGGATCCACCCAAAGATGCAAGACACAACCAGCCGTGTCTCCCTGATGAGTCCGACCCAGCGGACGAAAGGCTCGAGCAGGCAAAACAAAATATCTGCTTCAAGGGATTGCGATGGTTCCCTTATGCAGCTAGTGAAGAGTTTTCATATCTGTAACATATTTTCTTAATTTCATGCAAATAGTATAAAATGTAAGGGACAATTTTTGAGCCTACGCCTGAGGATCCACCCAAAGATGCAAGACACAACCAGCCGTGTCTCCCTGATGAGTCCGACCCAGCGGACGAAAGGCCTCGGAGCAGGCAAAACAAATATATCTGCCTTCAAAAGGGATTGCGATGGTTCCCTTATGCAGCTAGTGAAGAGTTTTCATATCTGTAACATATTTTTCTTAATTTCATGTTCCCAGTTTCTCCATCTTCAAATTCTGCCCCTCCCCCCCCCCCCCCCCTACCCTCCTTAAGTCCAAATCTTTGCCAAGTCATTACTATGAAGATAGTTCAGTTGTTGGCCTGCGCTTGTTTTTCCCCCCACTATTAGATTGTTCGTCTATGTATTTGTCTGACTTTATTCAAGTTTAAGCGTGCGTCTTGAATACAAGTTACTCTGTGTTAGGTTTCTTATGGACCAAAAATACCCACTTGTTTACTGTTTATCGTTTACTTTCCCTGCCTCATTTCATTTCCCATTTTGTTTTGATTAAATTGAGGTTATTTGTATTTGTTTCTGTCCGTCTGTGTGTTTGTTTTTGATCTCCCTTGCATCTTTGGGTGGATCCTCAGGCGTAGGCTCAAAAATTGTCCCTTACATTTTATACTATTTGCATAATGTCTAGTTTTTCAGCAACTTTTTTCCTCCCCACACTTTCGTTTAGTTTCATTTACTACTCATCGCTGGCTGCTTTGGGGGTGCTATTGGATTCTTTTTTGCACCCTTGGTGGTGAGAACACCACAGTATTATGGACTGTGGTGTGTCTCTATTTGACGCCAGGAGCGCAGACACAACCAGCCGTGTCTCCCTGATGAGTCCGACCCAGCGGACGAAAGGCCTCGGAGCAGGCAAAACAAAATATATCTGCCTTCAAAAGGGATTGCGATGGTTCCCTTATGCAGCTAGTGAAGAGTTTTCATATCTGTAACATATTTTCTTAATTTCATGTTCCCAGTTTCTCCATCTTCAAATTCTGCCCCTCCCCCCCCCTACCCTCCTTAAGTCCAAATCTTTGCCAAGTCATTACTATGAAGATAGTTCAGTTGTTGGCCTGCGCTTGTTTTTTCCCCCACTATTAGATTGTTCGTCTATGTATTTGTCTGAAATATCAAGTTTACAAAGGCTGTGCCGTCTTGAATACAGTTACTCTGTTTTGGTTTTCTTATGGAGCCAAAAATACCCAAACTTGTTTACTGTATTATACGTTTACTTTGCCATGCCTCATTCATTCCCATTTTGTTTTGATTAAATGAGGTTAATTTGTATTTGTTTCTGTCCGTCTGTGTGTTTGGTTTTGATCTCCCTTGCAATCTTGGGTGGATCCTCAGGCGTAGGCTCAAAAATTGTCCCTTACATTCTTATACTATTTGCATAATGTCTAGTTTTTCAGCAACTTATTTCCTCCACACGTTCGTTTAGTTTCATTTACTACTCATCGCTGGCTGCTTTGGGGTCTATTGGATTCTTTTTTGCACCCTTGGTGGTGAGAAACCAAAGTATTATGGAATGTGTGTGTCTCTATTGACGCCAGGACGCAGACACAACCAGCCGTGTCTCCCTGATGAGTCCGATCCCGCGGACCGAAGGCCTCGGAGCAGGCAAAACAAATATATCTGCCTTCAAAAGATTGCGATCGTTCCCTTATTGCAGCTATGAAGAGTTTTCATATCTGTAACATATTTTCTTAATTTCATGTTCCATTTCTCCATCTTCCAAATTTCTGCCCTCCCCCCCCCCCCCTACCCTCCTTAAGTCCAAATCCTTTTGCCAAGTCATTACTATGAAGATAGTTCAGTTGTTGGCCTGCGCTTGTTTTTTCCCCCACTATTAGATTGTTCGTCTATGTATTTGTCTGACTTTATTCAAGTTTAAAAGGCTGTGCCGGTCTTGAATACAAGTTACTCTGTGTTAGGTTTTCTTATGGGAGCCAAAAAATACCCAACTTGTTTACTGTTTATCGTTTACTCTTCCCTGCCTCATTTCATTTCCCATTTTGTTTTGATTAAATTGAGGTTATTTGTATTTGTTTCTGTCCGTCTGTGTGTTTGTCTTTTGATCTCCCTTGCATCTTTGGGTGGATCCTCAGGCGTAGGCTCAAAAAATTGTCCCTTACATTTTATACTATTTGCATAATGTCTAGTTTTTCAGCAACTTTTTTCCTCCCCACACTTTCGTTTAGTTTCATTTACTACTCATCGCTGGCTGCTTTGGGGGTGCTATTGGATTCTTTTTTGCACCTTGGTGGTGAGAACACCACAGTATTATGGACTGTGGTGTGTCTCTATTTGACGCCAGGAGCGCAGACACAACCAGCCGTGTCTCCCTGATGAGTCCGACCCAGCGGACGAAAGGCCTCGGAGCAGGCAAAACAAATATATCTGCCTTCAAAAGGGATTGCGATGGTTCCCTTATGCAGCTAGTGAAGAGTTTTCATATCTGTAACATATTTTCTTAATTTCATGTTCCCAGTTTCTCCATCTTCAAATTCTGCCCTCCCCCCCCCCCCTACCCTCCTTAAGTCCAAATCTTTGCCAAGTCATTACTATGAAGATAGTTCAGTTGTTGGCCTGCGCTTGTTTTTTCCCCCACTATTAGATTGTTCGTCTATGTATTTGTCTGACTTTATTCAAGTTTAAAAGGCTGTGCCGGTCTTGAATACAAGTTACTCTGTGTTAGGTTTTCTTATGGGAGCCAAAAAATACCCAACTTGTTTACTGTTTATCGTTTACTCTTCCCTGCCTCATTTCATTTCCCATTTTGTTTTGATTAAATTGAGGTTATTTGTATTTGTTTCTGTCCGTCTGTGTGTTTGTCTTTTGATCTCCCTTGCATCTTTGGGTGGATCCTCAGGCGTAGGCTCAAAAATTGTCCCTTACATTTTATACTATTTGCATAATGTCTAGTTTTTCAGCAACTTTTTTCCTCCCCACACTTTCGTTTAGTTTCATTTACTACTCATCGCTGGCTGCTTTGGGGGTGCTATTGGATTCTTTTTTGCACCCTTGGTGGTGAGAACACCACAGTATTATGGACTGTGGTGTGTCTCTATTTGACGCCAGGAGCGCAGACACAACCAGCCGTGTCTCCCTGATGAGTCCGACCCAGCGGACGAAAGGCCTCGGAGCAGGCAAAACAAATATATCTGCCTTCAAAAGGGATTGCGATGGTTCCCTTATGCAGCTAGTGAAGAGTTTTCATATCTGTAACATGTTTTCTTAATTTCATGTTCCCAGTTTCTCCATCTTCAAATTCTGCCCCTCCCCCCC
>CM065729.1:34172959-34197959 GCA_033310375.1 Conus canariensis | reverse complement strand
TACGCTCCTAACGCTGTCATCCATATGCTGCAGGGAAAGGCTGTTGCAAGAGCATTCCGAGGACTCAATCTGGCCGACTCGGCTCTGAATGCACCCATCACATCCAAAGTGTTTGAGGTCTCTCTACCTGGTCCCATCCTTGATCTTCATGATGACATACAGGTTGAAGAAGTCAACCCTGAAGATCTGCCACAAGATGTCCTTGACGTTATGGCACTCGAAGACGTAGCACCATCTACAGCTACACAGCTAGTGTCCCAAGAGCACAGCTTGAGTCCGGATGGAGATCTTGCGCTTGCAGCTGAGAAGTTTGATCAGTTACTGACTGGTGACATAGCTGCAACTGACCTTTGCGACGATGAAAACATTTCTTTGATCCAACACAGATTCCAGCTGAAAATGTCAGATCTGATATGCTATCCTACCATTGCTTTGTGGCTCCAATTCATGTACTTAGTGGACATTTTGACGCGACTGATCAAAGCAGAACGCACTGGGAATTGGAACTTGCACCTGTCCACAGTCCGTGGAATGATGCCTTTTATGGCAGCAGCAGGACACAACCTGTACACCAAATCACTCCATCTGTATCTGCAGGACATGATGCAGCTTAAACAGACTCATCCAGACGTCTATGCAAGCTTCCAAATAGGGCATCATGGTATATGCCGATCTGATCGGCTGTGGGCGGGCCTTTCTTCTGAGTTGTTGTAGAACAAGTCCTCATGAGAAGTGTGAAGTCGACAGGAGGACTGACAAGGGGACGAGGAATGTCTGTTTCAGCGCATTGTCTCTACAGTTCCAGGTTTGGCTCAAGTAGGAGAGAAGGCCGATGATTTTAAATATGAGCTGAGCGCATATCCAACTTCCTTGTTTGAATCACCACTTCTGCTTGAATCAAAGAAGTCTGATCTGGCAGATGAAGTTTGGAAGTCTGCCAGTGTCAACATGCCTTCGCTACAAGAGGGTGAAGACGTGCAGTTTGTCATTGACGGGGAGCTCTCTTGCATCTGATTCCCTGGTCAAGAGGAGCCACGTTTGCTTCCATTATCCAGTCACACGTGAATTACATCACGAGAAAGTTCCAGGGTGCTACAGTTGTCTTTGATGGATACCCCTCTGGGCCATCAACAAAAGATCAGACTCACCTCCGAAGACTAAAGACGAAGGCCCGCACAGATGTGGAATTTGAACTGGGAATGACGCTGAACATCCGCATAGAGATTTTCCTGGCAAACAAGAATAACAAGCAGCGCTTCATTCACTTGCTCAGCGATGCCCTGTCCAGAAACTCTTGCACGACCGTCTGTGCTGATGGTGATGCCGACATGATGATCATTGCGATGACCTTGGAAAGTGCAAAACAGAAAACAACAATTGTGATCGCAGATGACACTGACCTTCTAGTGCTGTTGTGCCACCATGTCACTGAAGAAGACCACGACGTCTTTTTGCAACGGAGTCATAAGAGTAGGAGTGAGGTTCTGAAGAATTGGCACATTCAACACACAAAGAGGGTTCTCAATACTGACTTTGATGTGTGCCATCATCTTCCAGTCATCCATGCCATGTCAGGATGTGACACAACATCTCGGCCTTTTGGGAGTGGCAAACGAGTCATCCTCAACAAGTTCAAGAAGTCTGCAGAGTTGAGAGAGGCAGCTATGTTCGCCGCAGACCCAGACGGCATCACACAGGAGATAGTCATACAGGCTGGCGAGAGAATGCTTATCCTTTTGTATGATAGCACAGCCTACTCCCTGGACGAGTACGCTTCAAAATGTTTTGCACGAAGGTTGCAACTGGCACTGTGTTCCTGAAAGTTCACTCTTTGCCACCAGCATCTGCTGCCGCAAAGTACCACAACCTTTGGGTCTACTACCAAGTCCAAGAATGGCTTGGAAACAGCAAGCTCAATGAGCTAGACTGGGGCTGGAAGAAAATGGACAACCGTCTTGTTCCTGTGACAACTGATCTCCCTACTGCGCCACCTAAACTTCTTTCTGTCATCAGATGTGGTTGCAAAACTGGTTGTGACACCAAGCAGTGTACGTGCCGAAAGCATGGACTTGACTGTTCACCAGCCTGTGTTGAGTGTAGTGGAGTTCAGTGCTCGAACTTAGAGCGAATCAGCCCTGAACCAGAGAAGAAATGAAAACAACTCAACAGTTTTCGGCCTCTACCGAGAGTGTGCGCACAGTGTCTCTGAAAACTTAAATCTATGTAATGCCCCGTACATGCCAAATTTTAACACTTCTAGGGTACATACCTATTTGCCTTGACCTTCACAGATGTTTACCACCATGGATGTTGTCAGAAACGATACAACTTCAACACCAATATTCCTGTTTGAAGTTCATGCATGTTATCTTTAATTAAAAAAAATCAAGTATTTTGACCTTTCGAAGAACTGTGACCTTGACCTTAAGAGTAGGTCAATAAATGTTATATGTATCAAAAGGACTTGTTACCTCGTTACTTCACGCCAAGTTTCAAGCTTTCATTTATTATAGTTTTTGAGAAAATCCCAACGGTAAAGTTTCCAAAGACTGACTGACGGACGGACAGGGATAGGCGCATCCACACTAATATAACTTTTTTATGTTAAGGTATATTTTGGTAAACTTTGAGCAAAAGATGCTTCAAACATCGTATTACCATCATTTGAAACAAAAATTCTATAGCAATTTTTTTTAGGTCAGAGGGTGCATTTCTGTAGATTGACCCCACTATTGTAGCACTGACAGCGTCCAGCATACAGCAGAGACTGACGATGAACAAGAAAATATAGAATCTTGTCAACAAAGCAACGTTTACTCACAAATATTGGCAAATATGCAGGAAAGAGAGAAGAACATGAACAGTCTCTTCCGTGCTTGCAATGAGATCAAATAAATCACCTCCAACTTGAGCAGAGATGTTCGCAATGGGAATCTTCAACAGGACCCATCTTGGCTGTTGTGATGTGATGTTTCGATTATATGTGGAATTAGCCGGATAGTCCTAGTGTCATATTGTGATTAATACCGCGATATGGAATCCATGTCTTGATGAACTTTTGTAAAGGTCAGTTTTTGTGCTTTATTTCCGACAAATGTTTGTGTACGCGCCTCCCTCCTCTTTCCCTTCTCCCGTCCCTCTCCCTCCGTTCCATCCCCCATTCCCCCTCCCTCCCCTTTCCAACACCGCTTCCTTACCAATTTGTTTGTGCATGGGCCCGGAATGCCCAAACCACGTTAAATTATTCGTATTCGTATTCTCTCTGCTATCCTGGATTGCAGAACACTAAAATATACTATATTTTTTATTACTACACAAAAAGACACGCATGGACATGTGCGCGAACACATACCACATTACGCACACACCACACTTACGCACATACGCAAACGCACCCATACACACACACACACACTACATCATTCCATGAAGAAAATGTGCAGGTCCATGGCACTGTCAAGGGAGCGAAATCTCTCACAAAGGGCTTTAAGCTCCTCAGGCGAGCAGAATTTCGAGCTCGGTTGAGAAGTAGGTAATTGGCCGATTAGCAGTAGCGCCCTCACTTAGCACAGATCTTCGAACAGTGTGAAGGAGGTCGAGGTAGTCGGGTCAATAACTGTCAGGTGACAGTAGTCAGGGAAGGTGGTGAGGACCCCCGAATTCGAACATTTCCTCTGACTGTGAAGGGGAGACAAATTATTCACTCGGACCTTTGAGCATCAAGTGGGTGCTAGGGGCTCAGTCAGCTGAAGTTGTTTAGTAAGCAGACCTAGCCCATTCATTTGAGGAACAAGAGTCTTGTGCTTGTCCAGATGGTATTGCTGTAAGGCACTGTGTTGATGCTGTTGTCAGGATCGTTAGAATGCGTATGGACGACGTTGTCGTGGCTTTCTATAGGATGATCACTGTGTGAAGGCTAAAGCAGATGGAGAGTGTGTGGCTGACAGGGCAAGAACAGAAGTGGAATCAAAGGACCTAAACAAACTGAGTTGCAAATAAGAAAGTCCGAAAACCATGGTGAAATAGACACCAGTGCTGAGTCAGTGTGTTAAGCCTGACATTACACTTGGTTCACTAACGCAATACTCTCACGATTTTCCTCGGCCTGGACAAAGAAGTGAGCCTGCCAGGATTGCATGAGCAAAAATTAATCTCAGGAGGGAAACTAAGAGAGTGATAGAGTAGTACTGGGGTGAAGCGTCCACAAAAGGCAATCAAAATTAGATTTTTCTAATTATTTCCTTCAGATCTTTGAGTGTTGAATGTTGACTTGCGTGTCGGGTTGTTGTATAAATCAAAGGTCGTTCAGATAAACTAAGAACATGGATTTAAGATTAAGGCTTCATTGCATCAGGAACACCACAATAGGTTTGTGTTCTCATAGCTTTTTAATAGATATACTATTCACTGACCTTTTCTCGGGTTTATAGGCGTAACTGTTTTAGAAAAAAAGGTGGAAGAAACTTAATCCCATTGAAAATCTGATACGTTCCGGAGAGAAACATAGGAAATAAAGTTTGATGTAAAGTTCATTGGAGCATCCCGATGGTTGTGACGATGTTTCTGGCTGCTTCCGGTGAATATAATTGGCACTAATGTCTTATTGAATGTATCACCACTGAAGAAAGGGGATTCTCTTTCCCAGTTTCTGTCCTATCGGGTGACTTTAATGTGAAGTTACTCCTGACACTTTCTTCCCTTCTGTTTGTATTTAATGCGACTGATATGGTGGATGTTAACAATGATGTCTGAATTACATTCTTGACAGTGGTGAGTTATCTTTAGGAAAGTATAAAGTCAAAGTTTTCCTCTGTTCCTATCTTCATTTTGTGTGTGTAAATCTTCATTCTTGCGCCTCAGTCATTTTTTAAAGATTAATTCCTTTTGCTTGGTTTCTTTCATTCTTAGATTGCAATTAGGCCTTTCCCTTCCCATGTGTAAAGGTAATACCATGACACATGTCCCAGTATCCCATGCAGTTCATCCATCCTAGCATGTTATCAGAAAAGACAACAACAACATGAAGCAGAACTGTGGTTTTACATCCAAGGAATGCTTTCATCTTATAAATATGCCATAGTAAGTCCTTCCCAGCTAACGCTGACAGTATCAGATCATTGTTTCGGTGATGTCACAGTTGCAGAGAATTTTCACCTCTAAGACCAGCATTGATTGCACACTCAAAGTGCCCTGTCTTCTTTAAAAGCTGCTGTACACAATTCTTCTCCGCTGACAATGACCATATAGCTAAGAGTTTTTACGTGTACGTGTGGACATTTCTCTTTCATTGGGCAATGATGGACCAAACCGTGTTCTGATGGAGTACCTGTTGTAGTCGTAATTTGCCAAAGATCGATAGTGTTGGCATCTTAAGATGCGGATGTGAATGGACGGTGTAATGGACGTGAGGGCTTTGCATTACCACAGTAAGGTTTACATTCGTCAGGTGAGTTTGTTTTCTTTACTTTTAGACACTGCTAAAAGTGTTCATTTGTCTAGTGTGTGATTCTATTCCGATTTATGTAGTGTTTATAGTCCTATCTATAGCTTTAACATGGAGCGTTTATATTACTGAAAAAATATTTCAGTTCATATCGTTGATTTATTCATTCCTTTTAATTTCATTCCATTGTACTGGTCCGTCCTCTTTTCCTTACTTTGTTTATTCATTCATTGATGCATTCCTTGTTCTTTATCTTTTATTCACTCTTAGAAAGAATCTCCCATCCCATGCGGAGAGGCCACACGTTTCTCGATTTCTCTTCACTTTTAAGCATGTTCTCAGAAAGACAAAGAGCTATATCATGTCACGTGTCCACCAGCGACAGTGTTCGTTGGATCACAATGCGAGATATAAGAAATGTCTTTTATGAGACCAGACCACGTTGTAAAATTAGTCCATCCATGAAATTTGTTCATGGTCTGTTTATCACAAAAGTCAGTCACATGGAGATCACATCGAACGGTGTCTTTCAAGCCTATTTCAACACGAGATGCTGTTTCAGGATATCCGCGTGACATTACATTAACAGCCAGCAGTGAAGAAGCACAAGCAAAAGCCATACTTCTTGCAACTCTTGGATTCGTTGCAAACACATCAAACTGTTGGACTGTGAGAAACATATTTCCGACTCCAAGAATAAAACAACGCATGCGAATGTAGAGATAACCATTAAGTTTTGCTTTTATTCTGACTGTATGGACGCGTCTTCTATCTGCAATTTAGCCATGCTAGCCTGTGCACTGGGCAGCATAAGCGGACCACATCATCTGTCAGCTTTATGCCTGATAAGAAACATGTTGGTTTTGTGTTTGCATGCGAGGCCTCTCTTTCTCTCTCTCTTTCTCTCTGTGTATCTCTTTCTGTGTTACTTTGTCTTTGTTTATTTATCATTGAAAGTGAATATTTTCCGATTTGTATTTTAAGACAGTTTGCATTCTGTCCGATAGTTTATTCCCGTAGTAGGCGAAAACATAGTCCTAGATGTAGGGGTAAAAATGTACACTTATTTTCGTTCTTGGTGCCTGGGAAGACGGATGAGGACATCACGAAAGAGGGAATATGGATGAGGACATCATGAAAAAGGGAAGACAGATGAGGACATCATGAAAAAGGGAAGACAGATGAGGACATCATGAAAAAGGGAAGACAGATGAGGACATCATGAAAAAGGGAAGACAGATGAGGACATCATGAAAAAGGGAAGACGGATGAGGACATCATGAAAAAGGGAAGACAGATGAGGACATCATGAAAAAGGGAAGACAGATGAGGACATCATGAAAAAGGGAAGACAGATGAGGACATCATGAAAAAGGGAAGACAGATGAGGACATCATGAAAAAGGGAAGACAGATGAGGACATCATGAAAAAGGGAATATGGATGAGGACATCATGAAAAAGGGAATATGGATGAGGACATCATTAAAAAGGGAAGATGAATGAGGACATCATGAAAAAGGAAAGACGGATGAAGACATCATGAGAAAGGAAAGACGGATGAAGACATCATGAGAAAGGAAAGATGCATGAGAACATCGTGAGAAAGGAAAGCTGAATAAGGACATTATCATTATCAGAAAGGAAAAATGGATGAGGACACTATGAGAAAGAAAAGATAGATGAGAACATTATCAGGAAGAAAGGTTGATGAGGGCATTATGAGAAATGAAAGATAGATGAGGACATCATGGGAAAGGAAAAAAGGAAATTAATGAATGATGACATTATGAGAAAGGAAAGAAAAGAACGATACATTTTTGCATTACTTTTATCCTCTGATGCTATAGAGAATACTACACACGCATGCAAGAACACACGCACGCCCACACGCCCGCACCCCCACCCCCCTCCTACACAAACAAGCGCGCGCGCGTATACATACACACAGGAACACACACACACGCACGCACGCACGCACACACGCACGCACGCACGCACACACACACATACACAAATACTCATACACATGCATTGACGCACACATGCACGCGCGCGCGCGCGCGCGCGCACACACACACACACACACACAAACATGCACATCTCCTGACTGTGCTTATTTAGATGACTTATTTTAGCATTGTCGCCTCATTTCAATGCAAAAAGTGTTGTAGTAGGCAGCTTGCAGCAATAAAGAATTCAGTCTTAACATTCTGCCCTTGCCTTCCTGTTTTTTGGAAGTCTTTGGGGGAAAAAACTAACAAATGAGCACAGTGCTCCAAAGGAATCAGCGTAGGATTGCTATCTGTCTCTCTGTCTGTTATTACTATTTTTCCAGTATACATTATCTCAATCCCTTTCTTTCTCCGTCTGAATTTCTACCTTTCTCTTTGTCTAGCTTTCCTTCCCTCCTTCATCTCCGCCCCATCCCATTCTTTCCTCTTTGGTCTCATGCACACTCCAACCCCACCTATCTGTCTGTCTGTCAGCATGCCTGTCTGTCTGTCTGTCTGTCTCTCCTTCTCTTCTCCCCACAGTCGTGCAATATCAGTTTGCAACCTTTCAACCAGATGCTTTAAATAAACATAGATTAAAGGTAAAATTATTTGATATTTCTATCTTTGCTTTCAGACTCGTTTTTCTTTTCAGAACGATTAGTGAGCGATCACTTTCTTTCTCAATCCTGTGGGCTTCATTTTTTTCTTCTCTGCAATTTAGGAGAGGTCTGACCTGATCCAATTTTTGTACTGGCTTAAGTACCCCAGGTTTGTCTACCCATGGACATTCATGGGCAGCATTTTATGTAGAAAACCTTTCTGTAGCAAGCCTGCAAAGCTGACAGAGATCGATCATGCGGACATCTTAATGTATAGAATGGTCAGCGTGATGGGTGCAGAAGGGAAGGATGTTATGCGATCCTTTCCGTGTGTTATATCTTCCTACAGATTCTTGTGTTGAAACATTGTTTTTCAAGGGAGTGTTTCTGTTACGATTTGTGTAATGCTTATTATCTTGTCTATACCTTTCATATGGGATGAAGGCCTTCCTGTAAACAAAATTATGTTAAGTCACTCATTTATTCATTGCTGTTTTTTTTCCCCTTGATTCAGTTTGATTTTCCATCCACTATCCTTATTCATTCTTTAATCTATACTTTCTCCTCACTTTTCTTTCATTCTTAGAAAAGATAGGAACGTTTCACCCATGAGGATGGGCTTAATGTAGACACGCACACTTCAACACCTCAAATTCAATTCTTTTCTATACATGTTCTAAGGCAAGACAAAGAGCTTTACCGACAAAGTCAAGCGTCCCTTCTTCTTTGAAGCGCAACATCCATTCTCTTCCAGTTGACACTGCACATCTGTGCTTAGAGTTTTTCACGTGTAAACTGGAGTCCTACCGATCTTCTCGCAGACTGCCTTGGTGCAGCACAGAGCGATCCTGGTGACATCTGCTGTATGGATGACCAGTGTGAATTCTGAAGACGCTGGACACTATGACTTTTCCAACCATTAATGACAGCTGTATTTTTCACAGGAATAACTTGTCCTCAGAAATGTGCATTATCGGCATTTTTGCCCTTCTTTCTGCGTTTGCTCTGATTTTTTTCCTTTTTTTTCTTTACTGTTTTCTTTACTGATTTTGAAAGTTCCTTTTCTCACTTTTCTCTGTATCAGCTATAATTGCCATTCCCTATGTTTCTGATTTCTTTGATTTCACTTGTTTTATACTTCTGTTTCTTGCTTGCTTTCTCTCTGCTTATCTGACTGCCTATTTGTTTGTTGGTTTGCTCCCCCCCCCCCCCCTCTTGATCTAGATTCTGCCATTCCCAGTATGCAACCAGAAACCCCCCATCTCATCTTATTTTTTTCTCTCTCTCTTCATCTCTGTCTGTCTGTCCGTCTGTCTGTCTGTCTGTCTGTCTGCCCCCCCCCCCCTTTCTCTCTTTCTCTCGCCTGCTTTCTTTCTTCTTGTCTGACTGCCTGTCTTTTCTGTTGCTCTTTTTCCTTTCTTTTTTGCTTTGTTCTGTAATAATCCTATCATTCCTAGGATGTGACAGAAACTCCTCAGCCCATCAGTACAGGCCCCAACACTCCGGTTTCGTTCAGCATTTTCTCAAGAATCAGAAAAGATTGTTGCTGGACAATTCAGCTGAATCCTCTTTAACGGATGCCATATCCTGTTCAGAGTTCTTTGTGTATGCGATACTTTGCATGAACAATAATGAACCAAACGCTCCTTTGAAAGTTTGGCTGTTGCAGGCAACTGTAGAGATCGATCGTGACGACATCTTGAACGTAAGGCAGTGAGGGTGGAATTTGTGATGGAAAACAGGAAACAACAGAGACCGATCTTATCAGTGAAGGGTGTAGACCCCTCAGAAGGGCACAGAGAGTTTCTCAGAGAGTTTCCTTCAGAAAGAAGCTATCCTAATTTTGTTTCGTTCCTGTCTTTTTCTTTCTTTTTTGTGCTTTATCTGTCTTCCCGTCAATCTGTCTTTTCTATCTTTCACCCCTTCATTCGGTCAGTTTGACTTGATTTCTTTATGAGTCACAATGTTCGTAAACATTGGTCCTTATATTCCAAACAGGCCATACGGGAATGTGAAAAGCCGCACCACAGTGACTCAAACAGAGGTTACTGATATAGATCTGTTGAGCTGTAGGTAACACCTTCATCAAGTATACCTAACTTGAACCAAGAAAGGAAACCAATGAAAAGGGCAAATGGCCATACAATTATGTTTTGATCCCAATCTAGAATGACCTGTCTTCCAGTTGTGATGCTTCAGGAGTTGGTGCGCTTTCTTGGGAGAAAATGATGTAATGTCGTGATGAATTCTCCATTTGCTTTATAATTCAGGGAGAAATATAGTTTGTAATGTATTGCCCAATCCCTGAAGAACTTTAGCCCCAGACTTTGCTGTCTAAGTGAAAGAATTGTTTACGACTTTTTGCAATCGCTTGAAGTATAATGGTTCTGTAAAACAATCTTCAAAAAGTATTAAAGGTTGTAAATCTTTGAATGAAAGGTAGCATCTTTCTTAAAACGTTGAAAATGGCGACCCACTACATGTTTGATGGAAAAAATAAACAATCAAACAATGAAAAAGAAACACTCGCATTGCCGTTTAAAAAGCAAACAACGAGATTTTAAAAACTCTTCATTCACTCCTTCAACCCCAACTTTAACCATGTTCTTTCAATACCCTCCTGTACCCACTGCCATTATTGAGTTAGAATAATATATGAATAGACAATGAAGGAAACAAATCAAAAGAGAGGATAACAAAAACAAACAAGAAACAATGTTGGTGTGAAAGAGACCAGGTACGAATGAGATAAAAAATGCATGATCAACTCTCTCTCTCTCTCTCTCTCTCTCTCTCTCTCTCTCTCTCTCTCTCATCCACTCATTCTCCCACATTGTGTTTATCGCACCAGTTGAGTGTGTAAGATGACAGTTGACAGACATTCCGCTTAACACGCCCTTTGGCTGCAACAAACCTGTGTTTCGATCCAGGGGTGGTAATAAGAGAACGGTATGTGGTCTGATTTTCTGTCAAATGGTCTGATACTTCCAGTAGAGAAGCCAGTGTCACGTGGAGTTGGACCCCCTGAAGGCAGTGACGATTCAATAGGCCTTCTTAGCTGGGTAGTTGATGAGAAAGCAAGACAAGGGAATGATGGGGGTGTTGATGAGGTGGGGCTAGAAGGTAGGATGGTTTCAAAGAAAAAAACAACAGCATTTGGCTACTATGTTTCTTTTTCTCTTCAAAATTCTCAGATAAGAGAAGCATGGTTTGCGTCTATGACAACTTGCATGAATGGTCTCCGTCACCTTCCCTCCCTCCCTTTAAAAATCAAAGACGTCAAAACTACTAGAATATAATACTTCATATCTTTTTCTTTTTAAAAATAACTTTTATTTTTCTTTCTCCCCCTCCACGATCTTCTTATCATACGCTCTCTGCTTCTCTCTCAGTCTGAGTGTTCTCAACGTGTGGTTTTATGCAAGCAAATTCACGCATGTGTGTGTGTGTGTGTGTGTGTTGTGTGTGTGTGTGTGTGTTGTGTGTGTGTGTGTGTGTGTGTGTGTGTGTGTGTGTGTGTGTATGTGTGTGTGTGTGTGTGTGTGTGTGTGTGTGTACCTATCTGTCTATCTGTCTGTTTGTGTCTGTATATGAGTGTGTGTGTGTGTGTGTGTGTGTGTGTGTGTGTGTGTGTGGGATATGTGTGTGGGATGTGTGTGTGTGTGTGTGTGTGTGTGTGTGTGTGTGTGTGTGTGCATGCAATCAAGTGTGTGTGTGGCTATGTGTGTGCGTTTGCATGTGTGTGTGTGTGTGTGTGTGTGTGTGTGTGTGTGTGTGTGTGTGTGTGTGTGTGTGCCTGTGTTTATGTGTCTGTGGCTGTGTGCATGTAAAAAGACCAGATTGCCTGACAAACAAACAGAAAGGCAAATATGACGCAGAATGAGAAAGAAGGGCATTGATAGGGACACCAGCGTGGGGCAGAGAGGGGGTGGGGGGGGGGGGGGTGAAGAAAAGGAACATAATCGTGAATTTAGCGGACTAAGGTCACACTGCCATTTAAATTCCCGTCATTCACTCTGTTATTTACGCTGCCTCCAACTCCACCCTTATTCTGTAGAATGTTATCCACGTAACTATCTCTGGATTGAGACTGGGAAACACAAACAGCTTGAGGGAAGAGCGCCGATGTCATTTTAGTTCTCCCTTTGTCGGCGTCAAAAGTAACGATGCCACAGAAAGCTTATGCTTGCATCAGAACAAAGTGGGCTCCCTTTAGATATCCTTTCTGATGTCTGTGCATGAAGTTTTGCACATTAGTAATTCCTTTTTATTCCTTTTTTGGTTTGGCTTCCTTTATTCTTAGACGGCGATCACACTATTCTCTTTCCATATGGACAGTTAATATAAGATACTTATCCAAACATTCCACCCAGTTCATCCATATTAGCGTGTTATGAGGAAAATTCAACAGAATGAAGCAAAACTGTTGTTTTGCATCCGAGACATGCTGTTCATAGTCAGTTCTTCGCAGATAACGCTGACCGCATCTGATCATTGTTCTGGAGGTGTCACATGTGCAGAGGATTTTCTCCTGCAAGAAAAGCGCTTCTTGCACAATCAAAGTTTTCCGTCTCCATTAAAATCTGCTATGTCTATAATCCCAACCAGCTAACAATGACAACTTAGTTGAGAGTTCTCACGTGTGCACACGAAATTTTCTCTTTTGTTGAAGAAGGCTAGACCAAATGTTGTTCGAAAGGAATACATGTAGTCGTGTGTCGCAGTTCGCCAAAGATGGATCCTGTTTACGTCTTGTGGTGTAATGGACAGTGTGATGGACGTCAGGGACTTGCATTACGTTACATTCTGGAGATGAGTGTGTTTTCTGTAAACGGAAAAAGTGCAATGCCAGCGATCTCCCCGTCTTTCTTTTTTTCCTGTTCCTCTGTCCCTTATTCTTTTTCCGCATAACCTGTGCAGGTTTGGTTCTTCCAGAAATAATGTTTGCTTATTTGCTGCCTTTTTGCATTAAAACACTGAAGTTTCTAGTATGTGTTTCTGTTGCGACTTGTTTAATGTTTCAAATGGGGCAAAGGCCTCACTGAATAAATGTTTCATGTAATGTATTTATTTATTCCTGTTTTTTTTTTCTGTGTTCAATTAAAGCTGTCTTACCCTTCTTCCTTGCTTCGTTTATTCGTTCATGGATTTATTCTTTTTTCATCTTTCATTCATCCTTCAATAAAAAAAATCAAAACCTCTCATCCCTTGTGGATGGGCCTAAAAGCACAAACACAGTCTCCAACACACGTCCTCTTCGCTTTTGAAGCATGTTCTCAGGAAGACAAACTGCTACACGAACATAATAAAAGTATCTATGTTCGGTCGTCTTTAAAACGCAACATCCGTTTCCTCCCCGTTGACACTGAAGACCCACGTCTGTGCTCAAAGTTACACGTGTAGACAGAAGTTCCTCAACTGATCTCCGTATTCAAAACGTCTTTGTCACAGGCTGTCTTGGTCCTCCGGTCATCCATCCTGGTGACATGCTGAAAATTGGGTGCTCTGAGTGAACTGCCTGATGGATGCAGAAAAGGTTGGAAACTATAGATTTCTATAGCAAGCGTGAAAGTTATGTTCTATAGAGGGGTTGTTTCTCTTTTCTTTTCCATTGTATTTGTCTATATGTTCATATATTCATTTATTTGCTTATTTGCTTATCTATCTGTCTATCTATCTATCTATCTATCTATCTATCTATCTATCTATCTATCTATCTATCTATCCATCCATAGGACTTTTCATCTGTCTGTATCTATCTTTCTATCTGTCTGTCTGTCTGTCTGTTTGTCTCTCTCTCTCTCTATTTCTATCTATCTATATTTATCAAATACTATAATAATTCTATTTTCAATTCATCAAATATGATAATTCTCTTTCCTAAAGTGCGACCAGAAACCTCTCATCCCATTTAGATCTTTGAATGTAACTACAAACCGAGAGTACGTGTGTGAACGCACCCAAAACATCTTGCATACACGTAATATCCCATCGCCAACTTTCGGAAGAGAAAGCCAGTTTAGACGTTAGTATGGATGACATGTTAAACATAACAGGAACTTTGTGTGAAAAATCAAAAGAAGGAAGGAAGAAAATGGAGTGGGTGATAATGACTGAATAAAGCACCAGCAGTCGACTCTATCCAGGTCGACAGCCTGTATGGTAAACGAGAGCTTGGATTGTAAAGCGCTGAGAGCTAGGTCTTTAAATGAGGACAGGCGCCAAATAAGTGCTCTTAATGATGATAATAATAACAACAACAGTAGTAGTATTAGCAGCAATAGTAGTAGTAGTAACAACAACCGCAACAATGATAATAATGATAATAATGATGATGATGATGATGATGATGATGATGTTGAAAATGATAATACTAATAACAATAATGATATAATAGTAATAGTAATAACAATGATAATGATGATGATGATCATCATCATTAGTAGTAGTAGTAGTAGTATCATTATTATCATTATCATGATCATTGATACTTTTACCATTATTGATATCATTATGACTATCATCATAATCGTCATCATCATCATCATTATCATTATTATTGTTATCATTATTATTATCATTATCATGATTATTGATGCTTTTACCATTATTGATATCATTATGACTATCATCATCATCATCATCATCATTATCATCCTTCGCCTCCTCCTCCTCCTCATCATCATGTTTGTTATTAGTATAATCATTATTATTATTATTGTTATTTTCATCGTTATTACTATTGTTATTATTATTATTATTATCATTATTATTAATTATTATTATTATTATTATTATCATCATCATCATTATTATTATCATCACCATCATCATCATCGTCATCATCACCATCATCATCATCATCGTCGTCGTCGTCGTCGTCGTCGTCATTATTATAGCGATAACAACAACAATCATCATCATCATCATCATCATCATCATCATCATCATCATCATCATCTTTGCAAGCCAAACAAACTCCCTTTCCACATCATTTTCTGGAGAATCAGAGAAGATTGTTGTTGAGCAGTATAGCTGAATCTTCTTAAACAGATGCCATGCACTGTTCAGAACTCTTTGTGCATGCGATATTGTCTCCCAATATGAAAAATGATAAGCCACAAAATCATCTTAAGGCTTGTCTCTTGCAGGCAGCCTTGGTTTTTCTGAGATCGATCTTAACGACACTCTGAAGTCCAGGCGATGAGGGTTGACTGTGTGATGGAAGCAGGAACCCAACAGAGACTGTGGATTTTAACAGTGAGCGGTGTATACATCAGAGGGGATGAGCTGTCTTCAGGAAAGAGGTGTTTAAGTGTTTTTTTTTCTTCCCTTTTTTCTTTCCTTGCATTGCTTCTTTGTTTTCTATCTGTCTGTCATTCCCTGTCTTTTCTTTCATTCCTTCATACCTTTACTATACCTCGAATTTTGCGAGTCACAGTGTTCGTTTCATTGGTATCTATATTCCAAACAGGCCATAAGCGGATAAAAAAAATCGTGACCACAGTGATTCAGTCAAGTCATATTGCTTATAGCCCAGCCGACCATGTAGGGCCATATTAAGGGTGTCACCACAAGTGATTCAATCATAGGTTGCTGATATTAAACTTTTGAACCGTAAGTAACACCCTCATCAAGTCTGCCAAACTTGAACCATAAAAGAACACGTAAGAAAAGAGCGAACGGCCGTTAACTTCTATTTTAATCCAAACCTGAAATGATGCTGTCTTCGATTTGTGGTGCTTCCAGAGCTGGTGCGCTTTCTTGAAAGAACGTAGTGTAGTGTGTGGATCTGTCCTCCCATAAGTTTAATACTTCAGGGAGAAACGTGTCTTGTAATGTATTGCCCAAACTTGGAGCAACTTTGACCCCTGAGTTTGCTGCCTGTATGAGTTAATCGTTAAAAACTCTTGTAATCGTTTGAAATATAGCAGTGCTAGAAAACAGTATTGGAGGGATATTATAGGTAGGAAGTCTTTGACTGAATGGCAACACATTTCTTGAAATATTCAGAATGGTGATAAACTATCAGCTCGATGGGGGAAAATCAACAAGCAAGCTGGCAAACACACAGAGAAAGAAACAACTAAACCACCTCGAAATACTATTTGAATGTAAACGAAATTCAGTCTTCATTTCCTCCTCCCCCCACTTACCTCTCCTCTCCTTTCACTACCCTTCTCCACTCTATTATCGAAGAGTAAAAAGTATATATTCATAGACAGTGAAAGAGGGAAAGATATTGAAAAAGAGAAAGGTAAAACAGAAACAACTGAAGAATGTTAAAAAGAAACTGGGAAGAATGAAATAAACAAAAGTACGACTTTGTGCGCACAACACACACACACACACACACACTTTCTCTCTCTCCGTCTCTGTCTCTGTCTGTCTGTCTGTCTGTCTGCCTCTCTCTCTCTCTCTCTCTCTCTCTCTCTCTCTCTCTCTCTCTCTCGGAGCGCGAGACAAGATGGCGACCAGGTGACAGGGTGAGTGAAGAGCTGCGCAGACTTTCAGCAAATTATGTAGTGAAAAGTGTCCGTTAGTAAAAAGAGTGTACGAAAAGTGACATAACGATTTGTAGCACACAGAAGTGCCGTCATGATTGATACTCAGGCGTGGAGAGTCCGCATAGGACATTTTTTCAGACTCCACATGAAAACGAAATGTGCGTCGAGTGAGAAGAAAGTAGCGGCAGGGGTGAAGGAAGTGATGATGTGTTACTTCGGACTTTGGATTTCCGCAATGTGTTTAGTGAGCGCTGTGGACACAACACAAGTGGCTTTTGGACCCCATGTGCTAAACAGAAATATGCAAGATTGGAAGACACCCGGAGTTGCTCGAAAGGGGATAACTTTGAGCACTAGTGGACACGAAAACGAGACTTTGTTCGGAACTTTGTTCGAGACAGGGAAAGTACCACAAACAAAATGGGAAATGAAATGAGGCAGGGGACAGTAAACGATAAACAGTAAACAAGTTGGGTATTTTTTGCTCCCATAAGAAAACCTAACACAGAGTAACTTTTATTCAAGACTGGCACAGCCTTTTAAACTTGAATAAAGTCAGACAAATACACAGACGAACAATCTAATAGTGGGGGAAAAAACAAGCGCAGGCCAACAACTGAACTATCTTCATAGAAATAACTTGGCAAAGATCTGAAGTTAAGGGAGGGAGGGGGGGGGGGGATTTCAAGATGGAGAAACTGGGAACATGAAATTTAGAAAATATGCTACAGATATGAAAACTCTTGACTAGCTGCATAAGGGAACCATCGCAATCCCTTTTGAAGGCAGATATATTTGTATTGCCTGCTCCGAGGCCTTTCGTCCGCTGGGTCGGACTCATCAGGGAGACACGGCTGGTTGTGTCTGCGCTCCTGGGGTCAAATAGAGACACACCACAGTCCATAATACTGTGGTGTTCTCACCACCAAGGGTGCAAAAAAGAATCCAATAGCACCCCCAAAGCAGCCAGCGAAGAGTAGTAAATGAAACCAAACGAAAGTGTGGGGAGGAAAAAAGTTGCTGAAAAACTAAAGACATTATGCAAATAGTATAAAATGTAGGGGACAATCTTTGAGCCTACGCTTGAGGATCCACCCAAAGATGCAAGGGAGATCAAAAGACAAACACACAGACGGACAGAAACAAATACAAATAACCTCAATTTAATCAAAACAAAATGGGAAATGAAATGAGGCAGGGAACAGTAAACGATAAACAGTAAACAAGTTGGGTATTTTTTGCTCCCATAAGAAAACCTAACACAGAGTAACTTTTATTCAAGACTGGCACAGCCTTTTAAACTTGAATAAAGTCAGACAAATACACAGACGAACAATCTAATAGTGGGGGAAAAAACAAGCGCAGGCCAACAACTGAACTATCTTCATAGAAATAACTTGGCAAAGATCTGAAGTTAAGGAGGGAGGGGGGGGGGGGGATTTCAAGATGGAGAAACTGGGAACATGAAATTTAGAAAATATGCTACAGATATGAAAACTCTTGACTAGCTGCATAAGGGAACCATCGCAATCCCTTTTGAAGGCAGATATATTTGTATTGCCTGCTCCGAGGCCTTTCGTCCGCTGGGTCGGACTCATCAGGGAGACACGGCTGGTTGTGTCTGCGCTCCTGGGGTCAAATAGAGACACACCACAGTCCATAATACTGTGGTGTTCTCACCACCAAGGGTGCAAAAAAGAATCCAATAGCACCCCCAAAGCAGCCAGCGAAGAGTAGTAAATGAAACCAAACGAAAGTGTGGGGAGGAAAAAAGTTGCTGAAAAACTAAAGACATTATGCAAATAGTATAAAATGTAGGGGACAATCTTTGAGCCTACGCTTGAGGATCCACCCAAAGATGCAAGGGAGATCAAAAGACAAACACACAGACGGACAGAAACAAATACAAATAACCTCAATTTAATCAAAAGGCCTCGGAGCAGGCAATACAAATATATCTGCCTTCAAAAGGGATTGCGATGGTTCCCGTATGCAGCTAGTCAAGAGTTTTCATATCTGTAGCATATTTTCTAAATTTCATGTTCCCAGTTTCTCCATCTTGAAATCCCCCCCCCCCCCCCCCCCCTCCTTAACTTCAGATCTTTGCCAAGTTATTTCTATGAAGATAGTTCAGTTGTTGGCCTGCGCTTGTTTTTTTCCCCCACTATTAGATTGTTCGTCTGTGTATTTGTCTGACTTTATTCAAGTTTAAAAGGCTGTGCCAGTCTTGAATAAAAGTTACTCTGTGTTAGGTTTTCTTATGGGAGCAAAAAATACCCAACTTGTTTACTGTTTACCACAAACAAGGTTAGTAAGGAACAGTGCATCGATAAACTGGACAATGTCAATGAACATGCCAATACAAACAAGCAGAATCGTGGTGTTTCCAAGTCATGAGACGGGCATATTTCCCAAACACCCTCCGAGGAGAGGTACGAGTGAAACTTCCTCATGGACTCAAGTCAGTTCTGACTATCTAAGGACGAAATTAAGTCTCGCAAATGACGTGGAGATGAATCCCGGCCCAAGAAACAGAAGAAGTTATGGCGAAAGTCATTGGAAAAGCAGAAGAAACGATGACGAAAAAATTCGAAGCCATAGAAGGACAAATGAATAAAGTATTACGTACACTCAGTGGGTTATCGAACTCCATGGCATCACAGGCGGATACACTCAAATCTCACACTACAAGCATGCAAAGGATTGAAGCAAAGGTAGAGGGGATTGAGGTGAAACAAGCCGAACTATCGGGGAGAATGCATGCTCTCACAGAGATAGTGCACGAAACAAGAAAATCCACCCAAAGAAATCAGGCAGAAATACAAGAAATGAGCAGAGCCCAACAAGCCACTGACTACAAAGTTGAAGACCTGGAGACCGAGATTGATCGACTAGAAAGGTTTTCCAGACGCAGTAACGCGAGATTTCTGGGTCTCGACGAAATGCCGGAGGAGGAAGGACGAGAGGATTGCGCGGGGAGAATAATCCGGATCCTAACCCATTACATACCTGACACGGAATGGGGAGAATACACCATAGAAAGGGCCCATAGGATCGGTCGCAGAGACCCAGCAAGGAGATACCCCAGGCCGGTCATAGTAAAATTCCAACGAGAGACAGATCTAAAAAAGATAATCATGAACAAGGACACCAGGGACAGCATGCGTAGTGATGGAATAAGAATCGCACAGGACCTGACAAGAAGACAGACGGCGGCATTACGGGGAATCAGAGAGCGAGGGAAAATAGGATTTTTTTGTGGGAGGAAGACTGGTAGTGAGAGAACCTGATTACCCACCACACTCCAGGTACCCTAGCTACCCCAGCAACTACGGCTACCCACGAGGAAGGCACACCGGTGGAAGATGGAGGCGACAACAAATACCAGAACGAGTGGAGAGTGAAGGGGACGGAACGGGAGGTATAGAAGGATGCATTATGAACGCAAGAGGAGCGAATGCGAGTGATAGAGGAGGAAATGCGAGTGGCAGGCCAGGGGTGATACCAGGTGAGGATGAAGAGAGAACAAGGGATAGATTGAGAGAAATGATCAGAGCGAGGGGAATAAAAGAGGTAGATGGAAGAGATATATTGGGACAGAGATCCCCAACACGAGTACCCAGAACAAGGAGTGAAAGCAGGAAGGAGAGGTGAAATGAATGACAGATATAGATTTCCATATCACCCCCCTGCCATGTTCAAGAGACAAGGAATGAACAGAGAGAGTGGAAGAAGTGATGAGAGAGAAGGGAGAGAGAACGGAAAGGTAAGAACAAGAATGAATGCATATGACAGTATGAATGGAGAAACAGAAGTGAATGAAATAAAGAATACATATAATGATACGGATGGCTATCAGGAAGAGACAAGCAGAAAAGTAGTATGGACAGGAAGTATGGATGAAGAGGATGAGGGAGAGAACAGTTGGAATGATGACTATGAGTGGAAAGCAAGATATAAACATCGAGTATACAGCGAATGTGATGTGTACGAAGGAGAAGAAAGTGGGGGTGAGAAAGGGAATGAGAATGAGGGAGAAGAGAACAGATATGGAGAAAGTGAGGAAGAGGATGAAGGTGAAGAAGCAAGATTGAGGAATGATGAAAAATAAAATGAGATGAATATGAATGGAATGAGTGGTGTGGTGGATGATTCGATGATGGTTGGATCGATGATGGTTGAAAGTGGCAGGATGCAAAAATATGAATCAACAGGGAAAAAATGTGAAGGAATGACAGAAGGAATGAAAGAAAAAATGAAAAACGAAGGACTGAAAGAAGATTTAAATGAGGACACTACCAAAGTCAAGGGAACAGAAAAAGGGGAGGGAGGTCAAAAAACACTGATGAGGGAAAGCCCGTACGGGCAGAGGGAGAACCCGGAAACAATGAACATGACCTTGACCAAAATAGCCGTGAATAATCCGGAGGGTTACACCCCACGAGCCGACCAATGGGAAAACATAACAGCAGGGAATGCATTAGCATCACAAGGTCATGATCCCCAGAAGGAGACAGACCATTGGCGCGCACACGCGCACACGCACATACACGAAGACCAGAGGCGAAGGTTAAGTGACGACATAGGGGATGCTAGTAGAAAACAGCCAATGAACGCGCACGAAAAAAGCAGTATCAGTCAGGATAGCCTACACGTAACACGCGACACACCCAAAACAGGGAACTCAGAAATAATCCGAGACAAAGAGGAAGAAACCAAAACAAACAGAATTAGCGTAGAAATCGCACCGAGAGAAGAGGTTAGCAACGGCGGATAAAGAAGACGAAGAATTAATGTCCGACGAAGATTACATCGACACTCGCGATTCGCTATCAGATACAGAGCAAGTCAATGAGGCAGAGAAGAGCCAGGTCGAAGAAACCATTGTAACTGAAAACAAGGTCGAGAAAAGAGCGAACATAACCGCTAAGAGCCCTAAACTAACTTTGACAAAGATGTTAAGTATGAGACCACAACCGAGGAAAACAAAACCCCCAGCCAAACGCACCACGAGACAATTTAGTGGACTAACAGAACCACAACAAAAGAAAAAATGAGGAAGAGGCCAAAGCCCATTACAAAAATAAGAGATCAGAACAGGAATATAAAGAGAAACAAGAAGAAACAAGACAGAAAAATCAAAAGAAACAATCACAAACAGGAAAACATAGAAAAAAATATATAGGAAAAGAAAAAAACAAAAACAAAAGAAACCAAATTGTCCCTCTTAATCTGGAACATAGAAGGCCTAGTAAATAAACTTAATGATTCAGATTTCATTGATTATGCTGCTTAAATGAAACCATTCTTAACTCTTTTGATTTTGATATTTTCTTCAAAGACTTTGTATGTTTCCATAGCCCCGCAACTAAATTAACACAAATGGGTAGACCATCGGGGGGAGTGATAACACTAGTAAAGAAAACATTAGAGCAATGGACACAAGGCATAGAAACAAATATAAAGAATATAACATGTGTTAAAATAGCCAAAGAGGCTATGAATACGGATAATGATGTCTTATTTTTCGGGTTATACAATCACCCAACAGACAGTAAATTTTATAAAGATAAAGAGTACACAAATACTATTGAGATGTTAGAACAGTTCATATTAAAGATGTCAGATGAAGGTCAAGACTATTTATATATTATAGGAGGTGATATGAATGCTAGGATAGGAGAGTGGGGTTTAAACGTAGAAGATGATGATGGTAGCGGAGAAGATGTAGATAATGAATATGTAAGACAAACATTAGATACACATGTAAATGGTTTTGGCAAAAGGCTGATAGAACTTTGCACAGTAATCAATCTACTGCCTCTAAATGGACTATGTATGAAAGATTTTGACAAAGGCTATACTTTTTATGCGGACAGAGGGAACAGTACTATAGACTTTTACTTATGTTCTCCTGAGTTACTCGAAAATGTGAAGGCATGTGATATAATAGAAAGAATTGAGTCCAGTCATATGCCAGTGAACTTGGTAATCGAAAACGGAGAACTAAATAAACAAGAAGAGGTACAGAAAAGAATATATGTAAACAAATTTCAATGGGACAGTAGTAAAAAAATGGAATTTGTAGAATATATGAATTCAGAGAATGCGAATAATATATTACAAGAAATAGAAGAAGAAATAGAAGAAAATACGGAAGATATAGATACAAGTATAAAGAAATTGTCTAATCTATTACTTACAGCAGGGAATTGCATGTATAAAATGATAGGCATAGGGGGACCAAACAAAACATCACAAAAATGGTTTGATGAGGAATGTAAGAATTGCAAAAAAGAGGCCAGACAAGCATTAACTAGATGCAATAGTATAAATAGGAAAAACAGTCCACAAGAATATGGAAGAAGGTGGATGGCGTATAAAGAAAAGAGAACAAATTATCAAGAAACTATTAGAAAAAAGAAGAAAAGAATATAGGGACAGTATATATGAAAATCTAATACTACATCAGAGAGACAGCCAGAAATTTTGGAATTCAGTACGAAATTTAAGACAAAGAAGAAAAGCACTTCCACCTATTACTATACAACAATGGGAGGAATATTTTAAAAATATTCTAAATCCACGACCAAGCGAAGGAAGAATCACAACAGGATAGACAGAAGAATGAATATAATATGCACATAGAAGAGTTAGATGACGAAATAACTGAGGAAGAAACTAAACTAGCCATACGAAAATTGAAATCAGGTAAGGCAGCAGGGCTAGATGAGCTACCAACTGAAATATTTAAAACACTCACAGATAAAATTACTCCCCTGCTAACAAAGATATTTAACAAATTATATGAAGGTGGAAAATTTCCGAATGAATGGTCTAGATCTATAATTATACCATTACATAAAAAGGAAATAGGAAAAACCCAGGAAACTACAGTATAAGTAAAATATTTACATCGATTATAAACAGACGCTTATATGATTGGGCCGAAGAAAATGGTAAAATAAGTGAAGAACAAGCAGGTTTTAGGAGAGGCTATGCAACTACCGACCATATATATATATATATATATATATATATATATATATATATATATATACATTGATGTCAATTATAAACAGATGCCTATATGGTAGAAGAAGAAGCAAATTCTATGTAGCTTTCATTGATTATCAAAAAGCCTTCGATACTGTAAGAAGAGAGAAACTATGGAAAGTGCTACAAAAAATTGGTATTTCAACAAAATGCTAGAAATGTTAAAAGGTATATACAACCAAGTACAGGCATGCGTAAGAAGCGGGGCCAGTCTCTCGGAATTCTTCAACTGCCCACTGGGGTGAAGCAGGGATGTCTGTTGTCCCCCCCCCCCCCCCCCCTCCCTAATTTTTTCATTGTTAATAGCAGAGGTAGCAGAGAGAGTGACCCAGAAAGGCAGACACGGAGTTCAATTATACCAAGATGGCAAGGAAATTTTTTTGCTCCTATTTACAGATGATATAGCGTTAATATCGTCAACACCAGTTGGCCTACAAAATCAAATAACGAATCTACAACAAGCATCAGATAACCTAGGGCTCACAGTAAATCTGCAAAAAACAAAAGTAATGGTATTCAGGAAGGGAGGGTATTTGGGGAAAAACGAAAAATGGAATTACAAAGGGGAAAGAATAGATACTGTAAACAGTTATAAATATTTAGGTTTCACCCTAACGACAAAATTATCCATGGACATAGCATTAGCAGAGTATGCAGGGAGGGCGAAAAGAAAAATAATAGAATTAAGAAAAACCATGTATAGTCTAGGATATATGGATACAACGGTCTATTTTAAGCTATTTGACTCACAGATCAAACCACTACTTTTATATGCTGCAGAAATTTGGGGACTCACAAGATATGAAGTGATAGAGAACATACATACATTTGCTTGCAAAAAATTATTAGGAATATATAAAAAGACACCAAACACACCCTTATGTGGCGAAGTAGGTAGGTATCCACTATTTATTGATACAACAATAAGGGCTATAAGGTATTGGTTTAAGTTATTAAGAATGACACCAGACAGAATACCAAAACAAGCGTATAATAAAGAACTGACAGAAGATGAAAGAACGCCAAATTGGGCCAGGAAAGTAAAACGTAGTCTAGACATATACGGCTTCTCAAATGTTTGGATAAGTAATGGAATGGTGAACGAAAACATTTTTATTAAAGAACTCAAACAAAAAATGATCGATGGTTATAGACAAGACTGGCATAGTACAATCGAAAATAGCGAGAGGTATATATGCTACAGGACATTCAAAACAACACACCAGCTAGAACAGTATGTCGAAGACATAACAATTTTGAAGTTTAAAAGAGCACTAGTTAAATTTAGACTCGGCATAAGCGAAATAAATATAAATAAGAAATATAAAGATAAGACAGCAGAAACAACATGCCCCTTTTGTCCTAACGAAGAAACCGAACTACATTTCTTAATAAGATGT
>CM065729.1:34157959-34167959 GCA_033310375.1 Conus canariensis | reverse complement strand
CCTATGGAGCAAAACTACCCAAAGAGAAAACACCTCCAAAGAAATCCAGACGCCAAGAAAAGATGGACAAGATCAGGGTCCAAAAGAAAAACCTCAAGATGCAAATGAAGACCGCATTGCCAGCTGAAAAACAAGGCTTGGAAAAACTGTGGAAAGACCTGAAAGAAAAACACAGCGCCCTCAGCAAAGCGGAATCTGCGAGGAAGAGGAAGAGCAAAAAGAAGAAGACACAAGAGCGCTTCTTCAGAGACCCCTTCCAGTTTGCCAGAACACTGTTTGAGCAGCCAAAATCTGGGACCCTAAGTGTGGACAAAGGAGTTCTTGAGCAGCATCTGAGGAAAACATACTCTGACCCACAGAGCAAAGCACCACTCGACATTCAAGGTCTGGTGTGGCCAACCAACCCTGAGGAACAGTTCAATGGCAAGCCTCCAACGTTGGCGGAAATCAAGAAGGTGGTCGACAAAGCCAGAGCCAAATCATCACCAGGGCCAAACGGAATACCTTACCAGCTTTACAAGAAATGTCCCAAGGTGCTGGAGTGGCTCCACAGGCTGCTGCGATCGGCTTGGAGAAACCAGAAGATCAGCGGCCAGTGGATGACGGCAGATGGTGTGTACATCCCCAAAGAGCAAAACTCAAGTGACATCAGCCAGTTCAGGCCAATATCACTACTGAACGTCGAAGGGAAAATCTTCTTCTCTGCCATGGCAGCAAGGCTGACCAAGTACCTGATGGAAAACAAGTACTTGGATGTGTCAGTCCAGAAAGGTGGCATCCCAGGCGTGGCTGGCTGTGTAGAACACGCCACAATGATCTGGGACGCAATCCAAAAAGCAAAAACAGAAAAGAGAGACCTGGACGTAGTGTGGCTTGATCTGGCAAACGCATATGGATCTGTGCCCCATGAGATGATACAGTTAGCTCTTGAGATGTACCATGTGCCAAAGAACATCCGCGACATGCTCAAGAAGTACTTCAATGGCTTCTCAATGCGGTTCTCTACCAAGGAGTACACAACAGACTGGATCAACTTGGAAGTGGGTATTGCAATGGGCTGTGCAATTTCCCCAATACTGTTCGTGCTGGCAATGGAACTCATCTTGAAAGCAGCAACAAACAACGCGAGACAAACAGACCTTGGCGATGGATACAAGATGCCTCCTCTCAAGGCCTTCATGGATGACACTACAGTGATTTCATCCAGAGAAGACGAGACACGTCATGTGCTGGAGAGGCTGGACGACATAGTTGCCTCATCCAGAATGAAGTTCAAGCCAAAGAAATCACGGAGTCTCTCACTGAGGAAAGGAAAAGTGGCCGGATCTGTGGTCTTCAGTGTTGCCAACCAGGCCATTCCAACAGTCACAGAAGAACCAGTCAAGAGCCTTGGAAGATGGTATGATGATACGCTGAAAGACACACAAAGAGCAAGAGAAACCAAGCAGATGGCGGAGGAAGGCTTGGAGACCATTGACCAGTGTGGGCTCCCTGGCAAATACAAGGTCTGGTGTCTGCAGTTCATGCTGATACCAAAGCTCCTATGGCCTCTTATGATATACGACATCTGCACCAGCATAGTGGAGGCAATGGAAGCCAAAATCAACAAGTTCACAAGGAAATGGCTTGGTGTCCCACCCTGTCTGACTGACATAGCGCTGTACTGTCGCCAAGCAAAGCTGAAACTACCACTGAAATCCATCCTGGAGGACAAAGCAGGGAAGATCAGACTTCAAAGCATGCTGGAGGACTCAGGAGACAAGGTGGTAGAAGCAATCAAGCCCCAGCTGAAGACAGGCAGAAAATGGAAAGTTCAAGAGGCGATGGATTCTGCAAAAGAAAGTCTCAAGAACAGAGAAATAACAGGACACACACAGACCAACAGACAAGGACTGGGGGTGACCAAAACTGAATGGTGGTCAAAGGCCAAAGGAAAAGCCAGAAGAGACATGATGATTCAGGAGATGAGAAAAGAAGAAGACCAAAAAAGACTCCAAAAAGCAGTCCAGCAGAGCCAGCAAGGGCAATGGACAACGTGGGAGAATGCACTCCAAAGAAGTCTCACTTGGAATGACATTTGGCACATGGCCCCTCTCAGGATCAGCTTCATTCTCAGATCTGCTTATGACCTTCTGCCCTCAAATGCAAACCTGGTGAAGTGGGGGAAAACAGACGATCCTGCATGCCCCCTCTGCCATGAAAAACAAACAGTGGAGCATGTCCTAAGCTCATGTAAAGTAGCCCTGGCTCAAGGAAGGTACACATGGAGGCACAACCAAGTGCTCAAAGAGATTGTACAAGTAGTCTGGGCTAGTACCAACACCACAAAAGGGAAAATCAGGACTCCAAAAGCACCCGCAACATTCTTCACGGCAGGAGGCAGCAAATCATGGCCAAGAACAACAGTGCCACTCGAAACATGCAGGCAGAGTCTGCTGGACGGGGCAGATGACTGGGAGTGCACTGCAGACCTCCCAGAATGGAAGAGTCACCCAGAGATCATCAGCAAGAGTGGCATGAGACCAGACATAGTAGTCCACTCTCAGTCAACCAAGCAGCTGATCATGATCGAGCTCACGGTGCCATATGAGAACAGAATGGAGGCAGCTCAAATCTACAAGACTGAAAAGTATGCTGATCTGGCAAACAGCCTGAGGAGAGAAGGCTATCAGGTCAAAGTCCTCACTGCAGAAATTGGAGCTAGGGGGTTTGTAGGAACGTCTGCATACAGCCTCATGAAACAGCTCTCAGTTGCAGGGAGGGAAAAAACCAGAGCCCTGAAAGCAATGGCAGAAGCGGCAGAGAGGTGTTCAAGCTGGATCTGGTCAAGGAGGAACAAAAGTGAACTTCATAAGGCTTAATTTCCCTACAAATATCAGGTGTCCCTGTGGCTCAGTGGTTAAAGCGCGAGTCATTAAGTGGAAAATGAGCATGTCCAGAGGGTCATGGGTTCGAATCCCAGCCATGGCTCGTCCCAAGATGGGGAAAAAAAAAGGGCAGCAGAGGGACATCCGGAGTCATGAACCGGGTGTGGCCCAACCCCCCTAGAGTGTCAGGAGATAAGGGCCGAAACACTTGCTTGAAGGGGGCTTCTCTTCTGAGGACTCTCTGCTGCCACGCTCTCCACGAGTTTCTTTCTACTGTGTGTGTGTGTGTGCGTGTGTGTGTGTGTGGTGTGTGTGTGTGTGTGTGTGTGTGCATGCGTGCATGAAAGCGACGCACAAAGAGAGGCAGAGACAGACACAGACAGAGAGACGGACAGACAGATAGACAGACAAACAGACGGACATACTCCGCTCACTTGTCTTTCTCTGCTCGCACATTTACACTCAACCGGTGCTGCTTTAGCGGACTTATTCTGGTACGATCACATTATTTCATGCAAAGAACGTGGAGCGATGTCAGTGGCACTGCCTACTGCTGCATGGAGCAATAAATAATCCTGTCTCAAGAGTCTGTCCCTGCCTTCCTCTTTTTTCGCTCAAGCCTTGGAAAAAAAAACGTGAAATGAGTACAGTGCTCTACAGCAATGAACAGAGGATCGCTCTATACCTATCAGTCTGTTTTTCCTCATAATTGTATGTATATTATCTCAGTCTCGTCTGTTTCTGTCTGAATCTCTGCTTTTCACTTCGTCTAAATTTCCTTTCTCCCTTCATCTCAGCCCCTGCCTATTCTTTCCTTTCTTTGCTCTCGTGTAACGTTGTTCAATTTTTCCGCACAAATGTCAAATTCAGTCCCTCTCAGTTGACGCTGACAGCATCATATCATTATTCTTAAGCTGTCACATGCACATTTTCTCCTTCAAGACGAGGCGCCGGTTGTACACTTAGAGTGTTCTGTCTCCTTTGAAACACGATTATTCAACACATCCCCACTGACACTGACAACACAGCGTCTTTGCTCAGTGTTCTCACGTGTACACACGGAATGTTCTAAACTTCATCCTGAAAGAGTTCCTCTTGTCTGTCGTAGTTTGCCAAAGATCGATCCTGTTGACGTCTTAAAGTGGGGGTGATGTGAATAGAAGGAAAACATACAATGTGTGCGTGAAAGTGATTGTAGAGCAAATGGTGCATTTGATTCTAAAATGTGTGTGTCATTTTTACGTTGGAATGTAGATGGCTTATTGTCAAAGTTAAAGGGCCACAGTTGTATTGATTATATTTTGTCATTTGATTTCATTTGTCTCGTTGAAACTTTTGTTGAAAATGTTTACTCTTCTGCATTTGAAAATTACAAAATCTTTTGTAAAACAGCGATCCAGTTTACAGTGCAGGGGGGAAATCTGTCTGTTAAAAAATGAACTATTAAAATATGTACAAGAAATAAATATCGAATAAGACGACGATGTTTCTAATTCAAAAACTTATTCTTGGTTTGCCAAAGGATGTCATGTATATCTGAACCTATATACCCCTGGAATATACACCAGTCTATCCCTTTTTTGTATAGATAATGCATCATTATGCTTGAAAATGCTATTGCTGATAAAATTGTGGAATTTCCTCATGTTTTTCTATAACTAAACGGAGACTTAAACGGCATAACAGCAAATTTGGGTCCAGACATGTCTGATGAAGGGTGTGTTTGTTATTTTCAAGTCAAAAGCTCTTGATGCTCTGAACACTGTACTCAATAACTATGGAAAAATTCTTTTGAATATGTACACAACGTTTGAATTGTGTATTATGAATGGTGTGTGTAATGGCGACCGCAAAGGTCGTTTCAAATAAATTCTGATACAGGGAGTGGTGTCAATGATTGTTTTTTTTATGTCCACTGACTTGTATATATCGACGCATTTGTATGTAACCGACCACACTGAGTCTGACCATCTTCCTTTGGAACTGCACCTTGGCATTTAACAAACTGTCGGTCCTGTTGTGAATAAGTACGAAGAGGCTCATACATTGAGAAATGTATATGGAATGATAACAATGCACACATTTTTCGTTGTGTGATTAACCACGATGATACTCTGCAAATATTGAAAAGAGCAATACGTTTCATAGACGAAGATATCAAAATGGCTTTATGTATGTTTAATGATTGTATTGTAAAGAAAGCAGAATGTATGAAAAAGAAAATCAGAATAAACCCAGGTGAAAGGAATGATTCATGGTTTGATCGAAAATGTAAAGTGACCAAAACAAATACGAGAAAACATTTAAGAGTGTTTTGCAGAACCCTTGATACTGAAGATCGCGTAAAATACTGTAAGGCTCGACGCCAATACAAAAATGTGTTGCAGAGAAAGGAAACAGAGCCCAAAAATCGTTACTCGATGATTTCATTACCTGAATTCATGACCAGAAGGAATTTTGGAAAACGTTCATAGTATTTCTGTAAAGACATCTCACATACACAGTAACATTCTACCAGCATTTAACAAATCTGTTGGAAAACGATGCTTGCAATGAAGCAGACACAGAAGAAAATAATGAAACAAGCTACTTGGATAGTCCCATCTCAAAAGAGGAATTTGAATTTGCGATGAAAAAATTAAAGAACGGAAAATCTGCGGGTCTTGACGGTTTGATTGGCGAGCTGTTTAAGAATGGTGGTCGCATCGTAATTGATTTCTTTAAAATTTTCAATACTCTTTTTGATACAGGACTGTTTCCAGGAAGCTGGTCTGAATCGATCATCATTCCACTAGATAAGAAAGGTACCGCAATGATCGTGGCAATTACAGAGGAATCTCACTGTCTGACATAAGCAGCAAATTATACAGCCCTGTTATTAACAACAGGTTACAAAAATGGATCGATCAAAATAACGTAACTGGTGAATATCAAGCTGGCTTCAAAAAGAATCATTCCACTGTAGATCATATGTTCACCCTTTTGGCTCTAGTTCGAAAACAGTTTTCATGTAATCGTAAGCTACATGTAGCTTTTATTGATTTTGAGAAAGCGCTCGACTCTGTTTCTAGAAAATTACTCTGGCCAATAGTGAAAAAGAATGGCATCAACGGTAAATTATATCAATGTATTAAAAGTTTGTACAATAATGTTAAAGCAAGAGTACGATCTGATGTGGAACTTACTGACTATATTTTATGTACACAGAGTGTAAAACAAGGTGATGCTTGTAGCCCTGTTCTTTTCTCATTGTTTATAAACGAATTAGCTTTAGAAGTTATAGTGAAAGGAAGACACGGTACAACACTTTCTCCTGATTTTATTGAATTGTTTATTTTGTTACTTGCTGATGATACTGTTTTTATTATCTAAGACTCCATTTGGCCTCCAGACTCAGTTAAACAATTTGTACCAGGCAGCTTCTAAACTTCAGCTAAAAGTGAATATGAAATACAGCAATATTGTGATTTTCAGAAAAGGAGGCAGCAAGTGAAAAATGTTTTTTTAACTGACAGAGGATGGCTAATGTAAATTGTTATAAATACCCTGGTATCTATTTCTCTACACCCTTAAGCTTTACAATCGCTTGTCAGGATCTAGCAAGCAGAGCGAAAAACACCTTACTGTGTAAAAAAAAATTATACATGTTGAATAATAATTCCTTGATTCTTAAACTCTTTGATGTTCAGGTTCAACCGGTAGCTCAGTATAGTGCTGAGATCATCTTGGGCCTAGATAAATCTGCTGTTTATTTAGAAAGAGTTCATTTATTTGCTCTTAAGAAATTTCTAGGGGTTCAGATGAAAACACCTAATGAATGTGTTTATGAGGAAACAAACCGCTATCCAGTCTATATCAATTCATCTGTGCAGTGCATCAGATACTGGCTGAAGATTGTTCAGATGGATGATGGTAGATTACCACTAAAAGCATACATGCTGGGATTGGAATCGCGTGGTAAAAGATGGTGGGTTTCAGGTGTTCGAGATTCTCTGTTTCATTTTGGATTTGGTTTTGTTTGGATGAATCAAGGGGTTGGAAATGTAAACGCGTATTTGAAGCAACTCCAGCAACGATTGATTGATGATCGATGGCAAAATTATCATGAAAACATCCAGAACAGTGAGCAATATTCATTTTGTAGAACTTTTAAGACATCTGTTAGATGTGAAAAATATCTCTCACTTAATATTGACCGGCATATTAGAAGTTATCTGACAAGATTTAGATTAGGAATTTCAGACATCAAAACGCATCAGTTACGGTATGCAAATACCAATAACGTTAGAATGCTATGTCCTTTATGCTAAAACTCAAATGAATACGAATTGCATTTCCTACTTTGCTGTCCTGTGCTGAAGGATTTACGATATAAATGCACTCCCCGGAAATTCTTAGAAAACCCTTGTTTATTTCGAGCCGCTTTGCTCATGGCAAATGAAAATGAAAAAGTACCGAAGAGCATATATGTATATTTACAATGCCTTTAAGAGACACATAAATATGGTCAGTTAATTGAACCCAACTGTCGTTTTCATTGTGTAAAGTTAGCGTGCGTATCTGTCAGCTTCTTATTGTTAAACTATATCATGTTACCTTACTGTGTGAATTGTTATTGTTATATTGTACCCAGTCGGAAGGGGTCATGGCCTATACCGATTGAAATCTTTCGTTCGTTCGTTCGTTCGTTTTCCCTGTCTGTCTCTCTGTCTGTCAGTCTCTCTCTCTCTTTTGTGTGTGTGTGTGTCTCTCTGTCTCTGTCTCTGTCTGTCTCTGTCTCTGTCTCTGTCTGTCTGTCTGTCTGTCTGTCTGTCTGTCTGTCTCTCTCTCTCTCTGTACTTTTCTCTGTCTGTATCCGTCTCTGTCTGTCTGTCTGTCTGTCTGTATATCTCTCTCTCTCTCTCTCTCTCTCTCTCTCTGCGTCTCTCTCTCTCTCTTTCTCTCCTCTCTCTCTCTCTCTCTCTCTCCTCTCTCTCTCTCTCTCTCTCTCTCTCCCACACACACATCCACTCATTCTTCCTTATTATGTCTTCTCCTTTGATCATACCAGTTGAGTGTGCAACATGACAGTTGACAGACATTCCACTGAACATCTCCATCAGTGGCAGTGAATGCAGGTTCTAATACAGTTTGCGACTTTCATCCAGATGCTTAGATTAAACTTAATATTCTTTGATATCTCCACTTTTACTTTCAAACTCCATTTTTATTTTCAGAACGAGTAGTGGGCGATCCGTTTCATCCTCATTCCAGTCCGCTTTATTTTTTCCGTCCCTGTAGTTTAGTAGAGGTCATCCCTGATCCAGTCTGTACTGGTTTAAGTACCCAGCTTTCTCTATCCATGGTGATGCATGGGCAGAACATTGCATAGAAAGCCTTTCTGTGGCAGGCCAACGGAATTCACGGAGATCGATCCCGTGGATATCTCAACGTGCGGGAGAACGGACAGCGTAATGGGTGCAGAAAGGAACGATTGTAAGCAACCTTTTCTGCGAATTATATCTTCCTACAGAAGCAGTCGTTTCATGAACATAATGTGAAGTAATGCGTGCCTGGCTTTTCGTGTGGGAAAGATAACCCTAGAAAGATAACGACGTGAGAAACCAAAAAATATCTTCTTCTTTATGTTTGTTCATATCACTGAAAAAAAGGTTTATTGAATGCAATTAATTTGATTACCTTTATATCGCTCTATGCTGCAACAATCCTACATATCTGAAATTGTGTGTATATATCACTTTTTGTCATAGATACAAAAGCTGATTCGCGTTCGTATTCAAGAGAGAGTCGGGCACAAATCTATCCAACTAGTATATGTTTATGTAAGGGCACCTCTGCCAGTGTCATCACACATCACCACCACCACCCCTCCACCCCCTAACCCACCTTTCACCCCATCCCGTATCATGCACGCCACGTGGGTGAATACAATTTCAAACAATCTCAAGCAAGTGTTTTCCCAATATGTTCTCAAGACAGAAAGAATATGTGGCGACACACTGAAATATAAACTCAATGTTCGATGTTGTCGTTTTACCGCAATCAGTCCCTCCAGGCTGGTGAAAACGCTATAGTGTCTTTGATGCAGAGCCCCTTCGCATGCGTAGGTTTTCTCTTTCAATACAAATGTGTTGGCCCAACCTTGTCTTAGAATTAATCGTTGGAGGCAGTCATGGTCCTGCACATATCGATCATGCTGACGTTTTAAAGTATGGATGATTTGGGTGGACTGCGTGATAGACGTATGAAATGACAGAGGCTATGGAGATTGAAAATAACGGTGGTGGTGTAGTTTTACTTGTTAGAATGTGCAATACCAGCAGCTATGTTGTTGTTTGTCTGTGTGTTTGTTCGTTTGAATACTTCTGTCCTTCATTTGTTCTTTTTGGTCCATTACCTTTAATTCTTTCTGTTTGTTTGTATGTTTGAATTTTTCTATGTTCTTTCTGTTTTGTCTGCCTCAATTTTATTCTTTCGCCTATTCTTTACTTTTGTTTCTTTCTTTCATTTCTTCTTGTTGAAATGGTTTATTGGTTTCGCTTTGTTTCTTTCTTTCATTTGTTTATTACGATTTTTTAATTGCTTTCATACCTTCTGTCTTTCTGGCTTTGTTCTTGAATAATGTTGAGACAAGACCTCTCAGGGTTTGCTGTACGAACTTCAGGTGTAACTACACTTTTTGATCTTCTTTCCCAATATGTTTCATTAAAAATAAGGTCTGATACCTCTTCAAATAATAAAGTTCAATCTGTGAAAATCCAGTATCACTAAAGAAGACAAACACAAGCAAACAAAACAGAACAGGCGATGTCCAGGCTCTAACAGACAAATACGGATGACATGGAAACTGAATTCCCACTTGTGCACTGAGTTTTCCATTTCAGTAAAAAGAGATGGGCCCAACTCGCCTATGCAACCATGTCTATTGCAGAAAGTTTCAGTTCCCTCCCGATTGACGTTACGGAAGTATGGGTGATGTGAGTGGACCGTGCGATGGACCCAGAAGATATTCTGGACGATATATTTTCAAAATGGACATGAAAGATGTGCTCTAGTAAATTGTACTCCCTGCATGTGTGTGTGTGTGTGTGTGTGTGTGTGTGTGTGTGTGTGTGTGTGTGTGTGTGTGTGTG
>CM065729.1:34135459-34150459 GCA_033310375.1 Conus canariensis | reverse complement strand
ACCTGGCTCCTTCTTCACTAGTTCTAGGGGTTCTCAATTTACCAGGAACCTTTGCCGCTTATCTGGTAGGGTGGACAAAACGGTGGCATTCTGAATACAGTTGACTCTTATCAACAAGACAGAGACAAAACTGCCCTTTGTTTTGAGTGCAATGGTACAGGTCATTTAAAAAAGGAATGCCCTTCATATCTCAAGCGCACTGGAAAGGACAAAAATGCATCCACTGCCACTTTTTCAGGAGGTAGACAATCCTTGCCTAACTCTCCTCCAAAGGTTTCTGCCGTTGGTTTCGTAGATGAGCCAGGTTTGAAGAAAGAACTCCTTTGTTCTGGTTCTACTACATGTTCTTTACTGGTCGTGGAAGGACTGGTCAATGGGTTTCAGGTGTCTGTACTGCGTGACACAGAAGATACTACTGCTGGTGACAGAAGAGCATTGGAACGTTCTGATCAGTATGTGGGTCACACACAAAGGGGTGTCTCCTTTGGAGGTAATGTGGAGGTTTTTCCTTTAGCCCAGGTAGAAGTCGAATCTCTCTTCTTTAGTGGTAAGCTTTTGTGCTGCGTCATAGATGACCCAGTAGCCGATCTTATTTTGGGAAATGTAGAAGGAGTGTCTCCCATCCCTGGTCTTGTACTTGGCAACTTTGATTCCCAAACTGCTGCTGTCATGACACGGGCTCAGACAAAAGCTGAAGCCAACTCTCCCACACCTCTTGATATTCCATTTCAAGATCTTCAAGAGCTGAGAGAGCTGCAGAATTAAGATGATTCTCTTCAGTGCATTAGAGAATTAGACACTTTGGGTTCATCTGTCAAAGCAGGAAAGGTTCGTTCTCTTTTTTCCGTCAAAATGGCATTCTTTTCCGTCGATTTTCTAAGGATGTGCTCCAGGTTAATCAGGTGGTGGTACCTGCTTCGAGAGAGAGTAATCTTTACAGCTCATGATGGAGTACTGGCAGGTCATTGTAGGGTCAGGAAGACACTAGGCAGGGTGCAAAATCGGTTCTGGTGGCCAGGTGTCACTCGAGATGTGAGACATTATTGTCAAACCTGCACTGTCTGTCAGAAATGTGCAGCGAAAGGTCGAACTCCAGACGTGCCCTTGGAAAATATGCCAAGGATTGAGGAACTTTTCTCTAGAGTCGCTGTAGACATTGTAGGCCCCTTCTCACCGCCATCTGAGGAAAAATACAGATACATGTTGACTCTAGTTGATGTGGCCACACGATTTCCAGAGGCCATTCAGTTGAAGAAAGTGGACTCGTGTTCAGTGGCAGAGGCACTTTTTTCTGTTTTCTGTCGGTTGGGGTTTCCAAAAGAAATTTTGTCTGATAACGGATCCCAGTTCACATCTGAAACGTTTTCTGAATTCCTTCGTCTGCTTTCTATAAAGGTGTCCACTCGTCCCCATACTACGCTCAATCGAATGGAGTTGTGGAAAGGTTTCACGGAACTTTAAAACCAGTGCTGAGGAAGCTCATTCAGGACCAGCTGAGACTTTGGCATCGTTATGTTCCTGCGTTTTTGTTTTCTTGTCGCAAAATGCCAAATGAATCGACAGGATTTTGCCCCTTTGAACTGCTCTTTGGGCGTCGACCACGGGGCCCATTGACTTTTTGGCAGACTCATGAACGGGACAGGAGAGCTCAGAGGAGGCAAGAACAGTCTGTGACTAAGTTTTCAACTTGCGTAACACCATTGCAGAAATGGCTTCTCTTGCTCATGATTCAGTTGATAAGTCCAGACGGATTCAGAAACATTGCCGTGATAGAAAGTCGAAGCAACAATCATTCAGTGTTGGTGATGAGGTTTTGGTTTTCCTGCCCTCCACTACAAACAAACTGTTAATGAAGTGGAAAGGTCCATACAAGGTAGTGGAGAAGTTGGACTATGTCTACATCATTGAGATGGGTGCTAAAAGAAAAACAATTTTCAACCCAGCATGTTGAAGATATATTTTACTGTTGCCACTGGACCAGACTCAGTTACTTGTGGGGATAGCATTCTTTTTGAGGACATCCTTCCGTCTTCTTTTGTGGCACAGTCAGGAGACTTACGTCTGTCTATCTCTGATATTCCCTTAATGAAACCACCCAGTACAGGAATGGTGCCTGTTGTATCAGACTTGAAGGAATCTGCTGATGTCTCACCTTTACCACTACCTTCCTTCATCTGCGAAGGAAACATTTCAAGACGTTCATTTTGATTCCAGCTTGTCATCTGTACAACAGGAGGAATTGCGAGAGCTGTTTGCTTCCTTTTCTCAAATTTTGACAACAGAACCAAGCCAGTGTTCATTGAATGTTTCGCATGAGATACATCTCACCACTGAGCAGCCAGTTCAATGGAAACAGTATCCGTTACCATTCTCTGCTCATGAAACTATTAACCAGGAGGTGATCAGTATGTTAGAAATGGGCGTAATCGAACAGTCTCAGTCTGCTTTTTGTGCACCTGTCGTTCTGGTGAAAGAAACCTGATGGCTCAACAAGATTTTGCTGCGGTTACAGACTGATAGTGGTAGATGCTGAACCTATCCCTGATCAGGAGCAGTTATTCGCACAGCTTGCCAATGCCAAATTCTTCACTAAACTGGACTTAACGAAAGGAAATTAGCAGATCATGGGCAAAAAAGAAGATCGCCACAAAACGGCTCTTCAAACACCCCTTGGGCTTTTCCAGTGGGTAATGATGCAATTCGGCTTGGCAACTGCACCAGCTACATTTGCCAGGGCTGTGAGGCTACTTCAACTGGGCGACCATGCCATACATTTCTTTGATGACATACTTGTATACAGTTTGTCCTGGAAGCAACATCTGTATCATGCTCAGGAGGTCCTCTTGTCCCTTCAGGAGGCTGGATTTACTGTTCGACCAACAAAGATCTTTACTGGTTTTTCAGACCTTGAGTTTCTGGGACATGTTGTTGGTCGCGAGATTTGTCAACCCCAGAAGGAAAAGATTGAAAAGATCTTAAAGATTCCTGTCCCTTCCACAAAACGCCAGATCAGAGCACTGTTGGGGTTAGGTGGCTTTATAGGAAATTTCTTCCAACTTTTGCCAAAGTCACTGCTCCCATCTCCAACCTGTTGGCTGGTAAGTCTCCTCGACGGATCGCTTGGACTCCAGACTGTCAGAGTGCTTTGCAGTCTCTCCAGGAGTGTTTGTCAAGATCCCCTGTTCTCTTATTGGCTGATCTTTCCAGGCCATTTGTGGTAAAAACAGATGCCAGTTCCATTAGAATAGGTGTAAATCTGCTGCAGGATTTTCAAGGCACTCTGCATCCTGTCACTTTTGTTAGCAGAAAACTACTTCCCAGAGAAACGCGGTACAGCAAATAGAAAGGGAGTGTTTGGCCATCGTTTGGGTCATTTCAAAGTTGGGCAGGTACATCTGGGGAAGGGAGTTTCTGTTGGAAACAGATCACCGTCCCTTGGCATATCTTCAGTCTGGAAGGTTTAAGAATTCCAGGATCATGAGGTGGTCACTTGGTCTCCAAGAATATCACCTTTCAGTGCAGTCAGTCAAAGGATCTGACAACCTTTGGGCTGATTTTCTCAGCAGAGCTGATTCAGCGGAAGTATGTTGTTGCGTGTTCGTATCAAGTCAGGGTGCTTGTTTTGTATGTACTCTTCTAACTATTTTTTCTTTGTCGAACGTTGGCACGTTCTCTCATTACGGGGAGAACTGTGACAAAATGCGTTTTGTCCCAGACAGTTTAGAGATGGGAACAAAACAAATGAAACATCTAGTTCAGTGAGGTTGTGCGTGCGCAGCTTGCATCGAATGCATTAACACACATCACGTACCTGTTGTGGGGAAGTTGTGGGCTGAGGTTTTTCATAGTCACTGTTGCTTAGTAATGGTATGTATATATTAAGCCTATGGAGGTAGGGAAAAGGAGGTTTAATATATTTCATGAATTGAAAACTTAACAATCTTTAGATATGTTTGTTACAGAATACCAATCCAAGTGTACAGTCTTTTTGATGAAGGGATGAGGTATTTATGTTGTGAATATGATGTATTCAGTTGGAATTAACACTTAGAATGAATTGTCATTTGTTCCTTCAGTCAGTAGTTTCTCTTAGAAGAAGTTGAATGAGAAATACTTTGTTGATGGATAATATTACACACACACACACACACACACACACACACACACACACACACACACACACACACACACACACAACGTATGCTCTCTCGAAATGATATGCCATTGTGTGGTGTGACTGATGATGATATACAAATAATAAGACAATCATTCATTTTGTAGAAGTGTATGCTTGTGTCTATAAATTGTAATTAACCATAATTGCTAGTTTATCTGAAATCATTTCGGTTGATATTTCAAGAAAGGGGATGTAAAGGACACGGTTCTGATGAGGGTAATAAAAAGAAATCCTTTTTGTCAAATGTTATTGATAAGGATAACAAAGTGGAATTGTTTTTTTTTTTTTACTGTTTCTAATAAGGGTAGTAAATCAAAATATTTTCTCGGATAGCGTTTCATGTAAAAATATGGTGTCTATGTCGTTGTGTTTGTCCACTTAGGATAATAGGACACATTTTCATGGCCTGGGGTTGGACTTTGGGGAAGAAGGGAAGGTTTCAAAAGGACATAAAGTTTCATGGCCATGGACACTGAAAGAGGGAGGATGAACACAGTATTAAAAGACAGTTTTAACTGTGCAGGCTTCCAGTGCCAGGGACTGGGCACGTGTTTAATTGTTGGTGCCAGGAAATGGGCACGGACTGATGTCGAGTTTTCGCCAGGTTACGGGCATTGCTACTTCCAGGGATTGGGAAGAAATCTTCAGAATGGGACTGTCAAGGGACGCCCAAGGAAAATGACTTCGAAGAGCTGCCTGGAGTGAAGTGCAGCTGGAAACAAAAAGGAAATCTTCGCCAGTGTGGTGATGTTATATCTTGTTTCCCCTTCTCTGTCCTTACCCAGGCCATGACGAACAACACCCCCCCCCAAAAAAAAAAACAAAAAAAAAAAAAAACAACAACAACAACAAAAACAAAAAACAAAAACAACAACAACAACAACAAACAAACAAACAAAAAAAAACCCCGTTTATTTCTTTATGTAAATAAAAGGGTGTGGCTTTATACGTTTCAACCTTAGAGTGTCCTTTCCCAGTGGGTGAACACGTTTTTTTTTATTTGGAGTGACAGAGAGTACAGATAGTAGGCACACATACAAGCATTTATACATATTCTCTATTCTGTCTATCTGGCACTTTCTTTACACAAGAACAATAATACCAACATGAAAGAAAACTGGTTACACAGCCTTGTGATACTGTTCATTGTTCCGATACAAATGGCAAAGTCAGTCCCTCCCTGCTGACGTTGACAGCATCATATTATTCTGAAGCTGTCACATGTGCAGAAAATTTTCTCCACCAAGGCAAGACGTTGGTTGTACACTTAGAGTGTTTTGTCTCCTTTAAAACACGATTATTGAGCACATCCCAGCTGACACTGACAACAGCCTCTTTGCTCAGTGTTCTCACGTGCACACACAGAATATTCAAATCTCCACTCTTAAGGAGTTCCTGATGTTGTCTGTCATAGTTTGCCAATGATCGATCGTGTTGACGTCTTAAGGTGGGGGTGACGTGAATGGACGGTGTGCTGGACGTCAGGGATTTGCTTTGCCACAGTTAGGCTTATGTTCTTGAGATGGGTTTGTTTCCTTTACAAAAAGTGCGGTGCCAGCCATTTTCCTCATCTTTCTTTCTTTCTTCTTCTGTGCTTTTTCTTACATTTCATGTCCTATAAAGATTTTAATCAAAACAAAATCAGAAATGAAATGAGGCAGGGAACAGTAAACGATAAACAGTAAACAAGTGGGGTATTTTTTGCTCCCATAAGAAAACCTAACACAGAGTAACTTTTATTCAAGACTGGCACAGCCTTTTCATTTCTGATTTTGTTTTGATTAAATTGAGGTTATTTGTATTTGTTTCTGTCCGTCTGTGTGTTTGTCTTTTGATCTCCCTTGCATCTTTGGGTGGATCCTCAAGCGTAGGCTCAGAGACTGTCCCCTGCATTTTGTACTGTTTGCATAATGTCTTTAGTTTTTCAGCAACTTTTTTCCTCCCCACACTTTCGTTTGGTTTCATTTACTACTCTTCGCTGGCTGCTTAGGGGGTGCTATTGGATTCTTTTTTGCACCCTTGGTGGTGAGAACACCACAGTATTATGGACTGTGGTGTGTCTCTATTTGACGCCAGGAGCGCAGATACAACCAGCCGTGTCTCCCTGATGAGTTCCGACCTAGCGGACGAAAGGCCTCGGAGCAGGCAATACAAATATATCTGCCTTCAAAAGGGATTGCGATGGTTCCCTTATGCATCTAGTGAAGAGTTTTCATATCTGTAACATATTTTCTTAATTTCATGTTCCCAGTTTCTCCATCTTCAACCCCCCCCCCCCCAACCCCCCTTAAGTCCAAATCTTTACCAAGTCATTACTATGAAGACAGTTCAGTTGTTGGCCTGCGCTTGTTTTTTTCCCCCACTATTAGATTGTTCGTCTATGTATTTGTCTGACTTTATTCAAGTTTAAAAGGCTGTGCCAGTCTTGAATAAAAGTTACTGTGTGTTAGGTTTTCTTATGGGAGCAAAAAATACCCCACTTGTTTACTGTTTATCGTTTACTGTTCACTGCCTCATTTCATTTCTGATTTTGTTTTGATTAAATTGAGGTTATTTGTATTTGTTTCTGTGTGTTTGTCTTTTGATCTCCCTTGCATCTTTGGGTGGATCCTCAAGCGTAGGCTCAGAGATTGTCCCCTGCATTTTGTACTGTTTGCATAATGTCTTTAGTTTTTCAGCAACTTTTTTCCTCCCCACACTTTCGTTTGGTTTCATTTACTACTCTTCGCTGGCTGCTTTGGGGGTGCTATTGGATTCTTTTTTGCACCCTTGGTGGTGAGAACACCACAGTATTATGGACTGTGGTGTGTCTCTATTTGACGCCAGGAGTGCAGACACAACCAGCCGTGTCTCCCTGATGAGTTCCGACCCAGCGGACGAAAGGCCTCGGAGCAGGCAATACAAATATATCTGCCTTCAAAAGGGATTGCGATGGTTCCCTTATGCATCTAGTGAAGAGTTTTCATATCTGTAAAATATTTTCTTAATTTCGTGTTCCCAGTTTCTCCATCTTCAACCCCCCCCCCCAACCCCCCCTTAAGTCCAAATCTTTACCAAGTCATTACTATGAAGACAGTTCAGTTGTTGGCCTGCGCTTGTTTTTTTCCCCCACTATTAGATTGTTCGTCAATGTATTTGTCTGACTTTATTCAAGTTTAAAAGGCTGTGCCAGTCTTGAATAAAAGTTACACTGCGTTAGGTTTTCTTATGGGAGCAAAAAAATACCCCACTTGTTTACTGTTTATCGTTTTACTGTTCCCTGCCTCATTTCATTTCTGATTTTGTTTTGATTAAATTGAGGTTATTTGTATTTGTTTCTGTCCGTCTGTGTGTTTGTCTTTTGATCTCCCTTGCATCTTTGGGTGGATCCTCAAGCATAGGCTCAGAGATTGTCCCCTGCATTTTGTACTGTTTGCATAATGTCTTTAGTTTTTCAGCAACTTTTTTCCTCCCCACACTTTCGTTTGGTTTCATTTACTACTCTTCGCTGGCTGCTTTGGGGGTGCTATTGGATTCTTTTTTGCACCCTTGGTGGTGAGAACACCACAGTATTATGGACTGTGGTGTGTCTCTATTTGACGCCAGGAGCGCAGACACAACCAGCCGTGTCTCCCTGATGAGTTCCGACCTAGCGGACGAAAGGCCTCGGAGCAGGCAATACAAATATATCTGCCTTCAAAAGGGATTGCGATGGTTCCCTTATGCATCTAGTGAAGAGTTTTCATATCTGTAACATATTTTCTTAATTTCATGTTCCCAGTTTCTCCATCTTCAAACTCCCCCCCCCACCCTCCTTAAGTCCAAATCTTTACCAAGTCATTACTATGAAGACTGTTCAGTTGTTTGCCTGCGCTTGTTTTTTTCCCCCCCATATTAGATTGTTCGTCTATGTATTTGTCTGACTTTATTCAAGTTTAAAAAGCTGTGCCAGTCTTGAATAAAAGTTACACTGCGTTAGGTTTTCTTATGGGAGCAAAAAATACCCCACTTGTTTACTGTTTATCGTTACTGTTCACTGCCTCATTTCATTTCTGATTTTGTTTTGATTAAATTGAGGTTATTTGTATTTGTTTCTGTCCGTCTGTGTGTTTGTCTTTTGATCTCCCTTGCATCTTTGGGTGGATCCTCAAGCGTAGGCTCAGAGATTGTCCCCTGCATTTTGTACTGTTTGCATAATGTCTTTAGTTTTTCAGCAACTTTTTTTCCTCCCCACACTTTCTTTTGGTTTCATTCACTACTCTTCGCTGGCTGCTTTGGGGGTGCTATTGAATTCTTTTTTGCACCCTTGGTGGTGAGAACACCACAGTATTATGGACTGTGGTGTGTCTCTATTTGACGCCAGGAGCGCAGATACAACCAGCCGTGTCTCCCTGATGAGTTCCGACCCAGCAGACGAAAGGCCTCGGAGCAGGCAATACAAATATATCTGCCTTCAAAAGGGATTGCGATGGTTCCCTTATGCATCTAGTGAAGAGTTTTCATATCTGTAACATATTTTCTTAATTTCGTGTTCCCAGTTTCTCCATCATCAACCCCCCCCCCCCCCAACCCCCCTTAAGTCCAAATCTTTACCAAGTCATTACTATGAAGACAGTTCAGTTGTTGGCCTGCGCTTGTTTTTCCCCCACTATTAGATTGTTCGTCTATGTATTTGTCTGACTTTATTCAAGTTTAAAAGGCTGTGCCAGTCTTGAATAAAAGTTACTCTGTGTTAGGTTTTCTTATGGGAGCAAAAAATACCCCACTTGTTTACTGTTTATCGTTTACTGTTCACTGCCTCATTTCATTTCTGATTGTGTTAGTCTTAGTCCCCCTCAGATCCTGGTGACATAATAAAATATGAAAAATGTAAGTGAACTGCCTCATGGATGCAGAAGATGCTGGAAACTATGGATTTTCGAAGCAATCATGAACTTTTTGTTCCAGGGAGCAGTTAGGTGGCTTTAGTAATGTGCAATATCAGCACTTTTCCCCGTCTTTTTTTATTTTCATCACTTTTTCTGTTTGATTAAAGCAAAAATATTTCTTTCTTTCTATCTGTATTCGCTTTTTTCCTGTGTCAGGCGTAACTCTCATTTCCTATACTTCTGAGTTCCGTGGTTCACTTTTTATACTTCTTTCTTTTTTATCTTTCAGCTTTTTTGGCGGACCCTTTCTTTGTTTATTTGCTGTTTCACTCCTTTTCTTCCTTTTCGTTTGAATTCCATCATTCCTAGTGTGGTCCAGAAACCCCGTCACCTCAATCATATAATCACTTTTTTCTTTCTTTCGTTTTTCCTTTCTGTCTTTCATCTCTTTTTTCTTTTCCTTCTTTCCGTCTTTCGTTTCTATGATCTGTCTCTCTCTCACTCTCTCTCTCTCTCTCCTTCTCTCTCTCTCTCTCTCTCTCTCTCTCTCTTATCTCTCTCTCTGTCTCTGTCTCTAGTTATTTATTTGTTTCGTTTTGTTTTTAATAAGAATCCTGTCATTCCTGGAGTGCAACCAGAAATCCCCCATTTTCATCTGGGTAGAATTAACAATCTCTTTTTCCTCCAGGATTTCTCGAGAATCAGAAAAAAAAGATTGATGCTGGACATTCTTGCAGAAACTTCCTCCACATTTGCCATATCCTGTTCAGAGCTCTTTGTGCATGCGATACTTCCTCTGTAAATGAGAAATAACGAGCCATGCAGTCCTTTGAAAGCTTGTCTGCTGAAGGCAGCCTTGGTTCTCCAGAGATCGATCTTAATGGCACAGGCTTGGCGATGAGGGTGGACTGTATGTTGGAAGAAGAAAGCAACAGAGACTAAACTTTAAAAGTGGGGATGTATTTTCAGGAGGGGGGAGGGGATAAATTCCTTTCAGGAAAGAGTTTCTTTGCTTTTTGTTTTTCTTTTTTCTCTCTTTGGTTTGCTTTTATCTGCTTTCCCATCTTTCTTTCTTTAACTTCGTTTTCTTTCTTTGTCTCCTTCATTCGTTCACTTTAAATCGATTTTTTCGTGCGACACACTGTTCATTTAGTTGGTATCTATATTCCAAGCAGGCCATAAACGAATGAGAAAATTAGTGATTGAATCAAAAGATGCTGACACCAATTTGTTGAACTGTAAGTAGCACTCTCGTCAGTTCTCCCAAACTGGAGCCATAAAAGAAATCAGATGAAAGGGGTGCAAGGCCGTAAAGTTCTGCTATAATCTCAACTACGAATGACCTGTCTTCGATTTGTGGTGCTTCAGGAGCTGGTGCACTTTCCTGAAAGAAAATGGGGTAGTATGCGGATCTATTCTCCCATTACTTTTCTATTCCATGGATGAACACATCTTGTAATATATTGCTCCGACCTGAAGGAACTTTGCCCTCCTCCTCCCCTCCTCGATCTTGCTTTCTGTAGGAGTGAATCATTTTAGGCTCCTTTTAATCGTTGAAGTATAACGGTGCTATAACACAAACTTCGATGAGTATTAGTGGTTGTAAGTCTTTGACTGAAGGGCAGCACATTTCTTAAAACGTTCAGAATGACGACACACACTAAATTTGATAGAAACAAAAATCATACATAAAACAAAAAGCAAAACAAAGAGAAAAATTAACAAATATACAAATAAATAAACAAAAAAGCAAACAATCCCCCACGGAATGTGATTTTGAATGGAAGCGAGTTTCGTCTTCATTCCCTCCTCCCTCCCCCTCCTTACTCCTCTTCACCTTTTTCTGCCCTCCCGCACATACTGTCATTACAGAGTGAAAATAAAAGATCAACAGACGGTTATGGAGACAAAGACAATGAAAGAGAGAACAGAAACAAAGGAAGAAAGAACGTTAGAGAGAAAAACTTGGCAGAAATGAAATTCCAAAAAAATAAAATGAAAATGTGCTAAATTCTCCCATCCTCCTTCTCATCCTCCTCCTTCTCATAATCATATTATTATTATTATTATTATCAATATTGTCATTATTGCTGTTGTTGTTATTATTAATATCATTATTATCATTAGTGATAGTAATAGTAGCATTGTTTTTATTGCTGTTGTTATTGTTATATTGTTATCATTATCATTATTATTATGATTACCGTCATGTTATCATCAATATCAATGTTATAACTATTATTATCATTATCATTATTATGATTATTATAATTACTATTGATGTTATTATTATTATGATTATGATGATTATTATAACTACTATTATTATCATTGTTACCATCGTCATTTAATGCAGCAATTTTCAAGCCTGTATTAGAATTCTCTCTCTCTCTCTCTCTCTCTCTCTCTCGTAACTCTGAAGACTGTACATTAAATAATTATGGAAAGCTGATGCTAAATGTATGCACTGCCTTTGATTTGTGTATTCTTAATGGGGTATGTAATGGCGCCCTCGAAGGACGCTATAAATACATATCTGATTCTGGCTGCAGTGTTGATGATTACTTTATTATTTCAAGCGATCTTCTTGCTTTGGTATATGACTCATGTAAATTTCAAGTTTTAGACCGCATAGATTCAGATCACATGCCTGTTTCTTTCATTGCTGTTTTTCCAAAGGAAAATGTTGTTGTCAATAATTAACAAGAAACTTGTGTGGAATAATGATTGTGCTAATCGATTTCAAGAACTATTATGTAGCGTAGATGTTGTTAGAAAAATTGAAAATGCCATAGATATGATACAATCCGACGTAAATGAAGCTTTGAACATGTTTAATGAGTGTGTAAAGGAAAGTGCTAAGTGTATGAAGAAGCATATACGTGTCAATAGAAATCACAGATGTCATGATTGGTATGATAAAGAGTGCCGAATCAGTAAACTAAAAGCTAGAAAATTATTAAGAATTAGCTGTCGTACTCATGATCCACAAGATAGAGTGGCTTATTGTATTGCAAGGCGAGAATACAAAAAATTGTTAAAAAGAAAGGAGAAAGAGTATAATAAGTTCTTAATAGATAAGTTGATTTCCTCAGTTAAATGCCAAAAAGACTTCTGGGAGACTGTTGGGAACGTATCTTTCAAAAGAAAACAACCGAAGAATAAGATAACTAGCGATATTTGGTTTCATCATTTCCAAAATTTGTTAGAACAGAATGTTAGTGACAGTGTTAATGAAGAAGTGGTGGATGCTGATGTAGATAGTTCATTTAATCGTCCAATATCCATGGAAGAGGTTACTTTAGCTATTAGAAAACTAAAAAATGGCAAGTCAGCTGGCCCAGATGGTCTTATTGGAGAATTATTTAAACACGCAACACAGCAGGCTGTGCTATTTTTTTTCATAAATTATTTAATAAGTTATTTAATGAGGGCTTGTACCTGATAATTGGTGTGAATCAATTATTTTGCCTATATTTAAAAAAGGAGATGTGGACAATCCCAATAATTATAGAGGAATTTCCCTTAGTGACATTAGCAGTAAACTATTTGGAATGATTTTAATAGGAGAATACAAGAATGGGTTGATGAGAATAATATAACCGGGGAACAGCAAGCAGGATTCAAAAAGGGTTATTCGACCGTGGATCACATGTTTACTTTGTTGGCACTTATCCAAAAGCAGTTTTCTCATAATCATAAGCTATATGTTGCTTTTATAGATTTCCAAAAGGCATTTGATTCAATCAATAGAAATATACTTTGGCCAATACTACAAAAAAATGGTATATGCGGTAAACTCTATAGGTGTATTAAAAGCATGCATAATGTTGTTAGAGCTAGAGTCCGTTGTGGAGGTAAACTGACAGATTTTATTAACTGTACAGCTGGGGTCAGACAAGGAGATGCATGTAGTCCAGTTTTATTTTCTTTGTTTATAAATGAACTAGCTATAGAAGTTATCAATAATGGTAGACATGGTGCCTTGTTGTCTCTTGATACCTTAGAGTTGTTTATTCTCTTATTAGCTGATGATATTATTTTGATATCAGAAACGCCTGTTGGTCTGCAGACTCAGTTGAATAATTTACGACGTGCTGCTGGTACACTTCAATTAAAAGTTAATATGTCAAAAAGTAATATCATTGTGTTTCGTAAGGGGGGCTATCTTGGTGCAAGGGAAAGATGGGTTTATGATGATGTTAATATGCCAGTTGTTAATGCATACAAGTATTTAGGTATAATGTTTTCTACACGGTTGAGTTTCACAGGTGCTTGTAAAGATTTGGCAAGTAGGGCAAAGAATGCTTTACTATATATTATGAAAAAGTTGTATGTTTTGAATAATATATCCTTTAAGGTATTCATCAAGTTATTCGATACCCAAGTACAGCCCGTTGTACTTTACGGCTCTGAATTATGGGGCTTAGACAAAGCTGCAACTTGTTGCGAATCTGTTCATTTATTTGCTCTAAAAAGTTTCTTGGTGTAAACAGACGCACGCCGAATGATATGATATACGGAGAAACTAATCGCTACCCAATATTTGTTTTATCTGCTGTTAATTGCATTCGATATTGGCTTAAGTTATTGCAAATGTGTAACGATAGAATTCCTAGAAAAGCCTACAATATGCTTCTAGATATGGACTCTAAAGGTAAAAATAACTGGGCCTCCAAAGTTCGTATTTGTTTGACAGAATATGGGTTTGGATATATCTGGCTAAATCAGGGAGTGGGAAATATCAAAGCATTTATAAGTATTTTCAGACAACGATTAATAGATTGTACATGGCAAAAATGGTCTGACCATATTCACAATAGTGATAGATTTAGTTTCTATACCAATTTTTGCAGTGTGCATGATTTGAAACCATATTTGACCGCTAATATTGATAGACATTTACAGTATGTTACAACACGGTTTCGATTAGGAATATCAGAATTAAAAGTGCACCTTTATAGATACAGAATGGCTAACAACGAGGATCTGATTTGTCCATTATGTAACGTAGCACAAGAAGATGAAATACATTTTGTTTTTTGCTGTCCAGTTCTTAATGGTATTCGGGAAAAGTTCATCAAACCTAAGTATTATAATCAACCGTGTTTATTTAAATTGTGTTTATTAATGTCTTCTCAATCAGTTGAAGTTGTTAGAGGTCTTTCAATGTTTCTTTCAAAAGCATACAAGTTCAGAGAAACTGCCACATCTTAAGAATTTTGTTTGTATCACCATTGTTATGTCTTTGTTAAGTCATAACTAGCACTGCTTCAATATTCTCTTGTTGTTCACATTCCCCTCATAAGGGGCCTTGGCCTAAATGAAATTAAACAGGATTCTGAATTCCGAATCTCTCTCTCTCTCTCTCTCTCTCTCTCTCTCTCTCTCTCTCTCTCTCTGCCACACATCCACTCCGATTTACGGAAGAGGGGAGGGATGTGGGGTTGGTGAGCGTTGGGAAATGGTTTGATTGCTCCTGTGGAGAAGCCAGTGTCACACTGAACTGGATACCCTGAGGGCAGTGACGATTCAACAGGCCTTCTTAAGTGGGCATTTGGTGAAGAGTAAAGTCCAGGGGTGATGGGGATGTGGTTGCTGTGGGTCTACAAGGCAGAATAGGTTCTAGAGAAAGGCAAAGGCGCGCGTGCGCGCGCGCGCGCGCGTGTGTGTGTGTGTGTTTGCAGATGGATGTGTGTATAAATGTAGGTTGTAGATGTGTTGCACAGAATGTGCTTTCCAATTGTAATCATCCAGTCAATTTTACTCATTTATTATTAGTTTAATCTAAATGTTGATTGTAGGCGCCGAAAGAATGAAATGAGTGATTTTTAAAAAATGTATTTATGTGATGTGTGTTAAAATCATTAACATTGAATAATTGAATCGTGACAAGTTAAAACCGTGCATATAAAAATGTGAAAATGTGAAACAATACAATACAATGCCATACAATATTTATTCCTTTTGCCCCTT
>CM065729.1:34125459-34130459 GCA_033310375.1 Conus canariensis | reverse complement strand
TTCAAACGGCCTCTCTTCCCTTCCTGTTGTCTTTCCCTTATTCCCCCCCCCCCCACCCCCTCCCCCTCTTTTTTTTCAATCTTTGCCAAGATATTGTTGAAATGACAGAGGAATTGTTAATAACAAAAAAAAGAGTAACGAAAAGGAATTGTCTATAACAAACAAGAAGGGTCACGACAAGGAATTGTTAATAACAAACAAGAAGGGTAACTCATGCTCCGATGATGAAATACATACACGCCCGCAGCTCAAAACGAATGCTGCTTACAACGTCGAATTGCCTAGCAGATATGACAACACAGAACTAAGAAGGAAACATCCCCTTGCATTTGTTTACCCTGCCACATATTTGCTCAACATGCGGTTAATCAGTGGGAGATTGCATTTCTTATGAGATCGAAGTACAGGGTTGTACTGCGCATTCTTAGCTGCTGACAGCATTTATACGACCGACAATGTCTGGGCTATAAAACGGTAAAGTTGACCACTCAGGCTCTTCATGCCTTTTGACATCTCGTGTATCCTTAAATGGATCCTCATGCAGAAGCTCACAGTACGTGTCATTCTTCACATGCTGATTTCATCTCCCTAGCAACTCATTTTCCTACACTGCATTTCCATCTCACATTTTTATTTTCCACGCTTCTCTGGCTGCTTTGGAAGTATTATTGGAAACTGTCCTTCAACCCTTGGTGGTGAGAATGCCTTATAATTACATGTAGCATAATTACTTTAAATGCCTTTTTCTATCGTAGCCAAGTCATTGTGTTGAGGACGAAGAAATCATTAGTCTGCGTTTGCCTCCCCATCCCACCTCCCTCCACACACACACACACACACACACACACACACACACACACACACAAAAGGACGCACACTCACGGAGAGAGAGAGAGAGAGAGAGAGAGAGAGAGAGAGAGAGAGAGAGAGAGAGAGAGAGAGAGAGAGTTTTGTTTGTTTTTATTTTTGTCAGACCTTTCGGAATCATTTCTCTCTCTCTCTCTTCTCTCTCTCTCTCTCTCTCTCTCTCTCTCTCTCTCTCTCTCTCTCTCTCTCTCTCTCCTTTTTGTTTTTACTCTCACTCTTTTTTTTACACACGGAATCAAGATTACAGTGGACAAGACTGTCATCACCATCTTCAATGTGTACTGCCCACAAGACAAAGAGCTGTCTCTACAGAAAATGGACATACCATCAGAGAACTGCTTAGTAGTAGGTGACTTTAACAGCCACTCAACCTGTTGGGGTTACAGTGAGAATGACCGAAGAGGAGACGAAGTGGAGGACTGGCAGATAGTGAGCAACCTGCTTCTGCTGAATGATCCAGAAGACCCACCAACCTTCTTCTCTCGCCGATGGCTCACCACGACCACCCCAGATCTTGCCTTTGCCACTGACGACCTTGCCCAAAAAAACAGCAGGAAGGTACAGAACCAGTTGGCAGGCAGCGACCACAGACCAGTACTACTGGCCATCAATTTGCAGTACACATCAAGCAATGCCAAGTCCTTTCCCAGATGGAATTACAAGAAGGCGGATTGGGAGATGTTCGCGGGCCTCTCTGACGAGTATTGTAAGACCATCAAAGTGGACGATTACAACATCAACAGAGCCACCAAAAACTTCAACCAAGCCATCCTGAAAGCAGCCTCAGAGGCAATTCCACGTGGCGCTCGAAAGAACTACAGGCCATATTGGACAGAAGAACTGCAGGAGCTTGAAGATGAAGTGACAAGGACTAGAGAGGAGGTGGAAAACAACCCATCACAAGAAAACAACATCACTCTCAAATCCTGCACTGCCAAATACAGAAAGGCCTACATCCAAGCTGCAAGAACAAGCTGGATGGAGAAAACAGAAAAGCTGAACCTTGACAGAGATGGCAACAAACTTTGGAAACTGACCAAAGCCATGAATAATGAAGAGACAAGGTCAGTGCCTGTCACCCTCCAAAAAGATCAGGAGATTGTGACAGGGAGAGAGGCAGCGAACTGCTTCATAGACAGCTATGAGCAGACCAGCAACATCTCTGTGACAGAGGACAGAAAACAACAAGTCCATGATGAAATGAAGAATCATCAGGATGACCAAGACCAACCTGATTACATGGACAGGCCTTTCAAACTGAAAGAATTAGAAGAAGCCGCAAAATCTTTACAGGACAAAAAATCTCCAGGTCCTGACAAAGTCACCAACGAGATGCTCAAACACCTCGGGACCAAAGCAAAGACCAAACTCGTTGCTCTCTTCAACAACAGCTGGAAGACAGGGCATGTTCCACAAAGCTGGCGAGAAGCTGATATGGTGCCCATCCATAAGAAGGGCAAAGACAGAGTCAGGGCTGACAGCTATCGCCCCATCAGCCTAGCCTCATCAGCTGCGTGGGCAAGCTCCTAGAGCGTATGATTAATGCGCGGCTAGTTTGGCACCTGGAGAAGAACAACATCATCACTCCAGAGCAGGCAGGCTTCCGCCAACATCATTCCACTGAGGATCAAGTGACCTACATAGCCCAGAAGATCGAGGATGGCTTCCAGGACAAACAGCATACTCTGGCGGTGTGGATAGACATGGAAAAGGCGTACGACAAAGTCTGGAAGGATGGCCTCCGGAGAAAACTCCAGAAGAGTGGTGTGACTGGCTGTATGTACCAATGGATCTCACAGTACCTGAAAAATAGGAAGGCCCGAGTCCATGTCAATGGAGCATACAGTCGGAAGAAGACACTGAGAGGAGTCCCTCAAGGAGGTGTCCTCAGCCCTACCCTGTTCCTTGTCTTTATCAACGACATCGTCAGAGACGTGCCACGCAAAGTCCAAGGAACCATCTATGCAGACGATCTTGTCCTATGGTGCTCGGAAGAGCACCTCACAACTGCCAACTACAGGCTACAGCAGGCGCTGAATGTTCTCCAAAGCTGGACGAAACAGTGGCTGGTAATAATTAATGCCAAGAAGACCACTTACACTGTTTTCAGCCTCTCACCCAAAGAACAGAAGGCCAACCTGAGCATCAATGGACAAACTCTGCTTGCTGAAAATAACCTCATGTACCTGGGAGTCACCTTTGACGTGGAAGAAACAAGCAGAGAAAACAGAATTAAGAGCAAAAGTACGCCTTGCCCTCATGAAGAAGCTGGCATGAACAACATGGGGTGCAGACAACACGACCCTCAGGAGACTGTACACTGGTAGAGTCAGGCCAGTGCTGGAGTATGGCATGACTGCATGGGGCACTACAGCCAAATCCAATTTTGAACGGATCAGCAAGATTCAGAATCAAGCTGCCCGTATCATCACAGGAGCCATGAAGTCTACGCCAATCCAGGAGCTTGAAACCATCACAGAGCTCCAGCCCCTTGAGGACCGCAGAGACGCCAAACTCCTGACCCAGGCTGCCAAGTTCAAGAGGCTGAAAGGCCACCCCATGAAAGACAGAATGTCCCAGCCAACAAAAGGACGGCTGAGGAGAGGGAGCTTCGTACACCAGAGCAGGATCCTAGAACGGCAACATCAAGATATCCTTGACCCCAGTGATACCCCAGTGTCTTGCCGTCCCTCCCTGGAGCGAAGGAACCCCTTCCCTCATCCAGTGCAGCATCCCTGGTGTTGGCCCAAAAGATTCCCAAAGCGGGCCTGAAAGAAAGTCCCTCACCCTTGAACACCTCCATACCCAGTTCCCCAAAGAGTCCTGGACTCATGTCTACACCGACGGCTCTGCAGCAGATGCCATTCGAAATGGAGGGGCAGGAGTCTATGTCCAATATCCAGGAGGCAGAGAAGAAAAGATCTGCCTCGCTACCGGCCTGTACTCCACAAATTACAGAGCTGAAGCAGAAGCCCTGAAAACAGCAGCAGCCCACATCGAGGTCAGCCCCTACGCCAGCCACAACGTTGTCTTCCTGACCGACGCCCTGTCCATCTTGCAGGCCCTTCAGTCCAATAGAGACCCAGAGCTCAACGATCTGTCCTCATCTCTTGCCTCCTCTGCACAAGTCACACAGTCACCCTGCAGTGGATTCCCTCCCACTGCAACGTGCTCGGCAATGAGACTGCTGACTCCTTGGCAAAGGAGGGCACTACAAAGGAGCAGATGGACAGATCTACCAGCTACACCGAATCCAGGACCATCATCAAGGCCAAGCTGCAGAACAAGTGGAAGCAGCAGCATCCACGCCACAACAGAGCAGACCCGTACTACTTGCTGACTCGACGAGAGCAGGTAGTCATCTTTAGGCTCAGGACAGGCCACAGCCGCCTGAAACACCACCTATTTTCTAAACTCCGCATCGGCAACACAGAGCAGTGCCCCTGCAGAACAGGCAGCCAGACAACAACATCTGCTGCAGTCCTGCCCGCTCCACCAAGCGCTCCGAGAGAAAACCTGGCCCGACCCAATACCAGTGGCCCGGAAGCTCTACGGAGGACTGGAGGACCTGCGACGTACTGCCACCTTTGTTGAGGAGACGGGGGAATCCATCTAAAGACATGACGAACGAGACAACAACAACAACAACAACAACAACAACAACAACACACAACACACACACACACACACACACACACACACACACACACACACTCACACACACACGTACACATTCTCATTCGTACACACACACACACACACACACACACACACACACACACACACACACACACACACACACACACACACACACACGACAAACAGAGAAAGAGGGAGGGAGATAGAGATAATTACCCGGTAACTGAATGAAGGGGATTCCCAAAACGACTGAACAATTGTCTTTCCATTTTTAAAATCGATTTATTTAAACATATCGCATTCATGCCATGAATCATACAAAACATATCCGTATTCAGAATGAGCTCTAACAGCTGTCCAAGCCATGATCGCATTTCAATGGTTTTGTTTCATTTGTTCATTTATTTACCTATTTATGGACACATGGAACAAGCATAGAAAAATTATAACACAAACACAGGAAATGGACACAAAACCAACACTAAATCCAAACA
>CM065729.1:34112959-34117959 GCA_033310375.1 Conus canariensis | reverse complement strand
ACAGTCCATCTTCACTCACTGTTAACAACAAAAGCGTAGGACACTGAGGTATCCAAATCAAGCGCGGAGACCAGAACGCACGGCGACAATTAGAAAGGCGGAAAGCTACATCGAGTTCGGTTCCAGCCTTTCCCTTACTGAAAACGCATGGGTGAGGTAGAAGATTAACTAGAATGAAGGAAGTTTGCCCTGTAACTGACAGGAGCAGACTGAATCTTGTTCACATCAGGATGATTTGTCACTTCTCCAGCACAGAATAAAAACAAACGTTGGGGGGAAAAGTAAAGAAACCGAATATCAGAGAAACAGACATTTGTAACAAGGACATAAATTCAGAAAGAAAGAAAAAAACTGATAAAAAGGAAAGAAATAATCGATCAATAAAGAATTCAATAAATGATAAACATCACCCAAAATAATAGTTAAAAAAAAATCGCAATTAATGGACAGTGGGAAAAAAAATCATACGGTATCAGACCAAGCTCACACATGTCCTTCCAGTTCAGCGGTGTTGACTGGTTGCCCACAACACCAAGCAGACTGCCGACGTTCAGGTGTTATTGTGAGGGCAGGAGTAGAGCGGTAGTCAGAAAACATCAGAGCACAATGCTGCCTGGCAAACAATGTGATGAGGGAGGGGGACACAGTCGGAGCCAGCCCTCCAGAACAGAGAGTTTGGATGACATGGTGTGATGCATGGCGATAACTTTCCACAAAGCTGAATTGGTTACATCACTACCTAAACATTATGAGGTGATTCCTTCACGTGTCTGGTTTGATGAAGCAATGGGAACTGCTGTGTCGTGTATGTAGTTTTCTGTTGAATAAAACGCCCATTTCTTGAAAGATCTGAACCGTGCTCAAAGGTAAGAGCGACTGAACGGACGAGGAGGATCAAGGTACCAGTAGCCATCACACAGCTTGTGTGTGTGTGTGTGTGTGTGTGTGTGTGGTGGTGCGTGCGTCTGCGTGCGTGCGTGCGTGCGTGCGTGTGTGTGTGTGTGTGTGTGTGTGTGTGTGTGTGTGTGTGTGTGTGTGTGTGTGTGTGTGTGTGTGTTAAAAACGGGTTTGTTGTTGTATGTTGTAGTCAGGTTGGACGACAAGTCATTACCGTTGTGTTTGACTGGGTGGGGTATGACCCACTTTTCAAACTGACAGAAATAGTTTGACGTGAGTTTCAGAGAAATGTCAAATTTACTGGACAGATATAGGGACCGATAGCCACAGAAGTTAAAGCTTAATTGGGTATGCTGCTTCGGGATAAACAGAATGAACAACGTATGTCGACTCCAGCTGGATATGGAAAGTTTTGACTTTGTCAGAGCAAGACTGAAAGGCTGACTGCGTTCAATTAGCTGTATATACTGTACAAGACATTGTGCAATTTTTGAATTCTAGACAAGATGTTTTCTTTTCATTTCGACTAGATAAACATATCTGGGACACTCACACCTCTTTCCTCTCCCTCTATGATTTTGTCCGGATTTTGAGCATGTCAAATAGACCAGAACCCAGTTGTACAGAGTGTGAACGACTGGACATGAACGTATCCAGACAAAGCTTACATACAACCTGACTGAAAAGAGTGACTAGAGGCGGGCAATACCAGAAAGATGCGCGATGAAGAAGGCTAGGGTGTCTAGATGCTTGGAAATAAGCACATAAGTGATAGTGCTGGTTATGCACTCAGCGTCATTCTATTGTAACCATGTTTAAAGGGGACGAGGGAGGGGCGAATTCCATTATAACCCCGTTTAAGGGGACGAGGGAGGGGCAAATTCTATTGTAACCATGTTTAAGGGCGACGAGGGAGGGGCAAATTCTATTGTAACCATGTTTAAAGGGGACGAGGGAGGGGCGAATTCCATTGTAACCCCGTTTAAGGGGACGAGGGAGGGGCAAATTCTATTGTAACCATGTGTAAGGGCGACGAGGGATGGGAAAATTCCATTGTAACCATGTTTAAAGGGGACGAGGGAGGGGCAAATTCCATTGTAACCATGTTTAAGGGCGACGAGGGAGGGGCAAATTCCATTGTAACCATGTTTGAGGAGGACGAGGGATGGGAAAATTCCATTGTAACCATGTGTAAGGGGGACGAGGGAGGGGCAAATTCCATTGTAACCATGTTTAAGGGCGACGAGGGATGGGAAAATTCCATTGTAACCATGTTTAAGGGGGACGAGGGAGTGGCAAATTCTAGTGCACCCATGTTTAAGGGGGACGAGGGAGGGGCAAATTCCATTGTAACCATGTTTGAGGAGGACGAGGGATGGGAAAATTCCATTGTAACTATGTGTAAGGGGGACGAGGGAGGGGCAAATTCCATTGTAACCATGTTTAAGCGGGATGGGGGAGGGGAAACTTCCATTGTAACCATGTTTAAGGGGGACGAGGGAGAGGCAAATTCAATTCCATTGTAATCATGTTTAAGGGGGACGAGGAAGGGGCGAATTCCATTGTACCCATATGTAAGGGGGACGAGGGAGGGGCGAATTCCATTGTAACCATGTTTAAAGGGGACGAGGAAGGGGCAAATTCCATTGTAACCATGTTTAAGGGCGACGAGGGAGGGGCAAATTCCATTGTAACCATGTTTAAAGGGGACGAGGAAGGGGCAAATTCCATTGTAACCATGTTTAAGGGGGACGACAGAGGGGCAAATTCTATGGTAACCATGTTTAAGGGGGACGAGGGATGGGAAAATTCCATTGTAACCATGTTTAAGTGGACGAGGGAGGGGCAAATTCCATTGTAACCATGTTTAAGGGGGACGAGAGAGGGGCAATTTACATTGTAACCATGTTTAAGAGGGACGAGGAAGGGGCAAATTCCATTGCAACCATGTTTAAGGGAGACGCGGGAGGGGCAAATTCCATTGTAACCATGTCTAAGAGGGACAAGAGAGGGGCACATTTGAACTGTTCTGACGGCCGGGGACAGTCTCCCCTTAGCCAGACAGACATGTACTTCTGCGGTGCAGCTACGTGTTTGGCTACAAATAAAAATCGATTTTCTTCAACAGTTTTTTTTAGGCAGGGAGGAACCTTTTGTCAATCTTTTACTCTGGTAAAAGACACGAGCGATTTCTTTATTACCTCACCTAAATACCATGGAGTCTAACACAATCTGAAGTCTAAAAAAAGAAGAAAAAAAAAAGAAAACCGTAGGTAATGAACGAGTCGGTACATCCGGCTCGTGAAGTCTCGAGAGCTCCAGCTGGTAATCCAAAAATCCAGTAAATTAATGACTCGTGGGACGGACTCTGATCGCCTCAGTTCTTGTGTTGGTTGGTTGGCTATATCTTCCAGAAAGGCTCCTCATACAGCAGCATAGACAGGGCGTTGTAGAGTATTGATACCGAAGCTTGCTTACATAGAACCTAGTGAATTAGAGCCACATGATAGATTTTCAACCGATCCATAAAATAAGTAGCCAGCCCAAGTGATACCAACGCAACGAAAGCTCTTTCTTTTTTCTTTTCTAAACAATTAGGTACAAATTTAAGAATTTACTAAAATCCAGAAGAAGAAGTAAGCAAATAAAATAGGAGAGACGCTGAACTCATTGAGGCATTCGGAGAATGCCTCTAATGGCGATATATTATTTACCCTGCCAAGTAGAAAAGGATGGAAAAACCCCATGAATTGAGCAATAAGATCACATTGTGTCTGATAACGCGAAGCATTGTATACGTCAGAGCAAATCAGATGAGTTAAGACAATGGTTAAATAGTACTTGTATGAAGTCGGGGGATTTATTAATAAGAATTCAGTCTGTGAAAAGTATGATAAAACACATGGGGATCAGCGACAGACTAATGTTAGCATTCAGAGCTGTCCACGAGGCCGGCTTGTAAATCAATCCTACAGCTCTTTCTTTTTACCCCTTTTTTGTATTCCTTAATTTTTCTATCTCGCTTAAAGAGTGTGTATTTCTCGGATGAAGTTTTAAAACAGACTTGGTCCAAGGTCTAGCAGTGCAAGCGCGCGCATACACACACACAGACTCTCTCTGTCTCTCTGTGTCCTGTCTCTCGCTCTCTTCTCTCTCTCTCTCTCTCTCTCTCTCTCTCTCTCTCTCTCTCTCTCTCTCTAAACTCACACACACTCTCGATGTGTACGAGTCCCTGGGTGTCGTAGACCTCAACTAGTGTGTATATTCCATGAAGGGAACCATAGTTTTCTTCAGACTTTTGATTTCTGTGGACTGAAAGATGTCACAGTCCAAGTGAAACACTTCGCATTTCGTTAAACAGTGGGGTCAGAAAAGGAAGTTCTGCAGATACCAGAGTTACCCCGATAGGTCATGTTTCAGCTCTGTGTGTGTGTGTGTGTGTGTGTGTGTGTGTGTGTGTGTGTGTGTGTGTGTGTGTGTGTGTGTGTGTGTGTGTTGCCAGATCCTGAGAGCTAAGCGTGCTATGGCGTGTTCCACCACTGTCGTAACCAATGCTGTTTCAGAGAACACACGTCCTTCTCAGGAACAGCCGGGCCAGCTGCCGTACAGCAAAAGCCAACAGCACAGGAGAAGTCGCAGAGTCTGTGGCTGGAATTCTGGTCTGGTGCTGGTGCTGTTGGATGCATGGGTACCTGCCACAAAACAATCCCACCGATGATTACACTGTTGTGGTCGAGAGTGTCTATTCTGAAATGGCCAAATACGCACGCGCACTCACCCACCCACACATTGCAAATACACACATCCACAACGCCCACACACACATTGCAAATCCACAACACACACGCACATCGCAAATACACACAACCACAACACACACACAGACACACACACACGTGTGTGTGTGTGAGAGAGAGAGAGAGAGAGTCCCTGGGTGTCGTGGACCTCACCGAGTGTGTACATTCCATGAAGGGAACCAACGTGTGTGTGTGTGTGTGTGTGTGTGTGTGTGTGGTGTGTGTGTGTGTGTGTGTGTGTGTGTGTGTGTGTGTGTGTGAGAGAGAGTCCCTGGGTGTCGTAGACCTCACCTAGTGTGTACATTC
>CM065729.1:34075459-34092959 GCA_033310375.1 Conus canariensis | reverse complement strand
ACAAAGACAGCATACATTGTTCGACTAAGGCATACTTACCTCCTCACAAAGACAGCATACAGGTCCGCACTGAGGCCTATTTACCTCCTCACAAAAGTAGCGCACATGTCTCCGCTAATGCCCACTTACGTCGTCACAAAGATAGTAAACATTTCTCCACTAAGGCCTCTTTATGTCCTCACAAAGATAGCACACATTTCTCTACTGAGGCTTATTTACCTCATCACAAAGATAGAGTACATTCCTCCACTACGTTTGCAAATCTCACAAGAATAGCTTATGTCCCCCAACTCTACTTGCCTTCCCCTACGGATTACCAGAACTTCTTCAGTAGGGCCTATACTTACTTCCTTATGAGGCTAAAACCTCATACCCTCCATACCTTCCAACAAAATTACCCTACATTTCCCAAATTAAGTTTGTTATGTCCAAATTCTGGTGTGGTTATACTTTTTCACAAGGATACCGCAGCTTTCCTCACAAAGGCCTACTTATTTTCTTACTGATTTCATACATTTCCCCACAAAGGTCTAACTGCCTCCCCCAAAAGGTCTAATTGCCGCCCCCATTAAGATGACATTGCCGCTGTTCTGGCCTACGTGCCTCCACACGAGCGTAGCCTATATCTTCCCTTGTGGGATCCGACCACTTTATTGCAAACCCTGCCTATCGCCCCCTACCCCTACCCCCACCCCCGCTCCTACACTGGTCTTGACAAAGCTTAGCCCCAATTCCCCTTTCTCGGGCCCACTTACTTCCTAAGACGTTGACCACAAAGTCGCCCAGCTTGTTGTAGGAGCTCCGGCACACGTAGGTGCCCGCGTCCTCCATCTTGGCGTGGTCGATCTGAAGCTTGCTGACCAGCGCGCCGACCTCCAGGGACCGGTACTTGAGGATGACCACCCCTTTCTGCAGCTGCCGTGATGTATCGATGATGTTGCCGTCCTTGAACCAGTCGATGTCCTCGGCGATCTGCGTGCCCCCCGTGGCGTTGCAGGTCAGCTCGATTTTCTCCCCGCGCTCCACGAAGTCCGTGCCGTATAACGAAATGGCTGCAAGGCCAACGTGTGGACCGTTAGATGGGCTGCATAGGAACTAGGCTGTTATATGTTGTGCTAGCATAGGGACTAGGCTGTTGGATGTTGTGCTAGCCTAAGAACTAGGTAGTTGAATGTTGTACTAGCCTAGGAACTAGGCTGTTGAATGTTATGCTAGCCTAGGAACTAGGCAGTTAAATGTTTGCTAGCCTAGGAACTATGTTCTTGAATGTTATGCTAGCCTAGGAACTAGGTTATTGAATGCTGTGCTAGTATAGGAACTAGCTTGTTGAATGCTGTGCTAGCCAAGAACTAGGTTGTTGAATGTTGTGCTAGTATAGGAACTAGGCTGCTAAATGATATGCTAGGAACTAGGCTGTTCAAAGTTGTGCTAGTATAGGAACTAGGCTGTTAAATGATATGCTAGGAACTAGGCTGTTCAAAGTTGTGCTAGTATAGGAACTAGGCTGTTAAATGATTTGCTAGTATAGGAACTAGGCTGTTAAATGATATGCTAGTATAGGAACTAGGCTGTTAAATGATGTGCAAGCATAGGAACTAGGCTGTTAAATGATGTGCAAGCATAGGAACTAGGCTGTTAAATGATATGCTAGTATAGGAACTAGGCTCTTAAATGATGTGCAAGCATAGGAACTAGGCTGTTAAATGATATGCTAGGAACTAGGCTGTTCAATGTTGTGCTAGTATAGGAACTAGGCTGTTAAATGATATGCTAGTATAGGAACTAGGCTGTTACTGTTAACAGCCTAGTGCAAGCATAGGAACTAGGCTGTTAAATGATGTGCAAGGATAGGAACTAGGCTATTCAATGTTGTGCTAATATAGGAACTAGACAATTAAACTTAACTCATCGCAGACAGCTGGTAACAACTGACAACGCAATGTAAATTAAATGGGTAGCGAAAGTCGAAAAATATCATGTTTGGGGAATTTATCCGTTAATCTATCAGTTATGTATTTATCAATAAATTAATTGGTTGATAATAGATAAATCTAAAATAAATGTTAGCGAACCGCCCAGAGAAACGTGGACAAACGAGCCACAAGACAAAACACAACGCGTTTCGACCTCTTAGGTCTTCGTCAGGTGAGAAACAAACGAATAAAATAACGAAAATTCACTTAGCTTTGATCGCTTCAGAGTTCAGCGCAAGGAAGAAGGCGCTGAATGAGAACGAGGCTGTTGGAAGGGAAATAGTGTGTGAGTCAAAGTCGTAATGATGATAATAATATTACTGATAGGAATGCTAATAATGGTCAAATTATTGAGGAAAAAAAAGGACAAGATTACTACCAATCTTGGTGTCAATGGGTATGGGAGAAAGGAGAGTGGGTTAGAGGATTCTTAAACAGCAGGGTTGGCGTGGCAACAGTCCCAGAGGCGAAGGCGATGGAGAGACTGTTAATATGCGGGCTCTAACTCACCATCTTATTTTGCCCGAAACCCCCCCTTTTCACAAACAAATCTCGTCCATCTCATGCTACTTTTGCCAAAAGTAGCACCTTTTTACAACTAAACTTAACATCCAAAAACCTCCAAAATTGGCGTAATTGTTACTTTAAAATGGGGTCTTCGTGCAAAAACAAAGATGAGCAATTTTAGAGGCCCGCATATTAACAGTCTCTCCATAGCATAAAAATCTAATGGCTTACAGTACGCTCTTCTGATTTTTGCGCAAAAACAATAGGAACGGCTTACTTAATTTTTTTAATTGGCGTTTATAATCTGATTTTAAAAATGAAGCTCGGAGCAGTTGCAGAGCTTATTAATATATTCAGAGATTGGGAGATGCAGGAAAGGAGCTGGGGAGTTGATAGAAAAGAGTTTGAAGAAGTAACTACGGAGCTTTTTGAGCGCGTAGATATGCGAGAAAGCGTAAGGAACGCCATCAGTAAACTACCGCATTCTTGGCCCCATCCAGTTATAAAGTTGTTTGCTATTTTAATTGATCAAATAGCTCCTGAAGATTTTAATCTGACTGCTTCTACTGATCCTGAAGGAGTAACTGTTACCTTTAAACCTGGACAGTTTTTAAGATTAGTAAAAGACTATGAGTAATAAATAACAGCTGAATTTACAATTATTTTTTTTATTGCTTTTAAAAAGGGCTTTAAAAATGGATTGCGACGAGCTATTAAAGTGTGAGGAGGCAGCAGACCTCTGTCATAAAGAAAGATTATACTCTGGCTGCATGTGGAAAAACCAGGCAGTATTTAGGCGCTGAACTAAGTATCGAACAGATTCAGCAATTGTCTACATCAGACGTTGAGAAGTATTACGCCAGGTACGAAGCACAGCTAGGATCAAAAATGGTTAGATCGGTGGGACAGACAATGATTAGTTTATATGCTAAGTTAGTAGGCAAGATAGCGTCGATTGATTCAGAAGAAGATTTAAAATATGACTTAACACAAGATCCGGTTTTAACCAAGTCCCTAGAATCTCTTGCATGCGACATGTATTATAGATTTGGGACGTTGCTATGTCCATTTATCATGGGATTAATTACTTTCAATCATATTAATTTTAATCATATTAATTTTAATCAGACTAAAAAAAATGAGCGAGCAGGAGAAGACTCCACAGGCGAGTGTCCCACAAGTGAATTCTCCACAAGTGAATTTACAGGCGAGTGCCCCACAAGTGAATCCGCAATTGAGTGTCCCGCAAGTGAGTAGTGTTACTAAGTCTAAAAATCCTGGACGTGTTGAGGCCGGTCGTAAACTAGTTGAATACAACAGACTGCAAAAAGCAAACCAAGCAGCAAAACAAAAATTATTAGATAGTAATACAACATCTGCACCAGCACCAGCACCGCCACCAACAACAACACAATCAAACTATAAGATGTATTATTATGTACTGGGGGGTATTGTTGTTGGTGGAGGGCTTTTAGTATACAAGCGCCTAAAGCCATACTTAGCAACAAAGTCACAAACCCCCACAAAAACAGTAAAAGAACCAGCTTCTGTAAAAAAAGTACAACCTCCTGCTGTAGACCCATTTTCAATAAATTAGTTTTTTTAAATGTGTTGTTAAGTACTGGTTAAGTACAAGCTAAGTACTGGTTAAGTACAAGCTAAGTACAGCTAAGTCTGTAGGTCAGTTATACAAGTTAAGGTGAAGTAAAGTGCAAGTAAAGTGCAAGTTAGTGCAAGTCATGTTAAGTCTTAAGTTAAGTACATGTTAAGTATCTAGTTAAGATCTTAAGTTAAGTACTAGTTAAGATCTTAAGTTAAGTACTAGTTAAGATCTTAAGTTAAGTACTAGTTAAGTACTAGTTAAGATCTTAAGTTATGTACTAGTTAAGTACTAGTTAAGATCTTAATTTAAGTCAGCCAAGTTGGCTCTCCGGGGGAGGCTATAGCGCATGAAAGCACGGGATTGACGTAAGTTCGCTTGCTATTGTTAGAGTCTAGCGACTTCTTATTAACAGCAGTTGTGTTTACTTGATGAAGAGTAGAGCGCAGATTAACATTTGTATGATAAAATACTTTGTTTTCAAAGAGAGCCTGCTTGTAGTTGTTGTGACTTATATATTTTTTTACAACTTCTTTACCTATGCCCTTAGCTTTCTTTATCACAGAAGTCTGGGTAGCAATACTATACATCTTTGCCCGTAAGCCAACATATTCTAGTATAATCGTCCCATTAAGTTCATCCTTCATCTTTCCAATCACTTTCTTGTTCACGGTTGAATGTAAAGGCGAATCTTTTGGGTAGTCGCATGTGTCGTACCACCCATCAGCTCCTTTAGCTACTTCTATTTCCATGTCTTTGTAAAAGTCTTCAGTTGGGATGTCCAGAATAAAACTATCAGTGTCTGTGTAAAGGACATTTGATTCTGGATACAGCGGTTTAAAGTAGTCTACAGAAATTCTAGCATTAATAACTTTGACAGCTCTAGCACAGTAAAGCCGATAAACACCGGCTTATCCAACTTCACAATCTGTTTCTTCATCATAACACCAACCAGGCTGTCGCTAAATCTTCTAAAGTCTTGATAATTAGGTTTAGAGACCAGCTTAATTGCTTGTTTTTCTTTTGTAACCAATTTTACATCTTTACGATTGTGTACGTTCTCCATCGTCTTGCCAAAACAGCTGTTGTTCATTAGTTTAAAGAAGTCTTTTTCTGAGGCATCAGTGGCCTTGGTTGTAAGATCAGTGTTCTTCATGATGTATGGTCTCATGAAAGGTCCTTGATCGAAAGTAATTATTCGGTGAACAGCTCTTAGTTTTAACCCGTGTCTTAAGTAAAATTGTAACAGCCTGTAATGACAAACGTACTTTCTCTTGTGTCGAAAGTTAGGCACGAGTTTGGGCGGCTCTGCGGGACTCATCTTTAATTTTTCTGCAGCTAAGGGGAAATCGTTATGGGGACCGTACAATTCTTTAGGATAATCTAAGTCCACTTCTAAGACTAGCCCTATTGGATTATCGGGCGTAAGCTGTGACAATAGCCCTACCACCCGATCAACATCATGAGGCCCGTTTATCATTTTAAAGTTTCTCAATGGCAGTGCCTGGTTCATGGCCCACCCATACAGATTGTTGGCGTCTAAGTACATCAGATAGTTGGATGGTTTAGTTGGATCATAATCGTCTAAATACTTGTTGTTGGCTCTACGGTAAGGATGACAGGCCATACTAATGTCTCCTCTCAGTCCGTCTTCAATCATCTGGAGTGTATCCAGATCCGAGATTAAGTCAATCTCAATGTTTGTAGACTTCAAGAATGCGTCCCAAGACAACCCCGGGGCAGAGATGTACTGTGACGAATCCAGGCCGTAGTGTTTCATGCAAGTAGCTCTGTAATTCTGAAAGACGTCTGCCAATAAACACACGTCAGCTAATAAGTATTGGTCGTGATAATCGCCCATCGTCTTGCAGTGTAATTCTGTCCAGGCTTTCTGTGCGTATTCATAGTCGGCGTCAGATATGCCTCCGCGTCTAAGACGGCTGTAAAAGTCGTCTTTATGTGGCAGCGCTTGCTCGTCAAACCTCTCCCACGAGTTCATGTATTCATAAGGATAGACGCCTTTACGGACTAAAGATGGGTCGAAATGTTTTTTAGTGATTGGATAGTCTTGTAGAGATTCTGCTAACTTACTTAAACTCCCCATCAGATGCTGGGCAGAGTCATAGAAGGATAAACAGTCTACAGTAAAGGTCATGTACTTTTCTGATGATTGTGCAATACAGCTAACCCTCTTACAATCAGAAGTTATTGCTTGCATGATAAAGTGAGAATCGTAGCCTCGTAAGTTATGAAAGAAGATTGGCAGTTTCCAAGTCTTGGGATCAACCTTAAGCTGAAGACTGCAACTGTTATGCGCAGCCCCTCTGAATTTCCCAGTAATGTGATCGTGGTCTCTCACTGTTGGGTTTGCTTCCGCTGCTGTCGCGTCTTTACTGTTGGGTGTTAGCTCTGAGCCGCATATCCAGCAGTGTGTGGCTGATTCATAGCGCTTTTGGTCTTCAGGAGTCATCTTAATGCCTGAGATATTTAGCTGATTGGAGAATTGATTGCGACGTTTTTTCACCTGCTCCAAAAATCGACCAGCTGCGTCGGGACCTCTGTAAATCTCTGGTTCTGTGTATCCGCCATCTGACCTAACAGCAACAAATGCATAAGAACAGATCTGATGGCGGGACAATAAGGTTGTTTTTTGGTCTTGCTGAGGGCCATCGTACTGTGGCAAGATCACTTCAAAGTCAGCATAGACTACGTATGGACTCATCTGCATTTTGTGTACATTCTTAAAACTAACTTTAGACCCTGGTGGGGGTAGAAGTTTGGTTTTACAGTCTACAAAACTTTTACAATGTTTCTTATGTTCAGCAGCTGCCTCTATAGATGGGATCCTGACCAAACACCTTCTACAAATCTCTTGTTTAGATTTATGCTTTGATGTATATTCTAACAGTCTGCTAATTGATCTGATTAATACATAGTGGCTCTTGGAACCGTCTGCAAACAGAATCAGGTCTACATGATTCTCAAGTGGATCGCCAAAAGTGGGAGCGTTGGGAGAGATCCTTAGAGGGACTAGATTGTCTACTGAATTCCATGTGTATACGCTTACGGTTATTGGGCTGTTTTGCTCTTCAAACTGGTCGATACTTTCTACGCTCACTGGAAATGCTATGCTATTAAAGTTCAGCTCATGAAGATAAGGTTTATAATTGGAAACTCTCTCTGCATTAATTTTAACGGGATGTAAGTGCGCCAAAACACACCACACGAAACACAAGTTGTCTGAATTTTGTATGTTTAGGACTGCCCGTTTAAAAACTAACTCTCTTGGGAGAGGGATGTAAGAATTGCCGACAATAGGAGAGTATTTGGTTTGTCTTAATTTGATTTCGAGGACTGTTCCTTCAGACCAGCCAGAGCCGCGCAATTTCGCTTCTTCACTTGCATGGTTAAACTGTGTAAGCATGTAATCAGCCCAGCCAGGTGTAAAGTCGTAATAGCTGATTACTTCTTTCTGTCTAGTTGAAACCCAGACTTGCATACTACTATCTTCAGGGGTTATATATTCAATCAGAATGGCCAACAACACTTTTACTGGCGAGTTAATTTGAAGAGACCCCGGGATTTTAGAAATAGCATGTGTTACGCTTTCTTGAACGTTTGTAGGGTTAATGATGTCCATGTCTAATTCAATGAACATATTGCTTAATGATTTGTTACTACCCAACAACGTACTGTTGGAAGGTAGTATTTCAAACTCGGACTCACTTGTAAGGGGCATTTTTAACTCACAATATTTACGTAAATTAAAAAAATAAAAGTAAGTAAACGCGTTTTTATTCTTCACCCAAGCGTTGCAATACTTCAAGACACCCTAATCTTACAAGAACGCCTGCCAATACTTTAGCTTTTTCTGAATCACTACAGTCAATGTTTAACTCTTTGATTGCTTTGTCAAATAGTTCACTATGATTTTTGATTAAATTGTTTACATCATTTTCAAACCCAGATTTACTAAAATCAATGTTTAACACTTTCATCGTTTCGTCAAATAGTTCATTACAATTTTCTATTAAAATCATTAGATCAGATTCGCTGTGTTTGGCCGCCATTTTTAAATCTAAAAATTAAATAAATAAAAAAATAAAACCATGAGTTTAACGCTGGTTAATTATGCAGTGCCCATTGTCGGTGTTATAGTTTATTCAACCCTAGCAAAATGTTTGTTAAGAATAAAACCGCCCAACATGGGAAAGATAGAAGATTCGCCGAAACTAGTTACAACCTTATTTTTAGCTCTGGCAACAAAAGATTATCTGATTAAAAAGCACATAGACAGTCTTTCATATTATGATTATTTTAATTATTTTTTTAGTTAATAAAAAACATGAGTGAAAAAAAGATTATTAATACGATTTACCACTCTGCTGTAATCAGCGGCCTTAGTATAGGATATAGCACGTTAGCAAAAAACACGTTTAAGATGAGGCCGGCCGATCTAGGAAGGTTAGACATTGAGGATGTTGTTAAGGCTATAGCTGTAATAACTGCAGGGATTGCTTCAAAAGACTTTCTTGTTGCACAGGGGATTATCCCAGAAAACATCAATGCATAGAAATATTGATTTATAAAAAGATTAATGCATTTAGGCAGATTGATTTATAAAAAAAGATTCATTCTAGAAAATATTGATTTATAAAAAAAAATTCATTCATTTATAAAAAAGATGTCTGGAATAGTTCTGATGGTGGGCGAGGCTATTGTTAATGCGCTGGCTTTCTCTGGCAGCAATTATATGTTTAGTAAATTGCGGTCTGATGAAGAGAGAGAACGCCATAACAAGGCAATGGAAGAGTTAGCTAAGGCAAGAGACGCTTACGAGAAAAGGAGGATTGCACACTTAGACTTTATTAATAAAAAGTTAAGAGAGCAGGGACATGCAGAGCACACATTTACAGACGTTGATGAAGCAATGAATGAATATTACTTAGTGACAGGAAAGAAGTTTCTAACATCGCCGCCGCCAGAACTGTCTGACTTTTATGAACCATCTGAGGATCAGAAAATGGTAGAAATAGGCTTTATTATAGGCGCTATGGGAGCAATCTTTCTTCTTGCATATTCAATCTAAAAACAATAGTTAAAAATGTAATAAAAACAGTCTCTTATGGGCGATACAAAGTACAAAATATATTATTCTCCTGGAGGGTATTGGAAAGGAAAGGCCGCTATTGATAAACTGAGTAAAGCTGCTAGGGTGTCTGAATCAGAAGCGAAAGACTGGCTTTCAAAACAAGCGATCTGGCAAATATATCTGCCTGCCCCAAAAAGAATAATAAGGCCTCGATTCGTTAACTCAGTTCCTAATGACACCCACCAGATGGACTTGTTGTACCTTCCACATGACAAAGTTAGAAGAAAAAAGTTTAAGTATGCTCTTACAGTTGTTGACATGGCTTCAAGGTATAAAGATGCTGAGCCTTTAACGGATAAAAGCTCAACTGCTGTGGCTGTGGCTTTACAACAAATATGCATGCGAGGTCCATTAAAGTATCCTAGGATGATCCAGGTTGATGATGGGAAAGAGTTTAAAGGAGCTGTAAACCAACTGCTTTTAAGACATCGGGTTACAGTTAAGAGAGGGATCCCAGGCAACCATCGCTCCCAGGCTCTAGTAGAAAACTTTAATAAAAATCTGGCTGAGCGTCTGTTTACCTATCAATATCATAGAGACCTTATGGACAAAACACGCAACACAGAATGGGTTAGGAGATTGCCAGCAGTCTTACGCGCCATGAACAATGAAGAATTTAAAGCAACAGGTCTTAAACCGGTGAACGCAATCAAATTAAAAAAAATTAGCATTACTGAAGACATCCAAGGTAATCAGAAACTCTTGCCTTTTGGATTAAAAGTAAGATACTTGTATGCGCCTGGAGAGGCAGAGGGCGATGTTAGAATTAGAGCCACAGACCCCATATGGAGCGTAGACGTATACGAAGTTGAAAGAATTATGAAAACAGCCCCTCCCGTATATTATTTAAGAGAGACTCTTTCTTCTAGCGGTGCTACTACGTCTAAAAAGCCTGCCCCTAAAAGATCGTTTGTTCGCGAAGAGTTGCAAGTTGTCCCGCCAAACACAGTGCCGATTAGTTAAAAAAAATAGCATTTATTTTTTGTTAAACTTATGATTTATTTTTTTTGTTTGTTAAACTTATAATTTTATTTAGTTCACATCTTATTTTTTAGTCTATTTTTGGTTTAACTGATTGTTTGCTTGCTTTTCAATGTTCTGTTTGATTGCCTCAGTGTCTACCTGTTGCGAAGTAAAAGTCTTTCTCCACTCCTTTTGAAGTTCAGTTTTTTGTCGTCTGTAATCCTCGCCATCGGTCATAAGGTGCTCAAATTCTTCAGCTGTAATGTTTTCATCCTGCAATGCTTTGCTTATTCTCAGTCTTAATGAGCAAAGTTTTGCTGATGCTAGGGCTACAATGGCAGTGTGCTTTTGTAGTTTAGGCGTTAATTTTTTTTAAAACAGCACTCACAATCATAGACATAGCACCTAAACCCAAACCAAGGCTCTCTAATGCTAAAGAGGCTGGTGCTCCGGCCCCAGTAGCTAAAAGAGCAACGCTAGACCCAGCACTTACGCTCGCTACAGCCGATGAGCCGGTGATTATATAAGAAAGAGTATTTAAAACTTTAGCATATTTCTTTCTAGTAACCCTATACTTATTCAAGTCACTTTCTATTTCTTCTTGAAGTTCAGTTATTTGCTCTAACCTAAACTTTTGAGCCTGATCATCCATTTTTAATTCAGATTAATTTTTAATTAAGATTAATCTTGTACATATCTTCTTATTAACCCTTCTGGCAGCACTTCATCAACAGAGTAAAACGCAATAAAATCAACATACTTAATGAAAATAAAATCAAGCACTGTTAGTTTAGTATTGTCAACCATCACAGTGACTTTGTCAGATGATACAGAAGTGTTTATTTCATCTCCGTTTTTAGTAATAACAATAACAAGCCTAAGAGGCCCATCCAAGTTTTCAGACTTTATTTGTACGCCTCTGATTAACGTATGCTCTGGCAAACTAGGATCAGACTCCCTTGGAGTAATAAATAAGCGAAAAAGCATCGTCATTTTTCTAGGCAGTGATTCTAGTTTTGGGTTAAACTCTAAGCCGACGGTGTCACCCCCCACTTCGACTAAGGACTTCTTTCTCCGCAGCATATATTCAGAGCCCTGCTTAGTTATTTCAATCTGCTTTTTCTGTTGTAATCCTGGGACTAGGCTAGCAAGAAGGCGTCCTTCATTCAAAGCTTTTCTAAAATTGTATTTCTTATCAAAGTATACATAGGGGCTTCGTAGTTCAAACTTTAAATTCCAGTTAATGTCAGGAAGCAACGCCCAGGCATTCTCTCGTTTATGAAGTTTGTATTCGTGTTTGCCAAAATCGTTTGCCCTTAGATTTCTTATCTCTTCCAGGGTAGGATATTGCTGTCGTTTTTTATCTTCAATTTCTATTCGTTTGTAAACGCCATCGTCGGTGTACTCAAATCCATAAACATTTCCTGCCACTCCTATTAGATCAAAGTCAGTTGTATCTGCTAGATCTTTTAGCTCTACTGCAACGCATTTAGGAGCTAACTCCGCTTTTGATTCTGGCCCTCGAGACATTTTTTTAATATAAACAATTTATTATTAAACAATCTGTAATAAATAATCTATAGTAAACAATCTATAATAAACAATCTATAATAAGCAATCTATAATAAGCAAACGTATTGAACTGGCGGGTCAGTCCGTAAGCATAGTTTAGCGTGCTTAGATTTTTCTAGCTGCTCTTTCATTTTTTTTAGTTCATCCTTGTCCCTGATTATATAGTTTTCACTTAAACATTCTTCAAAACTATCGCTGTCCTTAGTATAGAATAAGATGACTGATTTTAACTGCGATCTAAAGTCTTTTAAGACAGCATTGTATTTTTGAGTTAAGAGCCAAACAGAAACTAATGCGTGTCTTCCGCTGAAGGCCAGCTTAGACAGAGTCCTTCTTTTTTTAACAATGTCTTGTTCGGCTGAACAGTCATCAATAATAAACAGCGTTTCAGTTCCCTCAAATAGCCTATAGTAATGTTCTAAACAGTCGCTTAGCTTGTCAGTAGGATCAACTAAAAATATATTATCGTCTGTCCAAACAAACTGCCTTTCTTTGTAAGACTTGTTGTGCTTAATGGTTGTGCAGAATATAACAATGTACTCGTAATGAAGTCTGTAGATTGTTTGTAACAAATCAAGCACGAAGACAGTTTTCCCACACCCAATAATCCCACAAATAAGCGAACAGTGCGGGTCTTTAGGCAAAAAGTTCAAACTATCCATCTGTTTTAATAGGCTATTTCTTTCAGTCTATTTTCTTCAATGTTCAGCTGGGCGTCATAAACCACAAAAACGTGCATTTGTATCTGGCCATTCTCCTCCTCTTCCTTATTAATCTGTATGAGTATGCCATCTGACCCTACCCTTCTTCCGCTCCCGTGCAGTCTGTTGTCATACGTGGATCTAAAATCCAGCCATAGTCCATATTTGTCTGTTAGATAATCTTCGAGTCTTACATCGTGAAGGTGAAGTTTTTTACACACATGATCGGCTGTGGGCTTGTCTGTCTGCCTCCAGCAAACAGTTTTCTTATTTCATCAAAGTGTTGGTCAGGTAAAAGTCCGGCCGAATACAACTGAAAAGGCTTGCCATCTACTGTGCAAGACAACTGCTCAATTTTTGGGTTGTAAAACGCCTCAGATTCTCTCTTAAAAGGAGCTGGGGGTTTAGTAAATAGCAAGAGAACCCCCTTTAGGACCTTAAAGAATTGCTTATAGCTATTTCCCAGACGGTGTCTTGCTTGGTTTTAATCGCTAGACTGTGGTGTAAAACTCTTTCAAAGTAAACAACCGTCCTACTTTTATACTGGTTTAAGATTGTTCTAGCCAGTTCGGGGTTAGTAACAACGTCAACATTAAGAGAGTAAGAGTGTATCTGGCTTGAGGGTCATCTGATAGAATAACAGACCCGCTGTCATTGAATGTCAGTTCGTAAGTAAGTTTGTCTCTTAGTGCGCCTTGGTAATATGGCTGGTGGGTTTTTAACAGTTCAAAATCTAGAGGGATGCAAAATCTGTTCTTAAATGCTCGCGCTATTGCCTGGTCTCCCTCGTCTTCCTTTGCATCTGCAGCATTAAGCCTGTGCTTAAGACCGTTTGGGCTCTGGATTCCTTGAAAGATTTTGTCTTTTCTTTCTGTTCTAGGCAGCCACAGATCAGAATAGAGATTAAAAATGTCTGCGCTACTCAGTGAGAAGACTTCTCTACCCTCCAGTTTAATTACCATATTTTTAATGATGGCCCTGCCCAGGTTAGCAACAACAGTAGCATTAGGATCCGCCGACTCAATATCTATTTTGAATGACAGCCTGGCAGTGCCTGGCATTATAACATCGTCGGCCCCGAGGTCACTAAATCTTACTGTTAACATTTCATTGGGCTCAATTGTTGATGGATTATTTACAACGCGCACAGTCTGTCTTATGCCTTTTATGCCATGGGGTTCCTTCGCTTTTCTGAATGGATCGAGGTCGCAGCCGTATGGGTTCATTTTTTATAAAACAAAAAATAATAAATATATAAATATGTCTGGTGAGGGCGATTATGACGCGCTTAGTCCTATTGAAGGAGATGAAGATGAAACAGAACTGGGTCCTTCATTGCAAGATGAACTTGAGGGGGCAGAAGCACGTCCTTTACTCCCTAGACAGCATCAAGATGTAGGTTCTGTACTCCTTAGTGCTCGTCAAGATCTTTTAGGAGTAGGCTCTTCACTCCCTAGACAGCGTCACGAACTATTGCAACGACGAATTGAATCATTCTATAAAAATATAGGGCGGGAGCTGCCAGAAATACTTGATCTTGACGATTTTGAAGAAGATGGCGGCCATTTGTATATTAGGACTAGTGAAGGAGGCCGCGTAAGAGTTTACTACAAAGCCAAACGCAACCAAGTTTTTTAGTCTAAGTACAATTAGACGAGACCTCCCTGCTGCTGATGCAGAACGATTAAACATTACAAATCTAAGGTCTGATGCTGTTAGACTTTTACATAAAATGGGGCGGACGTTGCCAACACGATCTGAAATAGATATCGCCACTATGCCAGAGTTAAGTCAAAAAACAGATAAAGCAATAACAAAATTTGAGGCGAGTCTTATTGAGGAGACGAGTTTTATTGAGGGGTCAATTGGCGGTTCGCCTAGGCAAAGAGAAGGTGAGCTGAGTCCTGAAGAAGAAACAGCTTTAAAAACAATTGTTGATCCTCCATTGTCTACGAGTGAACTCAGGGATATTAGAACTGCTCTGCGTGAACTCTTGAATATTAAGTCTGCTTTAACAACTACGAACGAAGAACTAAAAAACAACTTGGCAAAATTTAATGAGCTAAAGAGAGAGATAGACGAAGGAAAAAATAAGCTGGCTGATGCAGATGATAACAATTTAGGACAAGAAGAAAAGGCTAGAATACAGGCGAAAATACAGGATTTAATGAAAGAAAAGGCAAACGTGTTAGCAGCGTTGTATATTAACAGAGAAAAAATAGCAACCCAAATAAGCAGAATCAGAGAAACTATAAACAAAATGATTTATGAAAATACTACGCTAGCAGAAAGAATAAGGACTCTGTTCAGAGAGCAGGGGATTACAATAGTTAGTATATTAACAGCCGTTGGGTTTGCTATCTCTACACTGGTTTATGCATTAACTGGCAGTGCGCCAACAGAGCCAGTAGCTCCTCCAACGCCTCAGCCTGGTAAAAGTTGGATTAGAAAACAATTGCACCATCTGGCAAACCTATTAAAGAAGTTAGCTGCCAAAGCGCTTGGTGCACTGCCTGGCATAATAGGCGGTGTTGTTAGTTGGGTTTTGTCTACAATAGGCAAAGTGGTTGGTTATATGGCTAACAATCTGTGGACTTTGGGGGTGCTGGCCGCCGGTTTAATTTTTAGTAAAATAAAGTATGACCAGTCCAGTAAAAGTTAAAAACACAACAAGGGCTGTCTTTTCGCTGGTGTGTCTGTCGGGGTGAGGTACATCAACAGGCGGGGGGTCACTTTCTGGGCTGCTTATAACTGGTGGTGGCGGGTCGCTTTCTGCAGGTTCTGGGCTAGATACTTTTTTCAAAATGGCTGGCGCGGGCCTTGTGTTTAAGCCTTGATTGTGTCCTAAGTTTTGATCGTCTCCAGCTATGAGAATTTCATTATTATAATTCTGTATCATGCCAATCTGTAGTCTAAGGTCAGAAGGCAGCATGTATAATCCATCGCCCACAACAAAGTCAACCTTTGACCTAGCATGTGCAAGAACGTTTTGGTACCTTTGTATGCTGGAAGGCAAATCAACAGCAGAGTTAATAGCATCTTCTAAATTGGCTAGAAATTGTTTTCTGGCGTCAAAGCCTGTAGATTGATCCACTATGCTAGACTTGGTCTGTGCTTGCGCTCCTAATAGACACCAAACGTACGTGCGTATGGAGTCATTAAGTCTTTGCACTCCTGGCATTGTTAGGCCTTTACTTTCATCCAAGATAAATGTTGCCCAAGCATTGGGGTGTTTTTGTTCTATTGATCCCAATCTAACTTGGGAGTTTGGCTTAAAAGAGGTGTGGCCGGGCCAGTAGTCAAAATTATATTCTCTGCGCTGACCCCACAAATACAATGTGCCCAACCCGTGATTGCGGTCTAACTTTTGTCTAAAGTTATTTGAAGGGTTAATGTTAAATTCGTTGCAGATTCTTTCATATGCATTCTTGTCCATTGGGCTGTTGAATGGATTAAACGCGTTGTCGTTGGGGAGGGGTACTTGTAGTTCAGTTAGTATGCGTCTATACTGATAATAAACATGAAAGTTATATACTGACCTTACTAAGAGATTGGGGTGGTATAAATGGTTTGCATATGAAACACCGCAGCCAGTGGTTGAGCAGTAAACTGCAAAATTTAACTGATTTTGGTAAAAAACCATAGGGTTGGATGACCATGCTGATGGCACTCTGTCACTCTTTATTAGAGGATTTAAATATCTAGTTAGTGGGTTTACAAGCCTGACTAGAAAGCCATATGATTCATCCACTGCGATGGTTAGGCTACTAAAGTCCAAAGATTTGGGCTCATAAACCCCTCCTACATCGTAAGTGGCACTTTCATTATATTTAAAAGGTTCCATTTTTAAATAGATTTTTTAAAAAGGATTTAAAAAGGATGTACATTTATATAACTAAACAAAACACGCGTGTGTTCTTAAAGTATCCAATTGACAATAGGCGCGGTGATAGTAGGGTTGCTCTTAGAAAAATTGGTTTTAAAGTTAAGTGGTTTAATATATCTGAAGAAGCTCAGAATAACTGGATTAATATTAGTAACGAAGGGGGCAATCAAATAACTCATGAAAAAATATCAGAAGGCTATTACAACTTTTGTTCTTTAAAAGAAGTACTTAGCGAATTTGGCATATTGCTAAAAATTAACGAAGCAAACCTCAGAATTACTATGCATTTTCCACTAGAAGAAAAAAGAGAGTACACTTTTCCTAAGGGTCTTGCTAGAATCTTGGGCTTCCACAGTACTAGCAGATCTTATAAATTTAGTACAAGAGAAGACATCTATCAATTTGAAGGTAATGAACCATGTGATTTTCTCGTGAACCCGATGTTGTATGTCCATTTACAAGAGTTAAAAACATATACTAATTTATTTGATGGCAATCCATCTACGGTTCTAAGAGCGCTACCATCAATTAAGGTGGGGTTTTGCGATTATCAGTTAAGCACATTTGGTGAAGACAGCCGGTTTAAAGAATTAGTTGAGGGGTCTATAAATTCAGTATGTGTAAAAATAACTAACCAAGATGGAAAACCAGTTGTTTGTTCTGATTTGTTAGTAGTGCTTGAGATAGAAGAGCGTACTAGAAAAGTAGTAAGGTCTTACTCTCGCGGGCGTTAATCAGAGAGAAAGTTAATATCTTTGTTCTATATCACCCATCTTTGTTTTTGCACGAAGACCCCATTTTAAAGTAACAATTACGCCAATTTTGGAGGTTTTTGGATGTTAAGTTTAGTTGTAAAAAGGTGCTACTTTTGGCAAAAGTAGCATGAGATGGACGAGATTTGTTTGTGAAAAGGGGGGGTTTCGGGCAAAATAAGATGGTGAGTTAGAGCCCGCATATTAACAGTCTCTGATGGTGATGTCAATGCTAGTGGTGGTAGTATCAATACTAGCAATGGTATTACTGAATGATACTGCTAACAACGATAGTGAAGGTTAAGGTAATAAAAGCATAATACAGAAATATATTTAGAAAATACATTTTTTTATAATAATCAAATAAATAAATAAATGAAACATTAAAAAAAAT
>CM065729.1:34062959-34072959 GCA_033310375.1 Conus canariensis | reverse complement strand
AACATTATTAACATTGTTATTTTTTATTTCTTATTATTTGCATCTATTTGTTCTATTACCATTATTTTTCAATTATTTATTTATGCATTTATTATCATTATTATTATTATTAATTTTTTTTTTACATGTTTCATTTATTTATTTATTTGATTATTATAAAAATGTATTTTCTAAATATATTTCTGTATTATGCTTTTATTACCTTAACCTTCACTATCGTTGTTAGCAGTATCATTCAGTAATACTATTGCTAGTAGAAAGAAACTCGTGGAGAGCGTGGCAGCAGAGAGTCCTCAGAAGAGAAGCCCCCTTCAAGCAAGTGTTTCGGCCCTTATCTCCTGACACTCTAGGGGGGTTGGGCCACACCCGGTTCATGACTCCGGATGTCCCTCTGCTGCCCCTTTTTTTCCATCTTGGGACGAGCCATGGCTGGGATCCGAACCCATGACCCTCTGGACATGCTCATTTTCCACTTAATGACTCGCGCTTTAACCACTGAGCCACAGGGACACCTGATATTTGTAGGGAAATTAAGCCTTATGAAGTTCACTTTTGTTCCTCCTTGACCAGATCCAGCTTGAACACCTCTCTGCCGCTTCTGCCATTGCTTTCAGGGCTCTGGTTTTTTCCCTCCCTGCAACTGAGAGCTGTTTCATGAGGCTGTACGCAGACGTTCCTACAAACCCTCTAGCTCCAATTTCTGCAGTGAGGACTTTGACCTGATAGCCTTCTCTCCTCAGGCTGTTTGCCAGATCAGCATACTTTTCAGTCTTGTAAGTTTGAGCTGCCTCCATTCTGTTCTCATATGGCACCGTGAGCTCGATCATGATCAGCTGCTTGGTTGACTTAGAATGGACTACTATGTCTGGTCTCATGCCACTCTTGCTGATGATCTCTGGGTGACTCTTCCATTCTGGGAGGTCTGCAGTGCACTCCCAGTCATCTGCCCCGTCCAGCAGACTCTGCCTGCATGTTTCGAGTGGCACTGTTGTTCTTGGCCATGATTTGCTGCCTCCTGCCGTGAAGAATGTTGCGGGTGCTTTTGGAGTCCTGATTTTCCCTTTTGTGGTGTTGGTACTAGCCCAGACTACTTGTACAATCTCTTTGAGCACTTGGTTGTGCCTCCATGTGTACCTTCCTTGAGCCAGGGCTACTTTACATGAGCTTAGGACATGCTCCACTGTTTGTTTTTCATGGCAGAGGGGGCATGCAGGATCGTCTGTTTTCCCCCACTTCACCAGGTTTGCATTTGAGGGCAGAAGGTCATATGCAGATCTGAGAATGAAGCTGATCCTGAGAGGGGCCATGCGCCAAATGTCATTCCAAGTGAGACTTCTTTGGAGTGCATTCTCCCACGTTGTCCATTGCCCTTGCTGTCTCTGCTAGACTGCTTTTTGGAGTCTTTTTTGGTCTTCTTCTTTTCTCATCTCCTGAATCATCATGTCTCTTTTGGCTTTTCCTTTGGCCTTTGACCACCATTCAGTTTTGGTCACCCCCAGTCCTTGTCTGTTGGTCTGTGTGTGTCCTGTTATTTCTCTGATCTTGAGACTTTCTTTTGCAGAATCCATCGCCTCTTGAACTTTCCATTTTCTGCCTGTCTTCAGCTGGGGCTTGATTGCTTCTACCACCTTGTCTCCCGAGTCCTCCAGCATGCTTTGAAGTCTGATCTTCCCTGCTTTGTATTCCTCCAGGATGGATTTCAGTGGTAGTTTCAGCTTTGCTTGGCGACAGTACAGCGCTATGTCAGTCAGACAGGGTGGGACACCAAGCCATTTCCTTGTGAACTTGTTGATTTTGGCTTCCATTGCCTCCACTATGCTGGTGCAGATGTCGTATATCATCAGAGGCCACAGGAGCTTTGGTATCAGTATGAACTGCAGACACCAGACTTTGTACTTGCCAGGGAGCCCACACTGGTCAATGGTCTCCAAGCCTTCCTCCGCCATCTGCTTGGTTTCTTTTGCTCTTTGTGTGTCTTTCAGCGTATCATCATACCATCTTCCAAGGCTCTTGACTGGTTCTTCTGTGACTGTTGGAATGGCCTGGTTGGCAACACTGAAGACCACAGATCCGGCCACTTTTCCTTTCCTCAGTGAGAGACTCCGTGATTTCTTTGGCTTGAACTTCATTCTGGATGAGGCAACTATGTCGTCCAGCCTCTCCAGCACATGACGTGTCTCGTCTTCTCTGGATGAAATCACTGTAGTGTCATCCATGAAGGCCTTGAGAGGAGGCATCTTGTATCCATCGCCAAGGTCTGTTTGTCTCGCGTTGTTTGTTGCTGCTTTCAAGATGAGTTCCATTGCCAGCACGAACAGTATTGGGGAAATTGCACAGCCCATTGCAATACCCACTTCCAAGTTGATCCAGTCTGTTGTGTACTCCTTGGTAGAGAACCGCATTGAGAAGCCATTGAAGTACTTCTTGAGCATGTCGCGGATGTTCTTTGGCACATGGTACATCTCAAGAGCCAACTGTATCATCTCATGGGGCACAGATCCATATGCGTTTGCCAGATCAAGCCACACTACGTCCAGGTCTCTCTTTTCTGTTTTTGCTTTTTGGATTGCGTCCCAGATCATTGTGGCGTGTTCTACACAGCCAGCCACGCCTGGGATGCCACCTTTCTGGACTGACACATCCAAGTACTTGTTTTCCATCAGGTACTTGGTCAGCCTTGCTGCCATGACAGAGAAGAAGATTTTCCCTTCGACGTTCAGTAGTGATATTGGCCTGAACTGGCTGATGTCACTTGAGTTTTGCTCTTTGGGGATGTACACACCATCTGCCGTCATCCACTGGCCGCTGATCTTCTGGTTTCTCCAAGCCGATCGCAGCAGCCTGTGGAGCCACTCCAGCACCTTGGGACATTTCTTGTAAAGCTGGTAAGGTATTCCGTTTGGCCCTGGTGATGATTTGGCTCTGGCTTTGTCGACCACCTTCTTGATTTCCGCCAACGTTGGAGGCTTGCCATTGAACTGTTCCTCAGGGTTGGTTGGCCACACCAGACCTTGAATGTCGAGTGGTGCTTTGCTCTGTGGGTCAGAGTATGTTTTCCTCAGATGCTGCTCAAGAACTCCTTTGTCCACACTTAGGGTCCCAGATTTTGGCTGCTCAAACAGTGTTCTGGCAAACTGGAAGGGGTCTCTGAAGAAGCGCTCTTGTGTTTTCTTCTTTTTGCTCTTCCTCTTCCTCGCAGATTCCGCTTTGCTGAGGGCGCTGTGTTTTTCTTTCAGGTCTTTCCACAGTTTTTCCAAGCCTTGTTTTTCAGCTGGCAGTGCGGTCTTCATTTGCATCTTGAGGTTTTTCTTTTGGACCCTGATCTTGTCCATCTTTTCTTGGCGTCTGGATTTCTTTGGAGGTGTTTTCTCTTTGGGTAGTTTTGCTCCATAGGCGTCTCTACATGTGGCATACACAATGTCCCCATATGTGGCTAGTTTGTGTTCCAGGGTGCTTTTCCCTATCAGTGCATCGAGTCTTTGGACGATTTTTGCATCCAGTTTCTCCCAATCTTCAGTTTCGTTTGCTCGTGGCAGGTTGAGTTTCAGGCGCCTGGCATCGAGGGCCTGTGCAAATTCCTCATCCGAACCAACAGCGTGGATGTCCTTGGCACTGTGGTTTAAATCCTGGCCTTGGTCTTCCGACGTCTTATCTGCTGATGCAGTGCGCTGCTGCTCATTCAGATGAGTCTTCACACATCCCATCTTTGTTCTGTGGATCTTCATGCCACGGGTGGTAGCGAAACGCTTTTCACAGACACATGGATATTCCATTTGGTCCATGTTCATAGTCCGTTTGGGATTTGCAGTCATGATTGGTTGAGCACCGATGGATTCATCATTCTCTCCCCCTTTCGGTGAATCCTGGGAGCATCTTTTCCTTTTATTCTTAGTAGCCACATGTTTAAGGCAAAGTGGGGAGCCAGCCCACAGAGCCCTTGGTTCTGGTCTTTCCCAGTGTCCTCCGGTCTTTCCCGGACGTCCTCCGGCCTATTCCCGGAAGTCAATGGTTTACCCATGCATCAGTAGAAAGAAACTCGTGGAGAGCGTGGCAGCAGAGAGTCCTCAGAAGAGAAGCCCCCTTCAAGCAAGTGTTTCGGCCCTTATCTCCTGACACTCTAGGGGGGTTGGGCCACACCCGGTTCATGACTCCGGATGTCCCTCTGCTGCCCCTTTTTTTCCCATCTTGGGACGAGCCATGGCTGGGATTCGAACCCATGACCCTCTGGACATGCTCATTTTCCACTTAATGACTCGCGCTTTAACCACTGAGCCACAGGGACACCTGATATTTGTAGGGAAATTAAGCCTTATGAAGTTCACTTTTGTTCCTCCTTGACCAGATCCAGCTTGAACACCTCTCTGCCGCTTCTGCCATTGCTTTCAGGGCTCTGGTTTTTTCCCTCCCTGCAACTGAGAGCTGTTTCATGAGGCTGTATGCAGACGTTCCTACAAACCCTCTAGCTCCAATTTCTGCAGTGAGGACTTTGACCTGATAGCCTTCTCTCCTCAGGCTGTTTGCCAGATCAGCATACTTTTCAGTCTTGTAGGTTTGAGCTGCCTCCATTCTGTTCTCATATGGCACCGTGAGCTCGATCATGATCAGCTGCTTGGTTGACTTAGAGTGGACTACTATGTCTGGTCTCATGCCACTCTTGCTGATGATCTCTGGGTGACTCTTCCATTCTGGGAGGTCTGCAGTGCACTCCCAGTCATCTGCCCCGTCCAGCAGACTCTGCCTGCATGCTAGTATTGATACTACCACCACTAGCATTAACATCACCATCGCCTTCGCCTCTGGGACTGTTGCCACGCCAACCTTGCTGTTTAAGAATCCTCTAACCCACTCTCCTTTCTCCCATACCCATTGACACCAAGATTGGTAGTAATCTTGTCCTTTTCTTTCTCAATAATTTGACCATTATTAGTATTCCTATCAGTAATATTATTATCATCATTACGACTTTGACTCACACACTATTTCCCTTCCAACAGCCTCGTTCTCATTCAACGCCTTCTTCCTTGCGCTGAACTCTGAAGCGATCAAAGCTAAGTGAATTTTCGTTATTTTATTCGTTTGTTTCTCACCTGACGAAGACCTAAGAGGTCGAAACGCGTTGTGTTTTGTCTTGTGACTCGTTTGTCCACGTTTCTCTGGGCGGTTCGCTAACATTTATTTAAGATTTGTTTAGATTTCCGCCTGCAGTCGTCTCACTTTGCAACTAGATCTATTTTGATAATAGATAGTTAGACAGCTAGATAGATAGACAAATACATAATAGACAGAAACGTACATACATACATACATACACACACTGATACGGAAAGATACAGATACAATACGGAGAGAGAGAGAGAGAGAGAGAGAGAGAGAGAGAGAGAGAGAGAGAGAGAGAGAGAGAGAGATGGGTGAGACAGGAACAACTGCAGCATTAGCTGATAACACAAACGCGCGCGCGCGCGCGCTCACACCACACACACACACACACACACACACACACACACACACACAGACGCACACACACATGCACGCATGCACGCACGCACGCGCAATAGCGTGCACGCACGCACCCCCCCCCCCCCCACCTCTGCCTTCGCACGCATAATAATACTTCTAACATAACGATACTGGCAACGCATGGATAGACTAGATATAATACATCATCAGCCCGCCTCGCTAATTGGCTTTGACATGGAAGACACTTAATGTGAAATCACTCACCTGGGTCTGTGATAGGTGGACCTGAAAAAGAAACAGAGGCAAAGATATATGGTTACTGTCATCATCAAAGATATGTGTCTTTTTCATCATTTTCGCAGTGTCTATCGCTGTCGTCATAACCATCTTCGTCATTTTCGTCGTCATCATCATCATCATCATCATCGTCATCATCATCATCATCGTCATCATCATCATCATCATCACCATCACCGTCATCATCATCATCATCATCATGGCCCGTCTTTATTGTCATCATCATCATTGTCACCACATTTGTATTGTCCCTGTCAGTGTTGTCATCGTCATTATCATCATCATCACCACCACAACCACCACCACCACCACCATCCTCATCATCTCACCATCGTCGTCGTCATAGTCGTCGTCGACATCCTACTCCTCCGCCTCCTTTTCCTCCTCCTCCTTCTTTTCATCATCATCATCATTCATCATCATCATCATCATCATCATCATCATCATCGTCATCATCCATATCACCATAACCATCATAATCATCATTATCATCCGAACTGTCATTTTTCTTGCACCTATTCAATATCCAATCCCTCGCCATAGTTGTATCACGTCATTCCCATTCGTAAGCAGCGGAATTGTTTTTGTGCGATATGATAATCAAGGTTGTTTTTGTTGGCGAGTTTTACTCTTAAAAAGGGTTAAAAAAAAGAGAGAAAAAAAAACAGAGAGAGAGAGGAGAGAGGAGAGAGAGGAGAGAGAGAGAGACAGGCAGGCAGGCAGACAGACCCGACAGAATGACGACAGACCAGTGAAGATATACGCCATGTCTAAGTTGGTGCATGAGTGCGTGCATACATGCAAAGATGCGTGTTTCAATATACGTTTTAAATGAGATCATATCAAACATGATGCATGCAAGCAACAGCACAACAGAACTGAATTATTTATTAACAACACCAAACTAAAAGCAACAGGAAAGAGAAGGAAGCGCGGAACGAGAGAATTAATTGTTGGGAAGATTTTCTACGACGACCAACGACTGACTAAACAACAGATCATGTTTGGAGCTTGCTTCAAACTCAAGATTATAGAATGCACTATGACAATGGATGAGTATCAGATGTGGAAAGTCAGACTACAGTCAGTGCTGTGTGAATATCCTGCATTTAGAATGACTAAAACTGAAGAGACGGTTTACTGATAATAGTAGTAGGCATCCTCCAGTCTCGGAAGACTATGGAGTTGCGCTCTAGGTGTCTATTCTGGTACAGCGACGGGTGTGGCTGGCCAGTCCGACGCAGGAATGACAGTCCCTGTGGCAGAGGGCACAGATGAAGTCTGACGCTGGTCTGTCTGCCTGGGCAGCAGCCTTTCTTCTCATTCTCTTTTCCCCGTGCTGCTGAGCGAGTGTCTCTTCGAACTTGGAGAGACCTTTCTGCACAGTCTGTCTCCAGGCTGACCGTTCGAGGGCTGTTGCTTCCCAGTTGTTCTGGTCGATGTTCAAGGCTTTTAGGTCCCTCTTGCACACGTCTTTGAATCGCAGCTGTGGTCTGCCTGTGGGACGTTTTCCCTGCACACGTTCTCCATAGAGGAGGTCTTTAGGGATCCGTCCGTCGTCCATGCGCACGACATGGCCGAGCCAGCGCATACGTCTCTGTTTCAGCAGCGTGTACATGCTGGTGCATCCGGCTCTTTCCAGGACAGTGTTGTTTGGGACCTTGTCCTGCCAGATGATGTTCAGAATGCGTGTGTGTGTAGAATAAATAAAGGTTAAAAAAGAGAAAAGTTCAACAATCCAGTATCCCATTTGAAAGTGTCCCGAATTTTCTCTACAAATGCATATCATGATGTCACAGCAAACGCACACACATACGCAAGCACACACGCAACCGCACACACACACAGACACATACACACACAGACACACACACATACACACACACATACACACACACACACACACACACACACACACACACACACACACACACACACACACACACACACAGACGGTTTATTGATAATAAAGGTTGAAAAAAGAAAAGTTCAACAATCTAGTATCCCATTTGAAAGTGTCCCAAATTTTCTCTAGAAATTCATATCATGATGTCACAGGAAACGCGCACACACACACACACACACACACACACACGCGCGCGCGCGCGCGCGCACGCACGCACACACGCACGCACGCACACACACACACACACACACACACACACACACACACACACACTCACGCGCGCACGCACGCACGCACACATACACACGCACGCGCACACACATACACACACACACACACACACACACACAAACTTGAAAGACACACCAGCAAGGATGCAGGTCAGTTGATTCCTATCTGAAAAGAAAAGAAAAGAAAAGAAAAGGAAAAAAAAACAACTAGAACGTCATTAGGGAGAGTGACGACCTAGGTCAAAGTCGAAGAAAGCTGGGTTCACTCTTTGACTCAGATTGGGTGAACAGATCTGCACTAACATTAGATAGGTTCATTTTGGGCCACATTTTCATCTATCCACCAAATTTGTTCATATCGGTTTCGCAGTCGGGGGGAATGGCGTGGGAGGGGGTGTGCGGTAATCTTCCACACAGAGAGACAAATCAACAGACACGTGTGAGGGCCTCTTTACGCTAACATCTGACACCAAGCTAACAGCAACGCACACCCTCTTACGGATGTAGCCTGCTCATTCTTTCCCACAGCCACGCGCATGGCACGTTTAGTCCGTCACAGAGCCAGCTCCAGGTAGCGAGCGCCTTCGGCAAATTCCCAAGCACAGAGAATGCTGTTTACCGTACTTACCGGAATGTAGTTCTTTCTCTCTCAATAGTGACCAGAGAGGAGAGAGGCACAACCCTGTTCTCATAGAAAGAGCGTAAAACCAGACCATACCGTGGTATACATTCATTAATCAGGTGGGGGAGGGTGCACTACGGTGTTTCATATTAAAAATCGTATTATCTCTTTACGACGACAAGACGGAACTCATGTTCGTGACAAAACAGCCTAACCATCCTTCTCTGCCTTCAACTGTCACTATCAATGACTGTGCTGTCTCTGTCTCCACCTCTGTCCGCAGTCTAGGGGTCATACTTGACCAATCCCTCTCCTTTGAGAAACAGGTTTCAAATATTTGCAAGATTGCCTATTTAGAACTAAGAAGAATCAGCTCTGTACGTCACCTTCTCTCTACAGATGCTACAAAAACTCTCATTTGTGCATTTGTCTTATCTAGAATAAATTACTGCAACTCACTTTTGGCCGGCCTTCCAAAATACCTGATAGAAAGATTACAGCGAATCCAAAATCATGCAGCCCGAGTCGTCTGTAGAGCAAGAAAACATGCTCACATTTCGCCTCTCCTCCACTCTCTTCACTGGCTATCTGTCTCAAACCGTATCTCGTACAAAATCTCAACTCTCACTTTCTCTGCTCTCTTTGAAAATGGACCTTCTTATCTCTCAGATCTCCTTAAAATCTACACCCCCTCTCGACAACTACGCTCCTGTGCTGACGACCGCCTTCTGCGAATGACTCGCTTCAGGACTACTACTGGTGAAAGATCTTTCTCTTTTCAAGCTCCAGCGACGTGGAACAGACTGCCAGACTGTCTCAGACATTCAGCCCAGGGTTTGAAGACCCTAAACCCTCAGTACTTGGGTTCCCCCCAAAAGAATAATCGTCACTTCCGAAAAAGACGTAGGAAAACGGTGATCCCTACAGATGAGAAGCAGGTGGTCAACTTGTCATCAGTACAACTCACCGAAGACCAGTTACGGCTGCTAGCGTTTGGACCCAAGTTTTGTCCCACCCCCACTTCGTATAACGAAGAGCAGTTACTGGATGACACCATGGAAGGCCTGAGGAGGATCCGACTCAAAGAGTACTGGTTTGATGAGGACACTCCCGCCCTCATTCCTTCTCGACCTCGGTTTTATAAAAAGAGCTTTTGGCAACCCCCCAAAGGAAGAGACGAGGCTCTGGAGGCATACAGTTCCGCCATGGTGACTAAGGTGACTTCCCATGTTGCAGAGGGTCCCCAGCACCACAACCTGAGTAAGGCCAGCAGAACCGCCCTTCACCAGTTGAGACAGCTGGTTCAGAACCGAACCCTACGCATTTCCCCAGCAGACAAAGGCGGCGCTGTGGTGGTGCAGGACTTCAACCAGTATCATCAAGAAGCCCTCAAACAACTGAACAGCACTGGTCACTACCAGCGCCTCAACGCAGATCCCACTGCTGACATAGCGAACAAATCAAATCTACTCATGAACCAGCTTCATG
>CM065729.1:34035459-34055459 GCA_033310375.1 Conus canariensis | reverse complement strand
TATCATTATCATTGTTATTATTGCGGCTATCATTATTGTTATCTTTATTATATCAACTCGCATTGTCTGCTTCCCAACGGCCTATCTTTCATTCGACGCCCATCTTGCTGCCTAACTGCTCGTTCTTCGTTTTCATTGTCCTGAACGTTGTTTATCTTGCCTGAAGAAGACCTAAGAGGTCGAAACGTGTCGTGTTTTGTCTTGTAATTTTTTGTTACCCTTGTGTGGCGGATTTACCATAATTTTCCTTTAGAAAATCTGTTTCAATATCCGCCTGCAGTCATCTCACTTTGAAACTAAAGATCAAGGATCGAAATGACGAGTTTATACAATATCGTTTTGATAAATCACGCCTGCTGGCAACGATATCTGCAACAGTGTTACAACCAAACCGATTCGTCCTATGTCCCTGGGCCGCTTAACACATTTCCACTCACTCCATAGTCACATGGTTGGCCTAGTTGATACAGTACGACAGTCGCCGTCACATGACGAGTGTGTCAATTATGCAGGCGCCCAGCATTAATAAAAACAAAATTTGATCTTCACATCTTCATGTGGCACTGTGTCGCGTTAGATAGGCCGCTTATCCCTGATCTCCGCCGATCGTTTTCCCCATCTGGAATGCCATCTTTGGTAGATGAGAAAGCTAAGCCTCTTGCTTACTACGCTACCCCCCCCCCCCCCCCCCCCTTTCCCTACAGAGCAACAAGCAGCCCTGGATACTACAGGCCACACACCACAATTCGGATTTTGCTCTAAATCACCACATAATCCATGAAAGCATTTTGAGGCCGAGCATAAGTTTGAGCTAGCATTTGATAGTAAACTGATAACTGATTAAAAGAACAACCCCCTCACCAATCATTTCACTTGTTTGGGGGAATTCCCACTGATGACATTCACGATCTTCAAATGCATGACCTTCCCCTTAGCTGATATCACATTTCAGGCCTTCTCACGTGATCCTATTATTTGCGCCAGCTGGTTCCTCCCAAATAGTACTATTCCTTTCATTTTGATCCGCTTGGAACCACCTGGCATGTACCTTGATGGCCATATGAATGAAAAGAAGGTAAATCAACTTTCAGACACAATACGAATTCTCAAAACAATCTAATTGTGCCTATCTATAAATAATCGACTCCTTAAGCAAGGCCTTGGCGCATTAACTTACGGTGTGCAGCCACAAAGCTTTCATGATAATCCAAGACCTACGGAGGGTTCATGCCAGGAGTACTTGTTATCAGTTGTCAGGGTGCTGGCTCCGAGTTGTGTCCTTCACCTCGCCTTGAATGAGTACTAAATAATATGTCATAATGAGTACTAAATAATATGTCATAATGAGTACTAAATAATATGTCATAATGAGTACTAAATAATATGTCATAATGCTCCAATTGCAAGTTTGTATTGTAAAAAAAAAAAGAAACGTTTGTTTTGCTTTCTAAATCGGTGTGCCTCCCAAGTAGAATTCTGATTGACATGCACAGACATTCAATAATAACCGAATAAACCATTCTTTCAATAAAACATCTCTATAAACTCAGAAAAGAGATGATTTTAAAGAAACAGTTCGAGAGAACATATGCAAATACGCTGGAAATCACCCATGGAATCCTCTTTAACAACAACAACAACAACAACAACAACTCTTTAAAACAACAACAACAACAACAACAACAACAGTAATAATAATAATGATAATGATATTAATGACAATAATATAATAATGACAATGATAATGATAATAATAATGATAATATAATAATGATGATAGTAATAATGATAGGATAACAACAATGATATTAATGATAATAATCATGATAATAATAATAATGTTAATGATGATGATGATGATAATAATAATAATAATAATAATAATAATAATAATAATAATAACAATAATATCACGATGATGATGATGATGACAACAATAATAATGATAATAATGATGACAATCATGATAATAATAATAATGATAATGATGATGATGATGATGATAATAATAATAATAATAATAATAATAATATCACGATGATGATGATGATGATGACGATGATGATGGTGATGATGATGATGATGATGATGATGATGGTGATGATGATGATGATGATGATGATGATGATGATGATGATGATGATGATTTGAACACCAAAACACCCAACAACACTTCATGCGGTCAGCACCAAGAAAAGCAGAGTTGAAAAGAAAGAGAATAATATATATATTTCTCAGCAACTTTTTTCCTCTCCACACTTTCGTTTTATTCCATTTTACTATCCTTCGCTGGCTGCTTTGGGGTGCTGTTGGATTCTTTTTTTAACCCTTGGTGGTGAGAACACCACAGAATTATGGACTGTGGTGTGTCTCTATTTGACACCAGGAGTGCAGACACAATCAGCCGTGTCTCCCTGATGAGTCCGATCCAGCGGACGAAAGGCCTCGGAGCAGGCAATACAAATAGATCTGCCTTCAGAAGGGATCACGATGGTTCCCTCGGGCAGCTAGTGAAGGATTTCTCATATTTATAATATATTTTCCCCATTTTCTTCATCTTCATTTTTTTTTTTCTCTAAAAGTTCAAATCTTTGCGAAGTCATTATTATAATGACCGAAGAATTGTTAGCCTACACTTGTTTTTCCCCCACTACTTAATTGTTCGGCATTATATATATATATATATATATATATATATATATATATATATATATGTTATATTAAAAGCAAGTTAAAATCAAGCTTCTAAAAACATCTACAAATTTGTTTCACGCTGTGCGGTCGTCAGGATGTGATGAGCTTGTGTTGCCAGTGCCACGTATATATATAGCTAGCTGGTTTGCTGTTGTTTTTTTTCCCGTGCTACATGTGTTTCTCAGGTGTTGGTTTTTTTCGCTGATAGGAACTTCCATCTGTGTCTGCAATTGTTAACCATTTCTGTTCTAACATTTAGAGTTGCCAACTGTGGTTTACATAGTATAATGTATTTCTCTGTTAGGCATAGATTGCATTTTTTTGAAATGTTGTTGTATGATGCTGCTCTTTTTAAAATTTTCCAAGATATGTTGTAGTCTATGTTTTTTTCTTTAAGTTTCCAAATGTATTTACTCAATTCTGTTTGGTTTTTGTATCTTTCTTTGTTGAATGATTGTTTATGGTTTGCATATCTAGTTTTGAATTGGTTTTCCGTGATACCTACATATGTTTCTTTTGCGTTCTCTGATGTTACAGTGGCTTGGTACACAATGTTGTTATAAAGGCATTTGTTGCTTAGGGGGCACTGTTCTTTTTTGGTACAGTTACAAGATTTCCTTTCGTTACCCTCCTTTTTTTCTGTGCTGCTTTTCATTTTGTTTGCTGAATCGATGGCATTTTTAAGGTTCGGCATACATGAATATGATAATTTGATGTTGTTTTTGTTGAATATCTTAAATAATTTATGGTCTTTTGGGAAAGATGATGTCAAGATTTTAAAGAATTCTTTCCCTACATTTGTTTTAACTCTTGCATCATATGGGGGATTGTACCATATGATATTCCTTTTCCTGTTCTTTCTGCATCTTTTTGTATCATTGTCTGGATCGTATCTTAGTTTGTAATTGTAGCCACTTGTATGTAACGCCTCTTGGTATTCAGCTGTAGCGTTGTTGAATACTGTTTCGTTACATGACAAATTGGATAGTCTTTTATTTATGCTTTTGGGTATTGTTTTCAGTATGGAGGGTGGGTGATTGCTTTTGATGTTTACATAAACAGGCGTGTCATTTGGTTTCTTGTATGGTTTATATGTGTGTTGGTTGAGGTCTAACGTTATGTCTAAATAGTTCACTATCTTTTTGTTTGCTTCTATTGTGATTTTTAAGTTTTGGTTGTGGAAAATTTTACACAATTCTTTTTTCTTATTTTCAATATTTCTAGGGTTGTCATTCAGAGCGGCAAGGCCGTCATCCCTGTACAGTCCAGTTTGTTTTCCAAGTTTTTTTTGAATATTGGATAACATGAATAGTCCGACAAGTTCGCAAGTTTCGGCACCATCGTATGATCCCATTGTGACATCGAAAGTTGAATTCCTGCTTGTGTTCTTAATCCAGGTTTCATTTTTATTGTGCAGTAAAGTTTTCTTTGTGTGGAAAATGATTTCCATTTCTGACCCTGATATTTCTGTGTACTTGTTGGCAAATTTTATAGCTTTAGTTAGTAGCTTTTCATCTATAGATGGGTAGAAATCTACTATGTCAAATGTTATAAAAACTGTATTTTCTTGTTTATTGAGGTTTTTGAACCATTGTATTACTTCATATGTGTTTTTCCAGAGATTGAGTTCAGTGTTTTCTTTTATGTTTTTTATGGTTTTCTCTAAGATTTTTTTACTAATTTTCCCTAGTTCAGATTTGGAAGGGTTGAGCACTGTTTTTAAGATTGCGCTGATCCTCAGTACCATTCTCTTAACTGCTCCATACGTTGAGCACTTTGAATCAGAAAATTTTAAAATGGAAAAAATCAACTTTAAACAATCCATCAAAAACATTCCGTTAGCTAAACCCCAGTGCTACATGAAGAAAATGATAGGACAAACGGAAAAATTCATCAAAAATATGAGATGGAAAGCATTTTTCTTTTTAAACCCCAACGCTAAAAAAGAGGATAAAAATACATACGACTTCAAGTCATGGCGAGTACCACCAGCCATTGAAGAAATGAAAACATTTGAAGAAAAAATGAGAAGAATGTTAGCCAACATAGATTTCAAAAAATCTAATAACAAATTTCAATCAGCGTTAGAAAAGGAAATTAAACAAATTCAAAATGACACCAAAACATTTGTGAAGGCGGATAAAACCAATAACTTTTACAAAATAGAACCTGAAGAGTACTCAAAACTCCTTGATAAAAATATCCAGAAAAATTACAGAAAGGCTGACAAGGCTACATATGATCACATCAGAAAGAAAGAAAGAAAAGGAACTTGTGCACCAAATGGACCTAAGTGACAGAGTAGAGACCACAGCAGCTAGAGAAGCCTTTATTACACTTAAAGACCACAAACCCAATTTCTTGAACAACCCAACATGTAGACTGATAAACCCTTCCAAATCTGAACTAGGGAAAATTAGTAAACAAATCTTAGAGAAAACCATAAAAAACATAAAAGAAAACACTGAACTCAATCTCTGGAAAAACACATATGAAGTAATACAATGGTTCAAAAACCTCAATAAACAAGAAAATACAGTTTTTATAACATTTGACATAGTAGATTTCTACCCATCTATAGATGAAAAGCTACTAACTAAAGCTATAAAATTTGCCAACAAGTACACAGAAATATCAGGGTCAGAAATGGAAATCATTTTCCACACAAAGAAAACTTTACTGCACAATAAAAATGAAACCTGGATTAAGAACACAAGCAGGAATTCAACTTTCGATGTCACAATGGGATCATACGATGGTGCCGAAACTTGCGAACTTGTCGGACTATTCATGTTATCCAATATTCAAAAAAAACTTGGAAAACAAACTGGACTGTACAGGGATGACGGCCTTGCCGCTCTGAATGACAACCCTAGAAATATTGAAAATAAGAAAAAAGAATTGTGTAAAATTTTCCACAACCAAAACTTAAAAATCACAATAGAAGCAAACAAAAAGATAGTGAACTATTTAGACATAACGTTAGACCTCAACCAACACACATATAAACCATACAAGAAACCAAATGACACGCCTGTTTATGTAAACATCAAAAGCAATCACCCACCCTCCATACTGAAAACAATACCCAAAAGCATAAATAAAAGACTATCCAATTTGTCATGTAACGAAACAGTATTCAACAACGCTACAGCTGAATACCAAGAGGCGTTACATACAAGTGGCTACAATTACAAACTAAGATACGATCCAGACAATGATACAAAAAGATGCAGAAAGAACAGGAAAAGGAATATCATATGGTACAATCCCCCATATGATGCAAGAGTTAAAACAAATGTAGGGAAAGAATTCTTTAAAATCTTGACATCATCTTTCCCAAAAGACCATAAATTATTTAAGATATTCAACAAAAACAACATCAAATTATCATATTCATGTATGCCGAACCTTAAAAATGCCATCGATTCAGCAAACAAAATGAAAAGCAGCACAGAAAAAAAGGAGGGTAACGAAAGGAAATCTTGTAACTGTACCAAAAAAGAACAGTGCCCCCTAAGCAACAAATGCCTTTATAACAACATTGTGTACCAAGCCACTGTAACATCAGAGAACGCAAAAGAAACATATGTAGGTATCACGGAAAACCAATTCAAAACTAGATATGCAAACCATAAACAATCATTCAACAAAGAAAGATACAAAAACCAAACAGAATTGAGTAAATACATTTGGAAACTTAAAGAAAAAAACATAGACTACAACATATCTTGGAAAATTTTAAAAAGAGCAGCATCATACAACAACATTTCAAAAAAATGCAATCTATGCCTAACAGAGAAATACATTATACTATGTAAACCACAGTTGGCAACTCTAAATGTTAGAACAGAAATGGTTAACAATTGCAGACACAGATGGAAGTTCCTATCAGCGAAAAAAACCAACACCTGAGAAACACATGTAGCACGGGAAAAAAACAACAGCAACCAGCTAGCTATATATATACGTGGCACTGGCAACACAAGTTCATCACATCCTGACGACCGCACAGCGTGAAACAAATTTGTAGATGTTTTTAGAAGCTTGATTTTAACTTGCTTTTAATATAACAAATGTCGCTCCCACTGTGGTTGAGCACTGTTTTTAAGATTGCGCTGATCCTCAGTACCATTCTCTCTCTCTATATATATATATATGAACATGGACCAAATGGAATATCCATGTGTCTGTGGAAAGCGTTTCGCTACCACCCGTGGCATGAACATCCTCAGAACAAAGATGGGATGTGTGAAGACTCATCTGAATGCAGCGCACTGCATCAGGAGATAAGACGTCGGAAGACCAAGGCCAGGATTTAAACCACGGTGCAAAGTTGGTTCGGATGAGGAATTTGCACAGGCCCTCGATTCCAGGCGCCTGAAACTCAACCTGCCACGAGCAAACGAAACTGAAGATTGGGAGAAACTGGATGAGCATGTCCAGAAGGTCATGGGTTCGAATCCCAGCCATGGCTCGTCCCAAGATGGGAAAAAAAGGGCAGCAGAGGGACATCCGGAGTCATGAACCAGGTGTGGCCCAACCCCCCTAGAGTGTCAGGAGATAAGGGTCGAAACACTTGCTTGAAAGGGGGCTTCTCTTCTGAGGACTCTCTGCTGCAACGCTCTCCACGAGTTTCCTTCTAATATATATATATATATATATATATATATATATATATATATATATACTGTTCAAAAAAAGTTAAGGACCAACATTTCACTGACTTATAAAAAAGAAAATTGGGAAGTGATCAATCTCCAAGTGTAACATGAATTTACTGAATATGTGAAAAGTGTGTAAAGACAATGACAAGTCCGAGGAATCAACAAACTGGAATCGAGCGCAGTACAAACACCCCCAACCCCAAATTTGAAAGTCACAGGAGGAGTGTTTATTCAATGTCATGGTCAATAACGTGTGTGTCCCCCGTTATTGGCAAGGCATGCAAGGCAGCGTTGTCGCATAGAGTTCACCAGTGTGCGCAGAAAAGCCTGGGGGACAGCAGCCTACTCCTGCTGGAGTGACTCAAACAGCTGACCCAGGTTAGCATGAGGAGGACGATGCTGCTGCAGTCTCCGGCCCAGCTCATCCCAAAGATGTTCGATGGGGTTCAGGTCTGGGCTGTTTGTGGGCCACTGCATTCTGTTGACACCAGCAGCTTGGAGAAACGTGTTTACTGCTCTGGTGCGATGGGGCCGTGCATTGTCGTCTTGAAAGACTGCCTGAGGTCCAAGCTGTTGAAGGGCTGGCAGCACCAGGGGTTGCAAAATCTCTGTTTGGTAGCGAACACCATTCAAGTTCCCTGCCACATTGTAGAGAACCGTTCTGTAGCGTGTGCTTATGCCGCCCCAAATCATAACGGATCCCCCACCATAGCGGTTCCTTTCCAGGACAGCTTCTTCTGCAAAACGCCCCCCACGGCGTCTCCAGACCCTGTTCCTTCTATCGGTGGGATCCAGGCAGAACCGCGACTCGTCTGTAAACATCAAGTTAGCCCACTGTTCATGTGTCCATCTCACGTGCTGCGTGCACCATACTCGGCGTGCTGCTCTGTGGGCATCAGTCAAACGAGGTCTTATGGCTGGTCATCGAGCACGGAGGTTAGCGGCGTGTAGGCGGTTTCGTATGGTCTGATCACTGACAACAGTGTTGGTGGCATCTCTAAGGCGACGTCTGATGTTGTTTGCACTTGCTGTTCTTTCTTGTGTGGCCTGCCTTTCAATGTATCGGTCCTCTCGTGGTGTTATTCTGGGTCGACCAGAGCGTGGTCGTTCTTGCACTCTTCCTGTGTCTTGAAAGCGTTGTCTGAGTCTGATAACAACATAGTGTGATACCCCAAGTCTCCGTGCCACTTCCCGGACTGCAACTCCTTCTTGGAGCCATCCTATTGCTCTTCCTCGATCCAGCTCGTTCAGTCTTCGACGTGGAGGCATGCTGTTGCATTGCATTTTTCGCCAGTACAGTGGCTTTTAAAGACATTTGGTTGAGCATACTTTATGACCTACAGCCTCATTTAGCTCGTGCTTCACATGATTTTGATTCAGCACATGCTCCTCGGATCCCAAGCACATCAGAAATTCACCCCAATTTGTTCCAAAAATGACAAGTCGCGACACGTGTTTTTCAAGGCGCGTGAGAAATGTGTGCCACAAAATTGCAGTTGCCGCATTCACTATCAATTTGTGCGTGTGGTTCAATTTGTTTGGACCACAAAGGCGGTACAATTGAATTTTTGTGAATTTTTAAAAGTTTCTGTGCATTCTCAATGTTGGTCCTTAACTTATATATATGTATATATATATATATATATATAAGAAAATGGTACTGAGGATCAGCGTAATTTTAAAAATAGTGCTCAACCACAGTGGGAGCGACATTTGTTATTAAAAACAAGTTAAAATCAAGCTTAAAACATCTTTAAGCTTGATTTTAACTTGTTTTTAATAACAATATATATATATATATATATATATATATATATATATTTATGTATGTATGTATGTATGTATCACGCCCGTCGCTCCATACTAGACTGTTCTGTCACACCATATGTGACCCGCCACCACGAAACCAGTCTTAACTCGCGCGGCCTACTTCACGGCTATAGCTGAAAATAGTTGGTGAGGGTCTACCTGCGGCATTTTGACTTTTTTGCAGAAATGTGTTCCTTACACCCTAAACTTTCACGTGGCACTATCCATTTGCTCCAAAACAACCAATACATTAGTTAGAATTGAGATTTAAAAGCCTAACCTCAAAATGAACTTCTTTTAACGCAAAATGACCCATTTTCACTCGCCTAAAACTTGACGCAACCCTTACAAAACCCACCGTTCGAAAGCGTGTGTGACGCTCTCCCGGTTTCTCTGTGTGTCATCTAAAAATAAGCATGGTAAAAAGTAAGATGCCGTTGCTAAGGAAAATATGCTGGAGATGATAGCAAAAACTTTGGAAGCCGTTTTCTCAAAATGGCCGTCGGCACAGTAACCCACTTCAAATGACCATAACTTTCTTATTTTTTGCCCTATAGCGTTCATTTTTATATCAAATTAATCAGAAAAATTTGTAGATTTTAAATATATTACATCTCAGAACTTTCAAAAATCGAGTTAAGACTGGTTTTGTGGTGGAAGGTCACATATGAGCAAACTGAACGAGCATCAAGGGAGCACAATCCGGCGCGGCGCGAACAAGCACCGTGTTCTATTGGGGTTGTCTGCCCACGTTTGAACAGACGGCGCTCAATGATCAGTTTTCCACTTTGTCCCAGACCCACCAGTCACTGACAGTAGCTTCGCTCAGCCGTGACGACGCGTGACTCCAACCATGACCGATCGTGGATAAGTTGCAGTCTGTGGGTCTGTGTAATCCTCTGGAGTTAGCGCAGAACTGAGGTATTCTTTTGATCAGGAAATAGATTAATTTCCCTGTAAGGGCACCCAATATAACACAAAGTGATACAACACGGTTCGCTGCTTGATGTGTTATTTGATGAACGGAAAACAGGCAATAAGGTACACCGTAAAGCAATACATTTATGATATAAAAACAGGCATGGAGCCGTGTTTCAAATCTTTCACGTGTGCCTGCGTGCGTGCATGCGTGTGTGTGTGTGTGTATGTGTGTGTGTGTGTGTGTGTGTGTGTGTGTGTGTGTGTGTGTACGTGAGAGAGAGAGACAGCAAGAGAGAGAGAGAGAGAGAGAGAGAGAGAGAGAGAGACAGAGACAGAGAGAGAGAGAGAGAGAGAAGAGAGAGACAGACAGACATACAGACAGACAAACAGAGTGAGTTAGCCTAATCCGAAAGGCAGTTTCTCCAGAAGCTACGTAGTCACTGTCTGTTAGGAAAATAAATACGATAATGAAACTGTCTGTCTCCAGCCATATTTCGTTATTTAGTTTGAATGATAATACCCCTCCTATCCCCCCTCCCCCAGGACTTGCACATACGCGAGCCCGCGCGCGCTCTCGCACGCAGAGAAAGTTTAAATGTCGGTTCTAGATCAGCAGTCTTATTTCGCCCGCAAACCCCCTTTTTCACATAATCAAATTTCCTCAACCAAAAAAAATAGCTAAAAATCTACAAAATTAAACAAATCTAATCGCGTGAAAAGTGGGGTTTGCGGGCAAAATAATTTTCCTGCTCTAGAACCGCACATTTAAACTTTCTCTCTGATTAACGCCCGCGGGATTGAGCCCTTACTATTGTTCTAGTACGCTCTTCTACCTCAAGCACTACCAACAAATCAGAACAAACAACCGGCCTTCCATCTTGGTTAGTTATTTTTACACACACTGAATTTATAGATCCCCCAACTAATTCTTTAAACCGACTGTTTTCACCAAATGTGCTTAACTGATAATCGCAAAACCCCACCTTAATTGATGGTAGTACTCTTAGAACTGTAGATGGATGGCCATCAAATAAATTAGTATCTGTTTTTAACTCTTGTAAATGGACATACAACATTGGGTTCACGAGAAAATCAGATGGTTCATTGCTTTCAAATTGATAGATGTCTTCTCCTGTACTAAATTTATAAGATCTGCTAGTACTGTGGAAGCCCAAGATTCTAGCAAGGCCTTTAGGAAAAGTGTATTCTCTTCTTTCTTCTGGTGGAAAATGCACAGTAATTCTGAGGTTTGCTTCGTTAATTTTTAGCAATATGCCTAATTCGATAAATACTTCTTTTAAAGAACAAAAGTTGTAATACCCTTCTGGTATTTTTTCATGAGTTATTTGATTGCCCCCCTCGTTACTAATATTAATCCAGTTATTCTGAGCTTCTTCAGATATATTAAACCACTTAACTTTAAAACCAATTTCTCTTAAGAGCAACCCTACTATCACCGCGCCTATTGTCAATTGGATACTTTAAGAACACACGCGTGTTTTGTTTAGTTATATAAATGTGCATCCTTTTTAAATCCTTTTTTAAAAAATCTATTTAAAATGGAGCCTTTTAAATATAATGAAAGTGCCACTTACGACGTAGGGGGGGTTTATGAGCCCAAATCTTTGGACTTTAGTAGCCTAACCATCGCAGTGGATGAATCATATGGCTTTCTAGTCAGACTTGTAAACCCACTAACTAGATATTTAAATCCTCCAATAAAGAGTGATAGAGTGCCATCAGCATGGTCATCCAACCCTATGGCTTTTTACCAGAATCAGTTAAATTTTGCAGTTTACTGCTCAACCACTGGCTGCGGTGTTTCATATGCAAACCATTTATACCACCCCAATCTCTTAGTAAGGTCAGTATATAACTTTCATGTTTATTATCAGTATAGGCGCATACTAACTGAGCTACAAGTACCCCTCCCCAACGACAACGCGTTTAATCCATTCAACAGCCCAATGGACAAGAATGCATATGAAAGAATCTGCAACGAATTTAACATTAACCCTTCAAATAACTTTAGACAAAAGTTAGACCGCAATCACGGGTTGGGCACATTGTATTTGTGGGGCACGCATAGAGAATATAATTTTGACTACTGGCCCGGCCACACCTCTTTTAAGCCAAACTCCCAAGTTAGATTAGGATCAATAGAACAAAAACACCCCAATGCTTGGGCAACATTTATCTTAGATGAAAGTAAAGGTCTAACAATGCCAGGAGTGCAAAGACTTAATGACTCCATACGCACGTACGTTTGGTGCCTTTTAGGAGCGCAAGCACAGACCAAGTCTAGCATAGTAGATCAATCTACAGGGTTTGACGCCAGAAAACAATTTCTAGCCAATTTAGAAGATGCTATTAACTCTGCTGTTGATTTACCTTCCAGCATACAAAGGTACCAAAACGTTCTTTCACATGCTAGGTCAAAGGTTGACTTTGTTGTGGGCCATGGATTATACATGCTGCCTTCTGACCTCAGACTGCAGATTGGCATGATACAGAATTATAATAATGAAATCCTCATAGCCGGAGACGACCAAAACTTAGGACACAATCAAGGTTTAAACACAAGGCCCGCGCCAGCCATTTTAAAAAAAAGTATCTAGCCTAGAACCTGCAGAAAGCGACCCCCCGCCAGTTATAAGCAGCCCAGAAAGCGACCCCCCACCCGTTGATGTGCCTCACTCCGACAGACACACTAGTGAAAAGACAGCCCTTGTTGTGTTTTTAACTTTTACTGGATTAGCCATACTTTATTTCACTAAAAATTAAACCGGCAGCCAGCACTCCTAACGTCCACAGATGGTCGGCCATATAACCAGCCACTTTGCCTATGGTAGACAAAACCCAACTAACAACACTGCCTATTATGCCAGGCAGAGCATCAAGCGCTTTGACAGCTAACTTCTTTAATAAGTTTGCTAGATGGCGCAATTGTTTTCTAATCCAACTTTTACCGGGCTGAGGCGTTGGAGGAGCTACTGGCCCTGTTGGCGTACTGCCAGTTAATGCATAAACCAGTGTAGAGATAGCAAACCCAACAGCCGTCAATATACTAACTATTGTAATCCCCTGCTCTCTGAACAGAGTCCTTATTCTTTCTGCTAACGTAGTATTTTCATGAAGGAGTCTGTTTATAGTTTCTCTGATTCTGTTTGTTTGTGATGCTATTTGTTCTCTGTTAGTAGACAACGTTTCTAACCTGGCCGCCTTTAGTAACATTAACTCCTGTATTTTTGCCTGTATTCTAGCCTTTTCTTCTGTCCCTAAATTGTTATCATCTGCATCAGCCAGTTTATTTTTTTCTTCTCTTATCTCTCTCTCTAGCTCACCAAGTTTTGACAAGTTGTTTTACAAACGAATAGAAATTGAAGATAAAAAACGACAGCAATATCCTGCCCTGGAAGAGATAAGAAATCTAAGAGCAAACGATTTTGGTAAACACGAATACAAACTTCATAAACGAGAGAATGCCTGGGCGTTGCTTCCTGACATTAACTGGAATTTAAAGTTTGAACTACGAAGCCCCTATGTATACTTTGATAAGAAATACAATTTTAGAAAAGCTTTGAATGAAGGACGCCTTCTTGCTAGCCTAGTCCCAGGAACACAACAGAAAAAGCAGATTGAAATAACTAAGCAGGGCTCTGAATATATGCTGCGGAGAAAGAAGTCCTTAGCTGAAGTGGGGGGCGACACCGTCGGCTTAGAGTTTAACCCAAAACTAGAATCACTGCCTAGAAAAATGACGATACTTTTTCGCTTATTTATTACTCCAAGGGAGTCTGATACTAGTTTGCCAGAGCATACGTTAATCAGAGGCGTACAAATAAAGTCTGAAAACTTGGGCGGTCCTCTTAGGCTTGTTATTGTTATTACTAAAAACGGGGATGAAATAAACACTTCTGTATCTTCTGACAAAGTTACTGTGATGGTTGACAATACTAAACTAACAGTGCTTGATTTTATTTTCATTAAGTATGTTGATTTTATTGCGTTTTACTCTGTTGATGAAGTGCTGCCAGAAGGGTTAATAAGAAGATATGTACAGGATTAAAAAAATAATCTTGTTTAAAATGGAAGACGGCCAGCAGTTTAGATTAAAGCACATGACTAAGCTTGAAGAGGAAATAGAAAGTGATTTGAACAAGTATAGGGTTACTAGAAAGAAATATGCTAAAGCTTTAAATGTCCTTTCTTATATAATCACCGGCTCATCAGTTGTAGCCGGCTTAAGCACCAGGTCTAGTGTCGCTCTTTTAGCTACTGGAGTTGGGGTACCGATATCCATAGCTTTTGGGAGTGTTGGTTTGGGTTTAGTTGCCATGTCCACGATTGTAAGTGCTGTTTTAAAGAAGCTAACACCCAAATTACAAAAGCACACCGACATTGTAGCTCTAGCAACAGCAAAACTTCATTCATTAAGGCTGATTATAAGCAATACATTACTGGATGGAAAAGTAACAGACGAAGAATTTAAACGAGCCATGGCTGACGGTGATGATTACAGACGACAAAAAATCGACCTCCAAAAGAAATGGAGAAAGACTTTTACTTCACAACAGGTAGACGCTGAGGCAATCAGAAAGAACATTGCAAAGCAGAACCCTGCAAACCCAAAAACGAGCATGATTTAATTATTGTATTACTTATATATTCGATCTTAAAAATGACGACCAAAGTAGTTACAGAGCTTAAAAATATATGCTGCGCCTTAGAGTTAATGATGGAGCTGGGGGCTAATGAAGAAGAGTTAAGAAACAAGTTTGGCGAATTAATTGCGGATCTTTTTGAGCACGCAGATATTCGCGAAAGTGTAACCAACGTAATCAGTAAAATGTCAGATTCTTGGCCCAACCCAGTTATAAAGTGTATTGCCATTTTAGTTGATATTATGGCTCCTGATGACGTCGAATTGTCTATTTTTACTAGCTCTGAAGGAGCAGCTATTCAATTTAACTAAATTTTAGTATTTATTTTGTTGTATTACCTCAAATTAGTAAATATTAGCTAAATTTTAGTATTTATTTTTTTGTATTACCTATTTATTTGATCTTAAAAATGACGATCACAAAAGCGATGGATGCCAAACCGGTGGGCAATATGTTCAGCGAATTAGTCATGGACATCATTAACCCCACAAACGTTCAGGAAAGCGTAACACATGCTATCTCTAAAATCCCAGAGTCTCTTCAATTTAACCCGCCAGTAAAAGTGTTGTTGGCCATTCAGATTGAATATATAACCCCCGATGATTATAGTATACTAGTCTGGGTTTCAACTAGACAGAAAGAAGTAATCAGCTATCACGACTTTAATTCTGACTGGGCTGATTACATGCTTACACAGTTTAACCATGCAAGTGAAGAAGCAAAATTGCGCGGCTCCGGCTGGTCTGAAGGAACGGTCATTGAAATCAAATTAAGACAAACAAAGTTCTATCCTATAATCGGCAATTCTTACATCCCTCTCCCAAGAGAGTTAGAGTTAAAACGAGCAGTCTTAAACATACACAATTCTGACAATATGTGTTTCGTGTGGTGTGTTTTGGCGCATTTACACCCAGTTAAAAATAATGCAAACAGAGTTTCTAATTATTGGCAGTATAAAGATAGCCTGAACTTTGATAACATAAACTTTCCAGTGAGTGTAGAAAGTATCGACCAGTTTGAAGAGCAAAACAAGCCAATCACCGTAAACGTATACACATGGTCTGTAGTAGACAGTCTAGTTCCTCTAAGGATCTCTCCCAAAGCCCCTACTTTAGGCGAATCACTTGAGAATCATGTAGACCTGATTCTGTTTGCAGACGGTCTAAAGAGTCATTATGTATTAATTAGAACAATGAGCAGACTTATGGCTTATACTACAAAGCACGAATCTAAACAAGAGCTTTGTAGAAGGTGTTTGGTCAGGATCCCCACTGTAGAGGCAGCTGCTGAACATAAGAAACATTGTGAAAGTTTTGTAGACTGTAAAACCAAACTTAATACGCCCCCGCCCGGGTCTAAAGTTAGTTTTAAGAATGTACACAAACTGCAGATGAGGCCATACGTAGTCTATGCTGACTTTGAGGCGATCTTGCCACAGTACTACGGCCCTCAACAAGAACAAAAAACAACCTTATTGTCCCGCCATCAGATCTGTTCTTATGCTTTCGTCGTTGTTAGATCAGATGGGGCACACACACAGCCAGAGATTTACAGGGGTCCCGACGCAGCTAATCGATTTTTGGAGCAGATGAAACACCTTCGCAATCAATTCTCCAATCAACTGAATCTCTTAGGCATTAAGATGACTCCCGAAGACCAAAGGCGCTACGAATCAGCCACCCACTGCTGGATATGCGGCTCAGAGCTAACACCTAATAGTAAAGACGCGACAGCAGCGGAAGCAAACCCAACAGTAAGGGACCACGATCACATTACTGGGAAATTCAGAGGGGCTGCGCATAACAGTTGCAATCTTCAACTCAAGGTTGACCCCGAAAAATGGAAACTGCCAATCTTCTTTCATAACTTACGAGGCTATGATTCTCACTTTATCATGCAAGCAATAACTTCTGATTGTAAGAGGGTTAGCTGTATTGCACAATCATCAGAAAAGTACATGACCTTTACTGTAGACTGTTTATCCTTCTATGACTCTGCCCAGCATCTGATGGGGAGTTTAAGTAAGTTAGCAGAATCTCTACAAGACTGTCCAATAACCAAACAATATTTCGACCCATCTTTAGTCCGTAAAGGTGTCTATCCTTATGAATACATGGACTCGTGGGGGAGGTTTGACGAGCAAGCGCTGCCACATAAAGACGATTTTTACAGCCGTCTTAGAGGCGGAGGCATATCTGACGCCGACTATGAATACGCACAGAAAGCCTGGACAGAATTACACTGTCAAACAATGGGCGACTACCACGACCAATACTTGATGGCTGACGTGTGTTTATTGGCAGATGTGTTTGAAAATTACAGATCCACTTGTATGAAACATTACGGTCTAGATTCGTCACAGTACATCTCTGCCCCAGGGTTATCTTGGGATGCATTCTTGAAGTCTACAAACATTGAGATTGACTTAATATCGGATCTGGATATACTTCGGATGATTGAGGATGGGCTGAGGGGAGGCATTAGCATGGCCTGTCATCCTTACCGCAGAGCCAACAACAAGTATTTAGACGATTATGATCCAACTAAACCATCCAACTATCTGATGTACTTAGACGCCAACAACCTGTATGGGTGGGCCATGAGCCAGGCACTGCCATTAAGAAACTTTAAAATGGATGCAGGCCCTCATGAGGTTACTGCCGTGTTGAGTATGCTATCACAGCTTACACCCGATAATCCAATAGGACTAATCTTAGAGGTAGACTTAGATTATCCCGCAGAGTTGCATGACCTTCATAACGATTTCCCCTTAGCCGCAGAAAAATTAAAGATGAGTCCCGCAGAGCCGCCTAAGCTTGTGCCTAATCTTCGACACAAGAGAAGGTACGTTTGCCATTACAGGCTGTTACAATTTTACCTAAGACATGGATTAAAACTTACCGCCGTTCACAGAATAATTACCTATGACCAAGAGCCTTTCATGAGACCATACATCATGAAGAACACTGATCTTAGGACTGCGGCCACTGACGCTTCAGAAAAAGACTTCTTTAAGTTGATGAACAACAGTTGTTTTGGCAAAACCATGGAGAATCCACACAATCGTAAAGATGTAAGATTAGTTACAAAAGAAAAACAAGCAATTAATCTGGTCTCCAAACCTAACTACCAAGACTTTAGACAATATAACGGCTGCCTGGTTGGCGTTATGATGAAGAAACAGAATGTGAAGTTGGACAAGCCGGTGTTTATCGGGTTTGCCGTGTTAGAGCTGTCAAAGCTGTTAATGCTTGAATTTCTATACGACTACTTTAAACCGCTGTACCCAGAATGTTGTTTACACAGACACTGATAGTTTTATTATGGACATCCCAACTGAAGACTTCTATAAGGATTTAGAGGCGGAGGTAGCCAAGGGAGCTGATGGGTGGTACGACACATGTGACTACCCAAAAGATTCGCCTTTACATTCAACTGTGAACAAGAAAGTGATTGGAAAGATGAAGGATGAACTTAATGGGACGATTATACTAGAATATGTTGGCTTACGGGCAAAGATGTATAGTATTGCTACCCAGACTTCTGTAATGAAGAAAGCTAAGGGTATAGGTAAAGAAGTTGTCCAAAAAAAAAAGTCACGACGACTACAAGCAGGCTCTCTTTGAGCCCTCCACCAACAACAATACTCCCCAGCACATAATAATACATCTTATAGTTTGATTGTGTTGTTGTTGGTGCCGGCGGCGGTGCTGGTGCTGATGTTGTATTACTATCTAATAATTTTTGTTTTGCTGCTTGGTTTGCTTTTTGCAGTCTGTTGTATTCAACTAGTTTATGACCGGCCTTAACACGCCCAGGACTTTTAGCTTTAGTAACACTACTCACTTGCGGGACACTCAGTTGTGGATTCACTTGTGGGACACTCGCCTGTAAATTCACTTGTGGGGCACTCGCCTGTAAATTCACTTGTGGGGCACTCGCCTGTGGAGTCTTCTCCTGCTCGCTCATTTTTTTTAGTGCGATTAAAATTAATATGATTGAAATTAATATGATTGAAAGTAATTAATCCCATGATGAATGGACATAGCAACGTCCCAAATCTATAATACATGTCACATGCAAGAGATTCTAGAGACTTGGTTAAAACCGGATCTTGTGTTAAGTCATATTTTAAATCTTCTTCTGAATCAATCGGCGCTATCTTGCCTACTAACTTAGCATATAAACTAATTATTGTCTGCCCCACTGATCTAACCATTTTTGATCCTAGCTGTGCTTCGTACCTGGCGTAATACTTCTCAACGTCTGATGTAGACAATTGCTGAATCTGTTCGATACTTAGTTCAACGCCTAAATACTGCCTGGTTTTCCCACATGCAGCTAGAGAGTATAATCTTTCTTTATGACAGAGGTCTGCTGCCTCCTCACACTTTAATAGCTCGTCACAATCCATTTTAAAGCCCTTTTTAAAAAGCAATAAAAAAAATAAAACCATGAGTTTAACGCTGGTTAATTATGCAGTGCCTATTGTTCCCTAGCAAAATGTTTGTTAAGAATAAAACCGCCCAACATGGGAAAGATAGAAGATTCGCCGAAACTAGTTGTAACCTTATTTTTTGCTCTGGCAACAAAAGATTATCTGATTAAAAAGCACATAGACAGTCTTTCATATTATGATTATTTTAATTATTTTTTTAGTTAATAAAAAACATGAGCACTGCAAAGATCATCAATACTATTTACCACTCTGCTGTAATCGGTGGTCTTAGTATAGGATATAGCATGTTAGCAAAAAACATGTTTAAGATGAGGCCGGCTGATCTAGGAAGGTTAGACATTGAGGATGTTGTTAAGGTTATAGCTGTAATAACGGCGGGGATTGCCTCAAAAGACTTTCTTGTTGCACAGGGGATTATCCCAGAAAACATCAATGCATAGAAAGATTGATTTATAAAAAAAGATTGATTTATAAAAAAAAGATTCATTCTAAAAAATATTGATTTATAAAAAAAGATTCATTCATTTATAAAAAGATGTCTGGATTAGTTCTGATGGTGGGAGGAGCTATTGTTAATGCATTGGCTTTCTCTGGCAGCAATTATATGTTTAGTAAATTGCGGTCTGATGAAGAGAGAGAACGCCATAACAAGGCAATGGAAGATTTAGCTAAGGCAAGAGACGCTTACGAGAAAAGGAGAATTGCTCACTTAGACTTTATTAATAAAAAGTTAAGAGAGCAGGGACATGCAGAGCACACATTTACAGACGTTGATGACGCAATGAA
>CM065729.1:33992959-34030459 GCA_033310375.1 Conus canariensis | reverse complement strand
AAAATCTAAAAAGATTAGAGTTTGAAGAGAAGAAACTACAGAAAGAGATGGAACAAAATCAAAGAAAACTAGAGTTAGAGGATAAGGAAAAGGAATGGCAGTTTAAACTGAGACAACTTGAATTAGAGACTGATGTGGAAATTAAAAAAATTACAGGCATTGAGAGAACCTCCACCACCTCCATCGGTCGGTTCCGCGAGTACATTTCATCCGAAGTCGACATACATTCCGAAATTGCCGCCGTTCGAAGAAAAAACCGACGACATTGACAGTTTTCTTTTTCGGTTCGAGAACCACGCTACTTCTTGTGGTTGGCCGAAGGAGAAATGGACGTTGTTTATCGCGTCGCTGTTTAAGGGAAGCGCTTTGGCACTATACCACACACTCGCGGCAAAAGAAGGGTTGACTTGGGATCAATTAAAAGAACTCTTAAAGAAGTTTCAGTGCTCAGCTGACCATTTTCGTGAGCGTTTCCGATCGATTCGTCCTGACAAGGGAGAATCATTTCCGTCTTTTTTGATAAGAATGAGTCATTGTTTAGACAGATGGATAGAGCTAACAAAGACGAATAAGACTTTCGAATCACTGCGAGATTTGCTACTTCGAGAGCAACTTTTTCAGAGCGTCAGCAAAGATTTGGCCACTTTTCTTAAAGAAAGACAGTTCGATAGCGTTGACGAAATGTGTCAGATGGCGGATCAGTACTGTATTGCTCATCCGGATAAAGGTGTTGCCCGCAAGGAAAATTCGTCCCTTTTCGAGTCTCACGCGGCATTTCAGATACATTCTGGACAAGGAACCTATAGAAGAGGAAATCGCGCTTCATTCCAAGGTCCGCACTGTTACACGTCTTTGGCAACAGAAAACGACCTTTCCGTGGTCAAGGCCATGTCGGTTCTGACGATTTCTGTCAGTACCAATACTCACCACCGGAAAGACCTTTTCCTTTCCGAGGGCGTGGTGAACAACAACCGCGCAGACCCTTTGGTCCAGTGCGTGGACAAGGTCGAGGTTCACAGACTAACAGTAACCAGTTGTCCGCCAACCAAACCATGCGTTGCCACTTTTGTGAGGGCAAATTCCATTTGAAACGGGACTGTCCTTTCAAAGGAAGTTGAGCAAAGACTGCATTTGTTTCCACTACATGTGAAGAAGGTCTTGTTTTGGCGCCAGATCAGTCCATTGATGGTCTTCTTTTGGAGGATTGTGCCATTAATGGTTTACAAGGTTCTGTTTTGCGAGATACAGGTTGCACCACAGCTGGTGTAACGAAATCTTTTGTTCTACCGGACCAGTATCTTGACAGTGTTGAGAGATGCAGATCGTTTGGTGGAAAAATTGAAACTTTTCCACGTGCAAAAATTTCCGTTGATACACCATACTACTCCGGGTCGCTTACCGCCTATGTTATTGAGAACCCAGTTTGCGATTTGATTTTGGGAAATCTACTAGGTGTCGCGACAGTACATGGTGGTGCCGGAGGATCTTTCGTTCCTTGTCTCATCAGTACAAGATCAAAAGTTGTAGAGCAGGGAAAACCAACAAAACCGCTCAAGGTTTCAAAACTGAATGAACTAAAAGTTACGCCAGATGTTTTGAAGACCATGCAGAGAAGCGACGAGACATTGACGACTATACTTTCTACTGCGAAGCAGAGTGTCTTTGACAAACCAACAGACAAGCCGACGTACATACTGGACTCTGACATCCTCTACAGACATGTACCTGGACAAGACAACAAACAGATTGTGGTTCCCGAAGTGAAAATGGCAAATGCTGAAAAGGTATTCCATGTAAACATGCTAAAAAAGTATGTTGAACGTACAAAGGTTGCCATTAACGAGTCAATTGAATGGATATGTCCAGTGTCTGGAACAGATGTGGCTGTTACAGAAATCATTGATTCTGATTTTGTACCTGATGTCACATACAGAGACAGAGCAAAGACTGTGCAAACAACAAATGTGGGATTGTTAACATCTACCGGTATAGATGATACTGTACCTCTGCCCACTCTTTCTGTCAAGGGAGAAACTTATCATGATGTCGTTGTGTATGATGATTTGTCTTTGATTCAGAAAGAACACTGGAAGGTATTTTGAAGGACTTTCAGGATGTTCTGACTGATACCCCAGGGACAGTGACAGCAATTGAAGCCCATACTATTCACTTGAGTACGGAAAACCCAGTCCGAGTCAAACCATACCCCCTCCCATTTGCGAAAAAAACAGGTTGTCGAAAGAGAGATTCAAGTTATGCTCGGGTTGAAAGTTATTGAACCGTCCTCGTCACCATACAGCTCACCAGTTGTATTGGTGGACAAACCTGATGGCTCGGTGCGGTTTTGCATCGATTACAGGAAGTTAAACAAAATCACTGTGTTTGATGCAGAACCTATCCCAGACATTGAGGAACTTCTTTGTCAACTGTCAGAAGGAAAATATTTTGTCAAAATAGATTTAACTAAAGGGTATTGGCAAATCCCGATGGCTGAAGCAGACAAGGAAAAAACAGCTTTTCAGAGACCTTTTGGACTGTTTCAATGGACGAAAATGCCATTTGGATTACAAAACGCCCCAGCTTCTTTTGCCAGAATGATGCGCGTACTAAAACTTCATGAGTGTGGAGCAGTAAGTTTTTTTGATGATATTTTGCTTGCTGCAAAGTCATGGAATGATCTTCTGGAAAACTTGAGAGCTGTTTTTTGTAAACTCCGGAATTTTGGTCTGACAGCTAGACCGTCCAAAATTCGTGCTGGATTCCAGACTCTTGAGTTTTTGGGTCATGTCATTTCTGTTGGGAAAATGACACCAGAGGAAAAGAAAGTAGGAAAGATCTTGGCCTTGAAGAGACCCACTACAAAGAAACAGATAAGATCACTCCTTGGATTATTGTCCTATTACAGAAGATATGTACCGCACTTTGTGTTCACTTTGAGTGACTTAACAAAAGCAATAAAAAACAAAAGTATCGTCTGGACAGATGAGTGCCAGAAAGCTCTGGAATGTGTTTAAGACACCCTCAATTCATTCCCTGTGCTGCTTTTGCCCTCTCTTTCAGAGGATTTTGTTTTGAGAACTGATACCAGCTCCAAAGGCATGGGAGCTGTACTTTTGCAAGAAAAGAATGGATTGTTACACCCTGTGCAATATGCAAGTAAAAAGTTCTCTAACACACAAGTCAAATACTCAACAATTGAGAGGGAGTGTCTTGCCATTGTTAGGGCTTCTGAGAAATTTGCCAGATTCCTTACTGGAAGACAGTTTCGGTTACAAACCGACCACAGGCCATTGACGTTTTTGCAGTCGTCCAAGACCAAAAATAGCAGGCTATTAAGATGGGCTTTGTCATTGCAGGAGTTCAAGTTTGACATTGAGCCATTACCTGGAACTCAGAATGTCACGGCAGATTTTCTGTCCCGTGCGTGAGTGCACAGTATCCTTCGTGCAGCTGTAACTGCATAAAAAAGAAACGACTGTTTCTGCTGTTTGTTTTCATTGTGGACAGACTTTATTATTCTGCTGTTTGTTTTCATTGTGGAAAGACTTTATTGACATTTTGGCAGGGTTATGTCTGCTACTGTCAATCTGAATTAATAAGTAGTTGTGATTGATCTTTTTCCAGAAGTGCATATGTATTGGCATTGGTGTCTCATTGTAGGATGCTACTTTGTGAATGTGTGCAGAATACTTCATTTGATGTCTTACAAGTGTTTTTTTTTTTTTCACGCCGGTCCATTGTGAAGAATGGAAAAAAAAGTGTTTAACTTTCGAGTGGACTGCTATATTGTATATTCTTGCTTGAAGAAAGACTTTTCATTTGGCAAATTTTTCTCATCAAGTGAGTCATGAGGAAATTCTCATTTTGTGAGGTTGTTGCGACATATGATTATGTGACAACAGGCAAGAAAAAAACTGTTTACATTTTGGTATATATAAACATGACTGGCATTTGGAATAATCAGTATCATTATATGTTCTTCGTGTCTGTGTGACTTGTGATTTGTGGTGATGGGAGTATGAATTTGTTTTTAAAAAGTAAACAAAACTGATTGCACATTTTTTTTTCTCAAACTAAGATTTTGGAATGTGACTTTGGATCTTTATGATGTTCACAAAGGTTAGTTCTATGCATTGATGGAAACTCTTGTATGATGGAAAATTGATGATTAATGGCTGAAGTTGTATATTAACTAGATATGTATGTGTATTTAAAAAAAATTCTTGGCGAAAGTTTTTTTTTTTTTTTTCACACCGGGATGGGGGGTGTCATGTGATGTAGCCTCACATGGCGACATGTGACGTTCCGTCGCGCACGCCCTTATTTGTTATAAAGCATTTCCCTAGGTAGGGAAGAGAAAAGGTAAAAGAAAAGAAAGTTTGTATAGCCTGACCAGTGTGATCGGTGTCGCTGGTGGCTATAGACGTAGGGTGATTATTGGTTGAATGGACGGACGTTGTCCATTGGTCAAGTAACCAAGGGCTGGTAATGCGTAGAGTTAGACGAGTACTCACTGAATGTGTACTCAAAAAGAGCGCATGAGGGAAAAATAAGGTATAGGAAGGAGATGGCTTGGGGACACTGACCAGACAGGTTGTTTGGAGCTTGCAGAACGAGTTTCTCCTGCAATCTACCATTACCAGGTGAGGTATAGACAGATGGGGAGAGAAAAGAGAGAGAGAGTTAAGAAAAGGGAAAAAGGGAAAAGAATTTATCATTATTCAGATTTTGAAATAGATTACTTACACGGACTTCATTTGTGTTTCAGCCCTTCCCGGTGATGTGGCAGCACCAGTAATGGTACAAGCGACTGTGACAGTCGTACGAATATTCAGGCACCAGTGCTGCGGCAGCACCTAATTGTGAAGAAGACGACTGCGACAGTCGTGAGAGAATTTAAAGAATTTGTCATGTTGACCCACAATGAATGTTGATTGTCCCCCTGGGTTGGAACTCAGATGATATTCTTATATTTTAAGCCATCTTTTGATTCTTCTTTGAAAAATGTATACATTGTTTCTCCAGTGAGGAGGAGAAACTGTTAAACGATGTATATGTGAACTATTATGTATAATGAGATGAAATTTGGTCCCAGATAGTGGATCTGTGGAATGATTGTACCTCCACTGGTGTGGAGGAATATAAGATTTAAAGATTTGAAAAGTTGATTATCGTTTAGTAAATTATTCCCCGGAGAGGAGGGGGAGAAGAAGAGTTATTGTAGTGCGCCTTCTGGTTGTTTGGAGAGACTGCGTGTGCACGGAGTGAATGCTGAGCTGAGTGCGGGCATGCATTTGTGCTCAGTGTGACAGTTTCGTGTAACAGTACCTACACCTTGAACAATTTAACTGCCGAATAATCCAGCCGTCGGAATTGATAAAAGCACCCAGTTGGATCGTACTACCATTTAGAAGCTTTGGGGTGGAACAAACATGCGAAAATTGTAATGAAAAGGACAACACGAGGCATTACTCACAATTTGTGCTTGTACGTATATGCTTTGCTTTCCTCTGCTTTGCTTTGCTGTGCTGTGCTGAACTTTGCCTTGCTTTCTCTCCCTCTCTTTCTCCTTCTCTCTGTCTGTCTGTCTGTCTCTCCATCTCTCGCTCTGTCTATGTTCTGCGAAGATCTCTTACTTAGTGTGCCCTGGTGTGTCACTAATGTAAGAATGAACTCTGTAGTCACACCTCCTCGCCACGCTAATGTGGATGTTCCTACAGGGATGGATGGACATGATGGGGCAGAATGCATATGACAAAGTCATGGTTAACGCGGCACGGGCGCGTATAACCGGCGCGATAGCAAAACTAGTACTCGGAAACTCTCTCGAGAGGAACCGCAGGCTAGACTGGTAGGGTAGACGGAGCTCATCAGCCTTGGCAGGCAGTCCGTATAGGAGAGGGAAAACTCCGATTCCAAACACGGGTAGATCACTGGAAGCACTGCCTTCACAGACACAAGGAACATTACCTATGATGAGATCTGCGACAGGACTGTCTAGGACACAGCAGGTTAGATCGCCCTCAAAGTAGGGACAACTGACAGGAACTGTAGCTAGTGGGAATTCATCCACACGTCCTCCAAAAGAAACACAGCTCACTTTAGTACCTAGCATTTGGCTATTGGAAACTAGTCTCTTGCGAACACCACAGATGGTAGCACCAGAGTCCCGCAATACAGAACTTAGAGTGCCATTGACAGAACCAGACTCTAAGTGAAACTTCCCTGTGAACTCTCCTGCAGCTAAACAAGCGAATGGGGAGCGAATAATCGAACAACCAGCAGTAGAGTGTTTGTCGGCTGACTTGTCGACGACAGGCGAACTGCCAACAACAAAGGGGCACTTATCCGGGTGACTAAGATTGCAAATCTTGCATGGGTCTCTACCTGACTTCCATGAACATTTGGAAGCCCCATGCCCTGTCTTTTTACATAGAAAACAGACAATGTTGGAAGACTCATTAAGTGCATTTCCTGATGAACCTCTGTTGACAGAATAGGGGCGAGTGCCACGACCACGGTAACGGTTACCACTGCCTCGATTAGCTGGGACGCTGTGATTCTGAACAACAGGATAGAGGGTAAAATACCTGCGATCTCTATCTGACTGACCACACAATGGGGGTCTATCCGACTGTCCAGAAGTACCATGGGTAACAGAGGTAAAAACATTTACACCAGCTTTCCTGGAAAGGAGCTTAGTGGGATGGGCACGCCTGTATGACTCAGCAGACTTGATCATAGCATCAAATGTTTTTCCATCTTTTTTCACAAAGGAAAGTAGCTAAATCCTTAGAAACACATTCTAAAAACTGCTCTCTCAGAATAAGATCAACAAGACCCTGAAAAGATTTCTCGATCTTGGACAATGAAATCCAACGATCAAGAAGGCGTCTAAGCTCCACTGAAAAAGTTTCAAAGGGTTCATCTGCACTAGGTTTTGACTCAGGAAAACGTTTACGAAAACCATCTGGAGTACGCTGAAATTTCTTCAACAAACTTTCTTTCAACAGCTCATAAGGAACCACATTATTTTCTGCCAAACTGTGATAAAGCGTGAGAGCTGAACCTTCAAGTAATACAGATAGACTTTCTGACCAGCCTAAAGAGCGAGCATGGGTTTCGAACCTGAACAGATAACTGTCAATGTCATCCGTTCTTTCTTTAAAGGGAGGCAATTTGGGAAAGGTAGACCTGGGTACGCTAGTACTTTGACTTTGACTGTCCTCACCTGAAACTACTCCTTGACGAGAAATTTCTAACTCAATTCTTTAAATTTCTTCCGTCTCGGCGTTACTTCTTCCTTGCGCTGAACTCTGAAGCGATCTGAAGCGATCAAAGCTAAGTGAATTTTCGTTGTTTTATTCGTTTGTTTCTCACCTGAGGAAGACCTAAGAGGTCGAAACGCGTTGTGTTTTGTCTTGTGACTCGTTTGTCCACGTTTCTCTGGGCGGTTCGCTAACATTTATTTAAGATTTGTTTAGATTTCCGCCTGCAGTCGTCTCACTTTGCAACTAGATCAACTTCTCCATTGTTAATGATTGTGTGTGTGTTGTGTGTGTGTGTGTGTGTGTGTGTGTGTGTGTGTGTGTGTGTGTGTGTGTGTGTGTGCGCTACACTTCAGTCCGTCAGTGTGTGTGTGTGTGTGTGTGATGTGTGTGTGTGTGTGTGTGTGTGGGTAGGTGGCTGTCCTACACAGGAATGTACTAATGAGAGAGAGAGAGAGAGAGGAGAGAGAGAGAAAGAGAGAGAGAGAGAGAGAGAGAGAGAGAAGACAGACAGACAGACAGACAGACAGACAGACAGACAGATGGGGGTGGGGCGGGGGTGGGGACTAAGCAGCGATCTGTCGTATATTCGGCTTGACTTGGAGCTCTCACCTCCGTTACCTTTCCCGCAGGGAAAAAGAGGACGTATCCCAATCACTGCTCTGTTCTGCAACACCTTCCTCCCGACGACACAGTTACCCTCGCCACTGACTACTTATAGCCCTTCCCCGCATGCTTCAGTTGTAGCTTTAAACAAAACACTTGTCTCCATTTCTTACCACTGCTCCTGATCCTATTGTGTTTCTCGGTCCTTGTCTTTATCTCTGTGTGCTTTTTCCCTGATGCTCGTTGTAGCGTCCACTACCCCGCCTCTTCTCTCTCTCTCTCTCTCTCTCTCTCTCTCTCTCTCTCTCTCTCTCTCTGCATCGACAGGTTGCAGTTGTCCCCAATATTCAAATAACAGACCCAAGAATAGATAATAATAATAATAATAATAATGATAATGATAATGATATCCGTTTATCTCTTCTTACCTTCAGACATAATTTTGAGACATTCTGGTGAATGTCTCTTTCGCTTGCTCTCGCTCTCTGTCAGTCTCTTTCGCTCGCTCTGAATCTCTCTTTCGCTCGCTCTCGCTCTCTGTCTGTCTGTCTGTCTGTCTGTCTGTCTGTCTGTCTCTCTCTCTCTCTCTCTCTCTCTCTTCTCTCTCTCTCTCTCTCTCTCTCTCTCTCTCTAGCGCGCGCAGATGGTACTTTCTGAAGTGTCCTATTCTAGTGGGTAGGAATGGAGGTTGACTGATCCACGTTCTATGCCGGCTTCAATGCGCAGTGTTTGTTTTTCTCTTCCTTTTTTTAATTAATAGACTCATATAAAGTGAGTTTTTTTTTAGAACGACTGGGTAGATTGAACAGATCTAAGATTAATCTCTCTAGTGCCTTTTGAAATGGGGAATTCAAGTGGACACTATCATGAGTGCAGCTGGGGATGGTTTTCACTTGGATTTTATTTCTGCGTCTTCTCAGAAGCGCAATTTTCACATTCTAAAGAGTGTGCTAAGGAAGTGCATGTCTTTCTCTGAAGTAATGTTTAACTCAATCGTCTTTCTCAGCCCTTTCCTGAGACTATTGTATTTACTTAAGAATTACAATTCTCTCTCTCTCTCTCTCTCTCTCTCTCTCTCTCTCTCTCTCTCTCTCTCTCTCTCTCAGTAGCAATTGTAATAAGAAGATATAATGTATGCATTTTTAGTGCAATACTTCAACGTCTTCGTCCGGCACCGATCATTTTGTTTTCTTCTAACTGATGATATTCTGTAGTGTTTCTTCTTCGTCGTGTTCACCACCGCTACCACCACCACCACCACCATCATCATCATAATCATTATCATCATCATCATCACTTTGACAATGATGGTAATAAAATAACTGTTAATAATAAGTAAGTGATTTAAGTAACGTCATCAGAATCATCATCGTCGTCCTTATAATAATAACAACAACAATAATAAGTATAGTTGATATTAATGGTATATTATTGTTATTATTGTCAACATCATTATTATTATTTTTATCATTCTTCTTCTTCGTCTTATCATTATCATTGTCATCATTGTCAGCATTGCTATTATTATTACTATTATATCATTATTATAATTATTGTTAGCATTATTATTATTATTATTGGTGGTGGTGGTGATAGTGGTGGTACTTTTGTTGTTGTCAGGCTCAGTCTTGTACCAAACTGCGTTTGCCTTTTACTGAAATGTTCCGCATTTCTGCACAGGGCATTGAACTCGATCACGGTCCCTATATGAAGAGGAAATGGTTTTCGGTTTAATGAAGATTCATGGATAAAGGGTTCCAGCGCAAGTCTTTCTGTTGTCCCGCTGTCCTGGTCCCCAGGGGCTGATGCTGAAGTATGGCTGGTGTTACTTCCAGTATGATAGGGCCAGGAGATAAGGTTTGGGAGAGTCAAAGGAAGTGTGTGATGGATTAATTTTCCTTAAGAAGCACAAAGTCAGTAGCTTTAGCTCGTTGATACTTTGTTTCTTTCCGTGACCTTCCGTTAACGCGAAGTTTTTTAAATGCTTTTTTTTTTTGATTAACCGAGGAATGTGCTTGGCGTCACTTACGAGTCCCAAATCTTATATCATCAATGGGAGTTAAAAACCAAAGTTTTTAAAACGAACTAATGTAAACATTTAATTCAATGCTTCGATATTCACTCTTGTCACAAGGACAAACCGATATGGATATAGCTCTCAGCTGAACAAAAGGTATCGGTGTCTCCCCGAGGTATTGGGGATTACAGATGACACGCCATGTTTCCGGTCGGTGCCCCTTGTACCATAAGGAATATTCAACTAGGGGGCATGCACGCAACTCTCTCTCTCTCTCTCTCTCTCTCTCTCTCTCTCTCTCTCTCTCTCTCTCTCTCATTTAGAAATACCCATTAAGTCAGGGAGCACACAAAACACGGTACTAAGTGGAAGGCCCACATCTGTAGCGCCACATTGATGCAAATATATACTGAGATAAGCCGGCCCACAGCGCTGCAGAACACGTCAAAACGAAACAGCTGCTGAAGGTGAAGAGGTTTAAACAGAAACAGAACTAAGGGAACGTGGAATTGGGTTAAATACAATCTCTCTCTCTCTCTCTCTCTCTCTCTCTCTCTCTCTCTCTCTCTCTCTCTCTCTCTCTCTCTCTCAAACAGGCACACACAGAGAAATTCTCTTTCTCTCTACGACAAATGTAACACAGACCTCACACACACACACACACACACACACACACACACACACACACACACACACACACACACACAGTGAGTAAAAGAGAGAGAGAGAGAGAGAGAGAGAGAGAGAAGAGAGGAGAGAGAGAGAGAGAGTGATGACGATGGGGGCAGGATCGTGGTGACTACAAAATATGCTAAACTCCCAGCAGAGTGATCTGTAGTGTAACTGGCATCACTTTAATGGAACTGCCATTTCCATTCTCTTTCTCCACAAGGAGAAAGAAGATCACACACTCTATTCTGCTCACGTAACAAACTCTCCCCAACGCCTCCCTTTTCTCTTTCTTCATGAGAAATCGTATGAGGACTGTGTTACATTTGTCGTAGAATTTCCTTCACTCACTCCCCCCCCCCCCGCCCCTCTCCCCCCCCCCCACACACACCTACACACACCTATCATTCTCTCCGTTTTTATATCTCCTCCTCCATTTAACTCTGTCGTCTTTGTATCTCTCTCTTTGTTTGCTCCTCTCTCTCTCTCTCTCTCTCTCTCTCTCTCTCTCTCTCTCTCTCTCTCTCTCTCTCTCTCTCTCTCCTCAAGGTAGTCGTAAATGTTATAGACTCCACGTAGTTCCTATATTATCTTGTTCTGCTGTTGTCCTTTGCATGGTCCAAAGCCCTAGATTGATCCTCTTTTCCTTTCTCTACTCTAAGCCTCATCACATTGGATGATTTTCATACGGACTTTGAACTGATCAGGTTTATGATCCCATACTTTCCTTCTTCACCATCACTACATTTTCTTCTGAGCACTTCCACATCTCTCTCTCTCTCTCTCTCTCCTCTCTCTCTGAAAACTTATGCCTGAAAACTGGAAACGTTTGTTTGCCACGCAAGGTTGATCCTCAGGGACTGATGTTGCAGTAAGAGCAGTGGAACAGATAACGTGATGGGGCCTGACGCACAACAGTTCTGCAGAGTTGTCACCCTTGTGGGATGAAGTTTCCTGTGAAAATGCAGCGACAGCATGCTTCATTAACTTTTCCTTTCTTTCCCGTCGCTTCATTGTCAGCATATCTTTGTCTTATCCTCTGCTTTCTTTCTTTTCTCCTTGTTCCAATAACAATAACAACACAGTAACGGGTACTTCACGTGCAAAATTCCAGATTCTGTCTTCAGAAATAGATATGAACCAAAGGTGAATCGATCAGCTGAACAAAATATGGAACAGCAAGAAATTCTCCCTTGGAATCAAACTGAAATTTTATAACTCCAGTGTGATTTCAACGCTTTTATATGGCTGTGAAATCTGGCAACTGAAGACCACCCAGAAGAAGAAACTCGACGCTTTTGATACTAAGTGCCTACGTAAGATCTTAGGCATCAAATGGTCAGACTTTATACCAAATGAAGACGTCAGGGAGAGGTCCAAACAGTTCCCCGTGTTAACCATCGTCTGCAGACGGCGCCTCCACTGGCTAGGTCATGTCTTGAGATTACCCTCTCTAAGACTTGCAAACCAGGCCATTAAATGGACCCCAGCAGGCCAGAGAAAAAGAGGACGACCCAGGATGAACTGGCGACAGACAGTGGAGAGAGACCTCAGACTCGTTGACAGAGGATGGAGTGACACCAGCAAACTGGCTGAGAACCGTGCACAGTGGAGCGCTTTGACTGCCTCATGCGTCGCAAGACGCGGGAGCATCTAAGTCTAAGTAAAGTCAAATGTGAACTGTAGCTGAAACCTACATCCTGACTATAAAGTGTTAGTCAAAGGAAAGGAAAAGATTTTTCATGCTAACATGTTGAAAAGGTACATTCGCCGTTCTCCAGTATGTGTGTCTCACAGTATCCCAACACTTACTTCACAGGGAAATTCAGTACCATGGTCAGAAATAGCGCCACTCAGTTCTGGCAGGAAGATTGTTTCTGTTAGAAATTCTCCAAGAAGTTCGTCTTCTTTGAACGCTGCTTCTAATTCTCTTGACTCTGTGGTCGCGTACACAGTTGGTGTGGTTCAGGACTCTGATGATGCATTACCACTACACACTCTACCTGTGCCCATGGCATCCTCTATGCCAGATGAGGATATTGATTCCGTACACTTTGATGGTGCTTTGTCAAACAGCAATGCTAGGGAGTTAAGAAAAGTCTTTGATGATTTTCAGGATATTCTTACTCCGAAACCAGGCTCCTCGGGCAACGTACTATTGGAGATTCCTCTAACTACTGATGTTCCAGTTAGGAAAAGGTGTTATGACACCCCCTTCACTGCTAGAGAGGTTGTTGAGAGAGAAGTTGGCATCATGTTGGAACTCGGTATTATTGAACCCTCCAATAGTCCCTATGCCTCCCCAGTTGTTCTCGTCAGGAAAAAAGATGGTACCTGTCGCTTTTGCATTGATTTCCGTTCTCTAAATAAGATTACTGTCTTCGATGCTGAGCCCATTCCTGATGTGGAAAGTTTGTTTGCAAGATTGTCTGATGCAAATTTCTTTACCAAGATAGACCTTGCAAAGGGATATTGGCAGATAGTTGTTAAGCCGGAGGATCGTCCAAAGACAGCTTTTACAACACATATGGGTCTTTTCCAGTTTGTCAGAATGCCTTTCGGTCTTGTGTCAGCACCTTCTGTTTTCGCACGCATGATGCGCATGTTAGCTTTGGATCAGTTTTCAGCTGTCAGTTTCTTTGATGATATTCTGGTTCATAGTGTTTCATGGGATGCACATGTTCGTCATGTGAAAGGTGTTCTTTCACGTCTGAGGTCTTTCAACCTCACAGCTCGTCCCTCGAAAATAGAGGCAGGTTTCCGTTCTCTGGAATTTCTTGGACATATCGTTGGAGGTGGTACTATGTGTCCGGAACAGAAAGAGATAGATAAGATTCTGAGAATTCCCACCCCTACTACCAAAAATGCAAGTCAGATCTTTGCTAGGTTTGCTTAGCTTTTACAGAAGATATGTTCCCAGTTTTTCCACCTTGAGTGCTCCACTCTCTGATTTAATCAAGGATGTTGGTCGAGCTGGAAGATCTATTTCTTGGACCCCTGAATGTGCAGTAGCGTTACAGAAGATTCAGAGTATTCTGTCATCAGCACCTGTCTTGCTGTTACTTCAGTTAGGTAAGCCCTTTGTTCTGCGAACTGATGCTAGTTCTGTTGGGCTAGGTGCTGTACTACTGCAAGAGGATGATGATATACTTCACCCAGTTGTATTTGGGAGTCGCAAGTTGTTGGATCGTGAGAAATCCTACAGTACCATCGAACGAGAGTGTTTAGCCATTGTCTGGGCCGTTCAAAAGTTCGTTCGGTACCTTTGGGGAGTTAGCCTTATCCTCCAAACAGACCATCGACCTTTGACGTACCTGCACACGTCAAATTTCAAGAATTCCCGGATTATGCGTTGGGCATTGTCTCTGCAGGAATTCTCGTTCGAAGTGGAACCACTTCCAGGATCATCGAACATTTTCGCTGATCTTCTTTCACGTTCTTGTGAGAACCAGTCTGTTCCTTAGATATTGGTTTGAGTACATCCCAGTTTTCATGACCTTTTTCATGTATTTTTTTCTGGAATTTTGCCCTTGAGTTGTTTACTTCCTCTTAGTAAAAACAACTCGGACATTGGTTTTTTTTTTGAGGAGGGGGAGTATTGTGGCGGACCATTTTTCATCCGGTCACAAAGTTTCATGTGCGGGGGGTGAGTTCTCGCTCACGAGTGGTGCAGTTGCTGGTTTCACGTCTCTGTGCATAATTAATTAATTTTGTCTTAATTACGAGTGGTATTGACATTTCAAGTGCACAGAAATTTCAGTAAGTGATTAACGTGTCGACCAGTATGATTTGTTAGAGAAGCCGACGGCAGCATCGGGCACAGGCCACACAAAAACAACACAGGATGTGGTGTCGAGAGGAAATGGTGAATTAACAGTACAGATGTACCGACACAGTGTTGTGTTTGGACAGTGACGTCGCTCAAACGGAAGTGCCCTGTGGTGTTTGTGTGCTAATTCTTGGAGTACGACATGTACTGACGACACCTCATTTACGTTAGAGGGAGATCAAAAGTCATACGAAAGACTGTTCAATACTCTGGAGGAATTTGAAGAATTCTCAGGCCTAAAGTTGAATTTTGAAAAAACTATCAACGTATGGTTAGGTAAAAATAAGAAATCAGATATTAGATACTTAGCTGATAAGCGCATGATATGGAATCCCCCCAAATTTAAAATACTTGGGCTCTGGTTTACTACAGACCTATCGCATTTAACAGAAATCAATACAGCAAGCAAATTTGTCGAAGTACAAACCTTGTTTAAAATCTGGTCTAGAAGGAGCTGTACACCACTGGGAAGAGTAGGCATCTTAAAATCGCTTATATTATCAAAATTAGTATACTTATGGCTATTATTGCCAAATCCACCAGATGATTATATTAAACAATTACAGAAAATGTGTTTTGATTTTGTGTGGGATAAAAAACCAGATAAAATAAAACGAATTTATTCAGTTCATAATGTCGAAAATGGAGGCATTGGAATTCCAAATATACAAGCTTTTATTCAGGGTCTGAAATTGTCTTGGATAAGAAAACTGATTATAGGCAATTCAAAATGGAAGAAATTAATGAAAATCTCATATCCAGAAAGTGATCAGTTAAACTGCTATGGTTCTAGGAGATTTACAAATAATAAATATAATCAGTTTTGGAAAGATGTATTTAATGCTTATGATAAATTCAACACTCACGTTGAATTAGATAACAACAAAGAGATGACTGCTGAACCCATATTTTTCAACAACAAATTCAAAATAAATAACAGTCATTTCTTTTTTAAAACTTGGAACCTAAAAAATGTATACCTTGTGAAAGATGTTTTGAAAGAAAATGGAGAGTTTTTAAAACATGATGAATTTTCAGAAAAGTGGGGTCTAACAGTAAATTATCTTAACTACTTTGGTTGCATTCAAGCAATCAAAGAATATGCCAGAAAAAGAAATATAATCTTCGAAAATAACTGTAGTAACGAAAATAATAAATCGGTACAAATAATATCTGGAGTACATAAAGGAACAAAGATTTTTTACAATTTACTCTTAGAGGAGCATGTAATATTCGACATAAAAGCCTTTATGAAGTGGGAAACTCGATTAGCCATGTATATTGATTGGGAGACTTTTAAAAAAGATTAATAAAATAAAAGAAATAAAGCTTAAATGGTTTCAGCTGAAACTGTGTCATGGAATTTTAGTGTCAAATATCCTATTACAAAAAATTGGAGTAACTGATAATGATAAATGCAACTTTTGTTGCAATGAAAGAGATACTGTGCAACATTATTTATGGTACTGCCCATTCTCACAGATGTTTTGGAAAGATTTTGAAAAAAAAAATAAGAGAGAAGTGCAGTAACTGTGAAAGATTATCATTTAATGTTGAATTAATTTTATTTGGCACAGACGATAAAACACTAACTGAAGATACTTTTGATCTAATTATTCTATGGGCAAAATTCTTTGTTTATAAGTAAAGGATAACTCGCATTAAACCAAAACTGGAAATATTTTTGACTGAGTTAAGCCGTAGGTATACGTTGGAAAAATATGTGCATGTATTAAATATGTGTTACTATGATTAAAAAAAAAAGTGGCTACCATACTCAGGATTATTGTTGGAGGGATAGCAATCAGTATGGATGATCCCTCAACACACTGTATAGATGCTGTGTTTAAAAAAAAAAAAAAAAAAAAGGGAGGGGGGGGGGGGGGGTTCCATACATATTGAATAGTACTGACATATGCTATGAACAAAGAATTCAAAACATAATTTTGTGTTGCTGTATGAGGACCTTGTAGAAAACACCCTTTGCATTAACATTATAATTTTTGTATTTGTACATATATGGTATTTATGAAAAAAAAGTACTCTTTTTGTTCTGTGGAACACTGTAATGTTATTACTGAATATTTATTTTGGAAAGAAAAGAACCTTCATTGCAAGGGGAAAAAAAAAAAAAAAAAAAAAAGAAAGCAAAGGCACAAAAAAAAAAAAAAAAAAAAAAGTTTCATGTGCGACCGTGCTTACCGGAAGGTAGTTGTCCGGAAGCCGGTTGCAAAACTTAGCTGACTGCTACTCACTGGCGCATTGCTATAAGCCGGGTGAGTTGCACCGGTTAGGCAGTCTCTGCAGTGATTCCGGCAATACAAGTCACAGAAGGCCGAAGAGGGACTCAGCCGTTTGCTGGTAGCAGTCAGGTATTTATCATTGAATGTTTATTTATTAACAAACTAAAACTGTATTCCCGTTTAGGAGCGACTGAAACTTCCTCAGCGCTCTTGTGAAGGTTTTATTTAAAAAAAAAAGAAAGTATTGTTGTTCTGTTGTCCTATGACTTGATAGGGTAACAAAACGAAATTGTTTCGGAAAATGTGAATAGATGAAGTGAGTGTTATAAGAAGTGGTCTTCAGAAAAAAGAAAAAGTGTCTATTCTAATATGGTTTGCAAGAAGATGGAGAGTTTTGATGCTATGGATAATAAGCTCCCAGAGTGAGCGACATAGACTTTTGTTTTTCATTCTGATGTGCGATGTGTTTACATGGGTATCAATATATGTGTTGTTAAACAAAAGTGTGGTGGAAATCTTTCCCTTGCATATATTGGAGCTGATGAACTGAAGTGAAGTGAGCGTTCTTGTGTTACAAGAAAAGAAATGAACATTTCCTGAATTGACAAAAGACATGGTGATTAGATGAAATGAATTGAACATTCTTGTTTACAGGAAAGCAAATGAACAGTGTGTGAATTAACGAAAGACATTTATAGTTTGAAAAAAATAATCATCAATTGTGTAATTATTGTGTGTGGTGAATTGTGTTCATGGTTTGTTGAAGAGGATCCAGATGGAAATCCTTTTCCCTAATTTGGAAGACTAGATTATGAAAGGTTTATGTGGAAATCCTTTCCTCAATTTGGAAAACTAGAGTCTGAAAGGTTTATATGGAAATCCTTTCCTGTGCAGTGTTATGATTCCGGAAAAGGGAATGTTGTAGTGTAATGATTCCGGAAAAGGGAATGTTGTAATGTTATGATTCCGGAAAAAAAAGAATATTGTAATGATGAACAAATATGTTGATGCATGGCTCAAGTTCTAGTGAGATATGATGTGGCTAATGAATATGAAGATAGTTGTGATTCTAATGAATGGTGGCCATGATAATCAAGGTAGTTAATCAGTTTCCCCCAGGTTGATAGTGTTCCCTGGATTGACGGGGACTGACTGCTACTGAGGCTAGGGCCGGGGCCGTAGCTGGTTGAGGCCCCGTTCTCCACCTGTTGCTGCGGGTGTGGAGAGGCCGGCCTGAGCGCCGACAATCGCCCTACCTGCCACTGCGCCCGTGACCGGTCAGTGTTGAGCCAGTGAAGAGGAGACATTGCTCCTGCTTCTGTGCCAGCGACCTGCGTTCGAGGACGTCGCTGCGTGTGTGGTCTGTGTACCACAGCTTTGTGTTGGTGTAGAGCCACAGGTGGTGTGTGTGCCACCACTTCTGATTAGTGTTGAGCCACAGCTCTTAGATGTTTTGAGCCACAGCTCGTAGGTGAGACTGGTTGCCGTGTGCTGGCAGAGACGCCACGATAGTGTTAATTTTTTTTTTTTCTCTTTCCCCTTCTTCATTGTGAGCCACAACTTTGAAGAGACTCTGTGTCAGACTTGCCTCGTCGCTGCCGTCGTCGTCATCAGCGCTGGACCCGGCAGTTGTCAGAATTGTATTAATTTGTTGTATATGTACACCTGAGGGTGGGTGTACCAACCTATATTTGATCGTGTGTTTATTTGTATATGTTTTGTTTGATGGCTCGGGCAGCATAAAAAGAAAAGTGTTATTTTGTTGCCTGGCTGTCCATGTTCGGATGAGTGGGTGTGTGTATGTGAGTTAAGGAAAAAGTCGTGCATGCATCCATAATTACTGAGTGGGAGTCAGACAGATATCCACACACGCACTTCCATCCGTAACACCGACCCTCAGAACGAAGCATCACTTGCAATCCAAGGATTTATGCGGCCTACAGCGCTACAGGAAAAAGTACAATAACAAGCTCCCATCGGCGGATGTGATGAAGAAAGTGGTGCAAAAAGCTAGAGCCAAATCTTTACCTGAACCCGATGGAATACCCCAGCTGCTTCAGAAGAAATGTCCTAGTGTTGTTGAGAGGCACTACAAAGTTATAAGATCAGCACGGAGATACCTGAAGATCACTGATCAATAGATAGTAGCTGATGGGATGTTCATTCCTAAAAAAGCAAAACTCAAGTCAAATCAACCAGTTTAGACCAATATTATTTCTGCATGTAGAGTTGAACATCTTCGTCATGGCGGCTAGGTTGTCTCCTTTCTGGAATAACAAATCCAAGTGCTCACAAACGAGTGCTTGGATTTGTCAGTCCACAAAGAAGACCTCCTTTCTACCATCGTCATCGTCGTTTTTGACAGACTCAAATTAACTTTGTTGGCTACATTACAAGTACCTACCACTTAAAAAGAGTAGATAGAGTTCTTGCCTGTCAAGGTGCATTTGCTATCACGACATCGTATATGGAAGTTATGGAATCGCTATAAAACTTAAAATACTACGAGGCAGAACTGATATCACTCATTTCATATAGATATTTGGTTATACACATGTGCATAATGGGTTAAACACATCATTAGGCTGAAGTGATCTTGTTTTTTTTTTGTGCCTTCAGATCATCGGCATTGACTGTGACAAAAAAAGGACAAAGAATACAGGTTCATAGAGGACACTCGCCTCCCACCATCATTTCTACAGGCATTCCTTGCTGAAATACAGTGAACTTCTAGCACATGAGTACATACACAGGAGACTCACTCTCCTTTCCTCACCCTCTCTCTCTCTCTCTCTCTCTCTCTCTCTCTCTCTCTCTCTCTCTCTCTCACACACACACACACACACACACACACACACACACACACATACACACACGGACGCACACACAGAAATACTCAGTTACATGATAAAGATTGAGATGTACTGCTCTTCCGCGTTTCACTGCTTGTCACTTCAGTTTCAATGAATGCTACAATGGATGGCAAGCAATGACCACTTTGCGTTATTTCACAGTCCGTCCATGTACCGTCTGGTCACAATCGTTTCCCGCTCTCTGACCATATATCACCAGATCCCTCAATCTCACAATGTTGTCTCATTAATATTTGATAGGGTCTTCTCCTAATGGATAATGTTTATGGTGGCAGACATTGCTTCCCACAGAAGTCTACGATGCCTTAGAGGGACGAACGCTAGTGACAGTCCAGGAAGCGTACATCTACTGCTATGGGCCTGTATTTTCTGAACTGGTCGTTTCTGGACAGTCATTAGTTTGCTATTGACAAGGAGTTATACGCTACTCATTAACAACAACACAACAACAACAACAACACACACACACCACACACACACACACACACACACACACACACACACACACACAGAGGAAAATGCTAGCCTGCAGGCGTGCTCATTTTAGGGCTTCAGAACTACAGCGTTTAAATCGATCATTGGCAGATGTAGGCTGGTGATGGCTAGCTTAACAGAAGTATTACCATGAGATGACCACAGAGGCAAAAGAAGGGCTTTTTTCTCGTATCAACTATAACTGCAACGTATTCAGTACTATTCGGACTTCTTGTAGTCTTAAACATTTTAGACCAGGGGTAGTTCCTACATTATCTAGTTCTCTTTCTGTCATTAGCATGGTCCCAAGCCCTGGTGTGGTCCTCTTTCCCTTTGTTCATTCCATCCCTTGTCACGTGAAATGATATTGATACAGACTTTTAACTGATCCGACTTACGACCCTACATTTTGCTTTTTCACCATCACTACATTTCATTCAAACTCCTCCCATCTCCCTCCTCTCCTCCCCTCTCTCTCTCTCTCTCTCTCTCTCTCTCTCAATCGAAACTATTTACGACCATAGTTCATTCACTCTCGTTCCCGATCTCCTCAGTAGCTATCCACCACTGAAGTTTTCTTAATGATGGAGGAGGTCTTTCTCCCTGCAGAATGCCAGAGAGGGGCTGGGAGTTAAAAACGAGAACTAGACAGGATCCCATCTTATCCAAATCACCCAAGGGAAAAATGCCTTGCCTCAACGCAGTGGCGTTTTCCTAGCTGGATCTCTGAGCTGGTATGCACAGAACGGCTAGCTACGTTGAAAACTAATTTGTGAGACATTCCCGTAGGCTGCACCACAGTTTCCTAGCTGGATCTCTGAGCTGGTATGCACAGAACGGCTAGCTACGTTGAAAACTAATTTGTGAGACATTCCCGTAGGCTGCAGCACAGTTCAAGCAATACTGACTGCAGATAAAATTGCTCTTGACTGAATGTTGGGTCCTCAAGGGGAACAGAGATGGTAGAGGGAGAATATAGATCAGGGCGGGCAGATAAATTTGGAGGTGGAAATAGTGGGGGAGTTCTTGTTTCATAAAACTCTGTGTGTGTGTGTGTGTGTGTGTGTGTGTGTGTGTGCGCGCGTGCGTGTGTGTGTGTGTGTGTGTGTGTGTGTGTGTGTGTGTGTGTGTGTGTGTGTGTGTGACAGACAGACAGAGCTTGACATTTTCAAAAAAATCGATAACGTGATGTCTTATGGGACCTGCGGAATGATTCTACAATCAATACCACCCATGTTATCATTAGGATGAGAAATGAGAGATAAACAAATGCAAACCTGAGGAAGACGAAACATAAAGACTCCTTTGCCCCCACCCCCTCCCCCTCCCATTATACCCAGATGGCCTTTTCACACCTCCCCCTATCTATTTCCCCTCTCACCACCCCACCACTTAATTCCTTTTTGTGTGCTCTTACTGTCATTTCTGACAGACCTCTATCAGTTTGAAGTTGTTTTTTTTTTTTATTTCAGTTTTAGTTGACTGTCACAGACTGTACATAGAGACGTCGTGAACATCCGCACGCAGCGCAGTCCGACTCAATATAAAGATCAAGCAATAACTTTTAATTCATCCCCTCTGATATATAAAATGATTATACCAGAGTTTTATTCACTCTTGATCTTCTTTAAGTATTTTTTTAAAGACAAACTTAATAATGCAAAAATGGAAAACACACATATTTATATGTTATTTTTCTTTTTTTTCAGTTTCACCTATACAAATCACAAATTCGTTCAACGCCTTTCGTGGCTGTTTGTCCCTTTTCACAGTTTGGGTACAAAATTATTCCATGCCATTCAAATCCAGCAGTTCCTTTACACAATAGGGCGATTTACAAATTACAAAAATCTAGCGGCGTCTTTGACGTACTTAAGAAACATCAGAAAAACATATTACAACTTTTTTTTCCCATTACGCTGATCAGTCACGCTTTACCTTTTGACAAATGTCGGGTTTTCTCTCTCTTTCTGCTCTCTGTCTCTGTGCTCTCCCTAATTTTTCCGCCAACGATCTCTTTTCTTATACAAATCCTTGAGCGACGCTCAGGTAAAACTGATCAACGACAGAACCCTTTTCACCACAGTTCAACCTTAGAAGACTCAAATTTGCTTAAATGATTAACAATAACGTTTTACGTTGTCCGTTCATTTACCATACGCACTCCTCTTGACTGGGGCGCATGACACCCCACCTCCCCTCCTTGGCTAAGAATTTTCCAAAGGGGAATTCTTGAAATCCCAAGGAGAAAAGAGCGTTAAAAATCAAAATGACATGAATAATTTTAAAAGATAGTCAATAAAACTGAGAATTGATGGACATAAGCAAGCACTATCAACATTTTTCACCTGTGAGTATTTTAGGGCATAAATCAAGACAATGAGTATTATAGCACGCTAGCCACAAGCTAGATGTAGAAAAATTCTGACCACAACTACTGTTATCGACTGCAAGCATAAAATCAATCACTCATAAAAAGATCACAGTCAATAATTATAGCAGATGAATGAAGGACAATGTACATATCACACATGCCAAAAATCTCAACATTTTGTCCATTGACATTCATTTGCTTTTTGTCTTTTTTTGCAGGTTGGTACCTACGGCTGTTTATACAGAGTAGCCGGGTACAAACAAACACAAAAAATATATACATATACAGCAAATAGTGTCCCCCAAACATCTCAGTCACGAAGTAACAAGTAGGCAAATGTATTGCTCGAATGAAAGAAATGGTACAACAGAAAAACTATAGCCCTGGATAGTTAATGCCCATCTGAGAAGACGGATGTTTTCAGTTTTGGAGGCCTGCAAAAATGTCAACGGCCTATGATCCGTTTGTAAGACGAATCGTGTGTCAGTCAAGAAACATGCAAAATTTTTCAAGACCCCACACAATAGCAAGACACTCGCTCAATAGTAGAGTAATGCTGCTTAGCCTGTGAAAACATTTTACTGGCATACTGAACAGGGTGTAACAAACCCATCTTTTTTCCAGTAGCAAACAAGCACCCATGCCAGTAGCACTAGCGTCTGTACGCAGAAATGAAATCTTCCAAAAGATTGGGAAATAACAACACAGGGAAACGATTGAGAGTCGCTTGCACTTTCTCAAGACACTGCCGACAATCACCGGACCACACAATATGTCTTCGTTTATCTCCTTTTGTGAGATCAGTGAGAGGCGCAGTAATGCTAGCAAAGTGAGGAACATATCTCCTGTAGTACGACAGTAGCCCTAACGGAGAGTGCACTTGCTTCTTGGTAGTAGGCTGTTTCAAAGACAATTTTCTGAACTTTTTTTTTTTTTAGCTCTGGGTGTATTTTACCCGCAGAAACAACATGACAAAGGAACCCTAGCTTCTGAAATCCTGCAAGAATTTTTGAAGGCCTGGCAGTGAGACCAAACTACTTCAGCGAGTGAACAACGGCAAGAAATGAAGTAAGAGATCCCAACCACAGCCAAGAGAATGTCATAAAAAACTGACAGCAGACAGTTCGTGAAGCTTCAACTTTCGCATCATGCGAGCGAAAGTAGCAGGGGCATTTTGAAGACCAAAAGGCATTCTAGTCCACTGAAACAATCCAAAAGGAATCTGAAAAGCTGTCTTATGCTTATCTCTCTCTGACATACGTTTTGAAAATAGCCTTTTATGAGCCTGCGAAAGTTGACAAATAAATCCTCAACATCTGGGATAGATTCAGAATCAAGGACAGTAACCGTACTAAGTGCATGATAATTCACACAGAAACGAACCGAACCATCAGGTTTGTTCACCAGAACAACTGGAGCACTATAAAGTGAACACGAGGGTTCAATAACTCCAAGGGCCAACATGACCTGAAGTTCCCTCTCAATAACCTGACGCTTAGTAAAAAAAATAATAATAATAATGAAATAATGTATAATACTTATATAGCACATTTCTTGTTACACAACTCAATGCGCTTACATCCACCATTTGCACTTATTCATCAACACTCGTTTACACAACGGGCTGCCTACTGGGTAGTGCCGACTGAAGAGCTGCCAGCTGGCGCTTCATTCAGTCGTTTCCCGTGTCATCCAGTCAATATCGTTCACTCAGTTTCTTTACTTCCTTCATTTTTTTTTTTTTTTTCCATTTCTTACGCAGGGTGCATGCTGTGTGTAACGTGTCATCCATAAAAAAAACAATGGATAGTGGTGTAGTGTGGGACAATGGTGTAACCTTGTTCCGGCCCTGCACCTTTCCTCCCGTTGTTATGTTTCTCCTCCATTCTCATTGATTGTAATCGTTGCTTTTTTTTCTCTCCCTCTTTTTCATTTACCTTACAAGACTACTTCATTCTTCAATTATTTGTTCATCTATTGTACATTTACTTTAAATTGCATATTATTACTTACAAACATGCCTACGCGCAATTGTATATGTTGTGTGTGTGTGTGTGTGTGTGTGTGTGTGTGTGTGCGCGCGCGCGCGCGCGTATGGGTATGAGAGAGAGAGAGAGAGAGAGAGAGAGAGAGTGTGTGTGTGTGTGTTTGTGTATGTGTACGTGCGTGCGTGTATACGTGCGTGTATATTCATGTGCGTAAGTATGTGTGCAGGCGCACGCTCGTGTGTGTGTGTGTGTGTGTGTGTGTGTGTGTGTGTGTGTGTGTGTGTGTGTGTGTGTGTGTGTGTGTGTGTGTGCGTGCGTTTGTGCGTGTGAGTGTGTATGTGTGTGTGTGAGAGTGTGTTGTGTGTTGCGCGCGCGCGCGCGCGCGCGCGTGTGTGTGTGTGTGTGTGAAGTAGAATTACCTCTTCTTCTCTGGCGCCCCTCTCCTTTCGCCCCTTGCCATCTTTTTTCCACATTGCCGGATGGTTTTGTTCATCAGGAAGAACAGAATAATGATGTATATGTATATGTGCTGATGATCTTTTTTGGATGTCCGCTTGCATTGCCAAAGGTGATTGTTCATGTATATACGTGGGTATTGCAACCGAGTTTTGATGTTGTGTTTTGGGGGAAGCTGTTTCTCGAGAGGAGGTGCGGGGGAGGGCAGGGAGCAGCTATTTTTCATTAAAGTTATTGTTTGCTGAATGGTCAAGGCCATTTGTTGCGGGAAGTATTGCTTGTCATATAAGATGTGTACATATAATATCAATTTGTTTCTCTGCCTGTCTACTGTTTGTCTACCTGTCTAGATACGTTGATTTAATAAATACCATTGTTTCTAGATGTCAGACAATCTTGATGGTAATGTTGCCAAACTTTTTTTTTTTTTTTTGAACTATTGATTTTCATGTTAACTGTGCGATTAAACCAAAACCCTCTGTCTCTGTCTCTCTCTGTCTCTCTCTGTCTGTCTGTCTGTCCGTCTCTCTCTCTCTCTCTCTCTCTCTCTCTCTCTCTCTCTCTCTCTCTCTCTCTCTCTCTCTTCTTTTTTACCGCGTGGAATGTTCAAATGCTGTGTCTTTTCCAGTGTCACAGATGATTTTTTCATGTGGATCGGAAATAGTTAAGATAACAGAGGTTGTATTTTAATTGGAGTTTTTCATTTCCTTTTTTTATGATTAGAGCGCGGGGAGGGGGGGGGGGCGGGGCGGTTGGGAGAGGGGACAGCTATGTTATCATGATGAAACCTGTTATGTGTTGAGTCGATAAGACCATTCATTGAGGGAACTGTTGACTGTCATATTGGATGTACTATAAAATACTGAAATATCAATGTGCTTTCTCTCTCTCTCTCCCTTTCTTTTTCTTTCCCCGTACCACACGGAATATTTAATTGGTCGCTATTTTTTTGTATATTGTAAGATTTTCAATATTACAAATGATTTTTCATGCGAATGGAAGGAAACAGAACTTTGAGATTACAGATATTGTATTTAATTGGAAGCTGTTTACAGAACGGAAAGGGAAAGCGAGGGGGGGGGGGGAGGGGGGGGAGAAAAGAGAAAGAAACATCGATGTTATTATTATAAAACCTGTAGAATCTTTTAGACCATTTCCTGAGGGATTCGTTGATTGTCATAATGAATATACGCATACAATATGAGCGTTCTCTCTCTCTCTCTCTCTCTCGCTCTCTCTCTCTCTCTCTCTCTCTCTCTCTCTCTCTCTCTCTCTCTCTCTCTCTCTCTCTCTCTTGTCTTTTGATGATCTGCTTGTCTGCCTACCTTTCTGTCTGTCTGTCTGTTTGTCTTTCTCTCCGTTTGTCTGTCTGTCTGTATGTCTGTCCGTCTCTCTCTCTCTCTCTCTCTCTCTCTCTCTCTCTCTCTCATATCATGGAATTATACTGACTATCCTGCTGGATGTACATGTTTGCAATGATGAAACTGAATTTTTTGTTTATATGGAAGGAAATTTTAAGTGAGATCATTGACGTTGTGTTTTGATGGAAGCTTCAAAAAATGGGAGGAAAAAAATTAGCTGTGTATCAGTGTCATGAAAGATGTTTGCAAAATGGACACGATCACCTGAAAGGAGTATGGATTGTCCAATTATGATATGTGATGTGTGTCATAATGGTGTCTCCCACACTGTGCCTTAATCTCACTCTCTCTGTCTCTGTCTCTCACTCTCTCTCTCTCTCTCTTTCTCTCTCGCTCTCTCCTGTTTATATCTCTGTATGTACCTATCTGTCTGTCTGTCTATCTTTGTGTCTGTCTGTCTCTTTGTCTCTGCCCCCCCCCCTCTCTCTCTCCCTCTCTCTCTCTCGCTCTCTCTCTCTCTGATTTTTATTTCATGAATTACGTAGATGCTGAATAATTTTATTGGACGTGCTTTTCAATGCTGAAAATGATTGTTTTTCTCCCTCTGTTTTGATTAGAATTACCGGCGTGTCCATGTTTGTTGTGTTTGAATGGAGGCCTTTTACCTGTTAATAAAGAAAGGGTAGGGGTGAATAGTAGGAAATGAAAGTTGAGATTACAGATGTGCTCTATTGAAGCTATTCACAGAACGGTAAAAAAAAAAGAAGAAAACATCAATATTACTATTATGAAACTTTTTCTGGGTAGAATCAATTAGATCATTTCCTGAGGGAATTGTTGATTGCCAAATTGAATGTACACGTGAAATATCAACGTTTGTTCCCCCCCCCCCTCTCTCTCTCTCTCTCTCTCTCTCTCTGTATGTGTCTGTACCTGTCTATCTGTCTGTCTGTCTGTTTCTCTCTGTCTCTTTCTCTCCCTCTCTTTCTCTGAACTGCTGATTACATGCTAGTATGCCTACGTCTCTGTCTGCCTGCCCGTTTGTCTGGCTGGCTGGCTCCCCCCCCCCCCCCCCCCCCGCCGCTCTTCTCTCTCTCTCTCTCTCTCTCTCTCTCTCTCTCTCTCTCTTTCTCTCTCTCTTTCTCCCATAGAATAATATAATGCTGATTATCTGTAGATGTACATCGTTTGCAATGGTGAAAATGCTTTCTTGTTGTTGTTGTTGTTGTTGTTTGTTTATATGGAAGGGAATTGCCAGCGAGATAATTGAAGCTGTGTTGTGATGGGAGCTTCGGGGGGAGGGGGAGGGGGGGGGGGCGGGGGGGGGGGGGAGAGAGAGAGGCTGCACGTACCAGCGTCATGAAAGATGTTATTTGTAAAATGGATACCGTCATCTTCCGAAGGAATTCTGGATTTTTCAATTGTGATATGTGATGCCTGTCACAATAGTGTCCCCCACCCCGTGCCTGCCCCCCCCCCCTCTCTCTCTCTCTCTCTGTCGCTCTCTCTCTCCTGCCTTTTTTGTTTTTTGTTTTTGTTTTGTCCCAATTAAAAATAGCATGACCGGGAGGGGGGGTGGGAGAGGGAGGGAAGGGAAGGAAAAACGATTATTCGTTTGCTCGTGCACCCTGTGACACGCGCACAGAGTAAAATTAAAATGACACAATTTTGAAAAACTCACAGTGGTCGGTTTTCCGCTGCCCCAGACCGCCAGGCACTCTCCACACAGTTTTAGCTGTGAAGTGTGTTCAGATCCATTAGTAATGACGGTGTAAATCACGGTGACCATGCTAACTCCCCCGTCTCCCCGCGCCACCCTTTTTTTTTTTTTTTTTTTTTTTAAGTGCCCCCTCGCCTCTTGGATACCTGCGTGAGCGCTTGACGCGCACGCATGTTTCAATTCATTTATAATGCGACACGAGGTCTTACATTTTATCTTTGTGCATGCCCCCTTTGTTCGTTTGCGGTGGTCAAGCAAATATCATCTTATTTGTTTTTTGTTTGTTTGTTTTTGTTTGTAGTGATAATGGTTTTTTGCTTTTTCATTTTGATATTGTTTTCCGTGTGTTCATGGTGTATGTGTTTTTTTTGTTCAAAACCATTATAAATTCTTTAGTTTGACCGGGTTGGATGGATTCATTTTATGCTGTCAGTTGTATATGAGTTTGTTGACCTCTTTTGGGTTTGATGTATTTACACATGTATGTTATTGTCTTCTCCAAAGCTATTTCGTAAACCGAAATGGACAGTAGTGTGTCTATTCTCTCAATCAACTGTCAGGGCCTCAATAGTTCGAAGAAGAGGCGTGATGTCTTCCATTATCTAAGGTGTAAAAAATATTCTGTGTACTTCTTGCAAGACACTCATTTAGAAAAAAAGATGGAACAGTATATCCAGTCTGAGTGGGGCTATAAGGCGTATTTCTCAAGTTACTCTTCCAACGCAAGAGGAGTCGCAATTCTGTTTAATAACAACTTTGAATTTAAGGTTAAGCAAATTGTTAAGGATGATTCTGGAAACTTTCTCATGATACGTGCAGAGATACATAGGAATGATGACCTTTTACTTAATATATATGGGCCAAATAGGGATGACGCAGAATTTTACAATTGTCTCAAACAAAAAATTGTTGGGCTTAGTATAGAAAATGTTATAATAGGTGGGGATTTTAATCTGGTCCTTGACCCTTCTAGAGATTATCATAATTACAAACATATAAATAATCCTCACGCAAAACAGGCTGTTGAAAACATGGTCGAAAATCTAGACCTGAATGATATTTGGCGGGAACTAAACCCAGAGTGTCGCCGTTTTACGTGGAGGAGAACTAATCCTTTTCAACAGGCCAGGCTAGATTTCTTTTTGATATCAGACACAGTTGTTTCTTGTACTGATGAAGTAGACATTGAATCCGGTTATAGAACAGATCACTCTGCTGTGTTATTAAAGCTAAAATTTAATGAAGGCATAAAGCGCAATACTTTTTGGAAACTTAACTCGTCTCTGTTGAAAGATAAGTCATATGTAGATGAAATCAATACTTTGATTGAAAACGTTAAAGAAGAATACGCTATAAATACAGAAAATATTAATGAAACAGACGACAAATTACAATTCTCAATTTCTGATGATTTATTTCTCGATTTCCTGTTAATGAAAATAAGGTCAAAAACAATTGCTTATGCTACTAAAAAAGCATAAAAGCGAATAAAAAAGCGAATAAAAGAAAGAGTAATGAAGAGGAAAAACAATTAGAACAAGACATTATTAAGTTAGAAAAAAAAAGAAATGAAAACTGAAGATGATATCAGAGTCATTAACGAGAAAAAAGAACGACTGTCGGATATCAGAGGAAAATGAATAGAAGGAGTTTTGTTAAGATCACGCGCTAGATGGATAGCAGATGGAGAGAAAGTTAGTTATTTTTGTGATCTCGAAAAACGGCATTACATCAGTAAAAACATGGCTAGACTAATTGATAAACAAGATAATGTTCTAACAAATCAAGAAGACAAACTGAAAGAAGTATATAGTTTCTATAAAACATTATACACAGAAAATGCTGTAGAAAATTGTGATATAAAAGATTTGGTGAACGACATCCCCATTTAAATGAAACAGAAGCAGCGGACTTAGAAGGTCTTATTACATTGGAGGAAGCGACATATGTCTTAAAGACAATGAAAAATAATAAAAAGCCCCGGTTCCGATGGTTTCACTACTGAATTCTTTAAAGTCTTTTGGAAACAGATTGGTTTATTTGTCGTTAGAGCTTTACATGCAAGTTTCAAGAAAGGAGAACTGTCATGTGTACAAAGAGAGGGAATTATTACATGTATACCAAAAGGTGATAAATCCAGACAGTACATAAAAAACTGGAGACCCATTTCTCTGTTAAATGTCGTTTATAAGATAGGATCCTCTTGCATTGCCAACAGAATAAAATCTGTGTTGCCTAAAATCATAAATGAAGATCAGACCGGATTTATTAGAAATAGATGCATCGGCGACAATATAAGATTGATATTTGACACTATATCTTATTTAGATGAAAATGGTCTGCCTGGTTTGTTGTTAAACATAGACTTTGAAAAAGCCTTTGATTCTATAAATTGGGAATTTATGACGAAAGTCCTAAAAGCATTTGGTTTCCAAAAAGATATTTGTAGATGGATAAGCGTATTCTACAAAAATATCAAGTCTTGTGTTATTGTGAACGGACAGGTTTCACACTGGTTCGATATTAAAAAAGGATGTCGACAAGGAGACCCAATTTCACCATATCTGTTCGTAATCTGTGTCGAAATATTAGCCATTATGGTAAGGGAAAATCGAGATATTCGGGGAATAAGAATGAATGAAACTGAATTTAAAATATCTCAATATGCTGATGACACCGAGTTTTTACTCGCAGGGGATAAGAAATCCTTTGAAACTTGTATTGAAGTTCTTTTAAGATTCGATGGTGTCTCAGGTCTTCACATGAATCTGAGTAAAACGAGCGCAGTTTGGCTTGGAAGTGTAAAAAACAGTCAAAACCACTACATGGACCACTTAGAAATTGTATGGAATCCACAAAAATTTAGAATACTTGGTATATGGTTCACAAACGACTTGAAAGATTGCATAGAAATAAACTACGCAGAAAGACTAGCAGACGTAAATCATTTGTTCAAAATATGGGTAAAACGCCAAATTACGCCCCTCGGTAGAATAGCAATTTTGAAATCCATCATCCTTTCAAAGCTGACTCATCTTTGGCTGTTTCTGCCAAACCCACCAGGTGTTTTCTTTCAAACATGCCAGAAAATATGTTACAAGTTTGTGTGGAATAAAAAAACAGAAAAAAATCAGTCGAAAAACAGTGCATAAAAGCATACGGAATGGAGGTATTGGTCTTCCTGATGTAAAAACCTTCGTCACATCCTTAAAACTATCCTGGATCCGTAGGACTGAGAGATCAAACCACAAATGGAAACATATTCTTCTCAGTAATTTTCCTCATTGGCCTCATATGAGTAAACACGGTCCAGAGATTGTCTCAAAATTTACCAAATATAATCCGTTCTGGGCAGACGTCCTTGAAGCTTACAAACTTTTTTTTATTACAAATGTCTGCCAAAAAATTCCGCTGAACTACTTGCTGAACCAGTTTGCTTCAACAAACGTATTCAAGTTGGGAAAAGACACATTGTCTCTAAAATGCTTCAAAACAAAAGTATCTATTATCTCGCACTTTTTTTTTTGATGATAATGGTCAGTTTCTTTCCCACGGACAATTTAAGGAAAAATATGATGTCAACATTGATTTTCTAACTTATACAGGGTATAAGTTAGCAATAATTGAATTCATAGAAGGATTTGACATTACCATCGAAAACAACAAATGTATTACTTCTCCATTATGTTATAAGATATTGTTTGCCACTTATAAAGGTTCAAAGACTTATTATGATATACTGATTGATAATCAGTTGAGAGCTCCGTGCTGTGACAAATGGGACATCAAACTTTCACAAGCTCATGACTGGAATTCATGCTTTTTTATGCACATTACAGATGTAAAACTCAAGTGGTTTCAGTTGAGAATAATTCACAGGTGCTTAGGTACAAATGTTATTTTGAAAGAAATCGGAGTTACTGATAATGATAAATGCAGTTTTTGCGGACTATTTAAAGATTCTATTGACCATATGTTTTGGAAATGCACTCATGTCAAATGTTTTTGGAGTAGGTTAATTGATATAGTAAAAGAGAAATGCACCACGCACAAAATATACGCCTAACAGAGTCTCTCATACTTTTAGGTTTCGACATAACAATCGCAATTGATTACTTTTTTTACTTCATTATTCTTCTAGCAAAACATTACCTATATAAGTGTAAGTTAGAAGGCAGTCTTCCACATGTAGCAGTTTTCTTGAAAATGTTGACGTATAGATATAGAATTGAAAAATATAACTCATACTTAACTATGAACCACTTGGATTTTCATGCCAGATGGCTTGCTTATGAAGCTTTGATTTTGAATACCTAGCTGCTTTAGTTACCGTCTCTGGCACATGTCTTTTCAGCATTAATATAAAATGAGTATGATGCATAATATAACAACAGTTACTAGACTAATCATATTATCTTTTTCCTTTTTTTTATCTTTTGCTGAGGATATCATGTGTGGCTCTTGTATGCTGCTGAAATATTTCTGTATAGTGGTACTCAAGAAATAATGTACCTTATGATAATAACATATATCATCTTCACTTGCTGTGAGCCAACCCATTCTGTCTTCCTGTTTCTTTGCTTGTCTGTTCGTCTGTCTGTCTGTCTGTTTGTCTGTCTGTCTGTCTTTTGTCTGCCTTTCCTTTATCATCTGTGTATGCATGCTGATTTATCTTGCTATGTATATTCATTTTTTTCTTTTTTTCATCAAACGCATGTATACATCTATTATGGGTAGTAATATTAGAACAATATGATTAATACAGGTTTATGTATACTTCTTATAGCATTGTCAATAAGTAACCATGTTCTGTTTTTTTTTTTTACATAGACAATACTATACTGAAACACTCTCTCTCTCCCTCCCTCTCCCCCCTCTCTCTCTCTCTCTCTCTCTCTCTCTCTCTCCTCTCCTACTGTCTATCTCTCTCTTCTTTTTTTTCATGTGTGTGTGGTTTGGCTCTTTGTGTATGTTAGTTTGTTTGTTTGTTTTTCTTGCTTTATACCTAACTTTTAGTTATGAATGTTGCTGTTTATTTCTTTTTGCTGTTCTCTTCATGTATGTGTGTAGGTTTGTTTTTTTTCTCTTTGTATGTGGAATAACTATAAAAACAAATAAAAATGTTAAAAAAAATGGATAGGATTTGGCCCCAACAGGGGTATCAGAAGACAGGTTTATCACATGTGGGTCAGCATTTGTAACATTTCCTGGTTTATCCATAAGGACATCAGTAAATTCCAGAAACAAAAAGACTGAAGATGTTGCTTCTGCACAGCAGACAAATCAGGATTCACTTTAATTAACATCTTATATGACTCTCCTTTCACAAGAAGGATGGGAAGTTTCACTCCATCATCACCAGCTTCATCGACAACTCCAACAGCAAAAGTAGCGACAGATGAACACACAGCAGGAAAAGACGAAGTCACAGAATCATGAGAAGTAAATGTAGTGACACAATCTACAGGAAGAATAGAACAGAAGAGACAGATGCTGGAACATCAAAATTAATGTAAACATTACATTTGTCCAAATGGAGTTATAACATATTGACATGGAAAACCTTTGATTTGCCATCCACATCAATACTGTGATTGACTGGAGAAAAAAAATCTCTTGAACGACAAAAGGACCTTTCCACGAAGCTTTCAAATTGTTTTGTTCATCAGTCAAAAGAAAAAGAAGCTTGTCACGAACAAAAGAACGAGGCTTACTCTTTCTGTCGGCAAACACCTTGTATTTGTCAGTGTTGTTGTCAGCTGTTTGTTGCGCAAGTTCACAACTGTTAAAAATCCTGTTGTGCAAGTCAAACACACACTGATACACAATTTTGACATCAGTAGTAGCAGTAGTACCTGTCAAGGTGTTTACTAACAGTGAAAGTGGACCATGAGGTTAATGACCAAACAGAAGTTCGAACGGCAAGAACCCTAACGTCGCATTCGGCAATTCCCGATGTGTAAACAACACGGAGGGTACATACCGATCCTAATCCGAGGGGCGTTCACGGCAAACTTTTTAAGCATTGTTTTCAACGTGCCATTAGAATGTTCAACCATACCGTTAGACTGCGGATGGTACGGTGTAGTAGTAATCGAAGAAATCGATAACAAACGATAAATTTCTTTCATAAAGTCCGAAACGAACTAGGACCACAATCAGCGAGTATCTGCGACGGCAAACCGACCCGACAGAAAACAGAAAGCAGGGCTTCTGCAACAGTCACAATTTCAATACGTTTGAGCGGAATGGCTTCCGGATGACGAGTAGCAATGTCCACAACAGTAAGGATATACCGATGGCCTGAAGACAAAGGCTCTAATGGACCAACAAGATCCATGGCAACTTTCTCGATAGGTACCGATACAAGCGGCATTTTGTGCAACGGCACACAAAGTACGCGATTACGGGCAATTGTGTTTCGACAAATGTCACACGACTGGCAATCGTCTGCAACTGAATTCGAAACTGAAGGCCAGGAACACGAAGAGAGAACGCGCTGTAGTGTTCGCTAAACACCACAATAACCGGCATGAACAAGAATCGTGCATGGTATGAAGAACAACGTCACGGACGTCTTTGGGAACAACAACTTGTTTGACCATGTCACCGTCCTTAGGGTAGAGGCGGTACAAAATGTCACAGTCAACTACGTACGTAGATATGAGAGGTGAAGGAATGTCATTGACAACAGCGTCACACAAGTGAGTTAGTGAGTCGTCATGTCTCTGCATAGTCACAAGTTCGCTCGGAGTTAACCGAAACACAAACAAGTCAGGGACAGCTAATTTGGGACTTTGCTTTTCCAACTTACTCTGTTGGCGAGTACTGACAGCACATGGTACAAAGAACCACCTGAACAAGAAGAACTGACACCAGGTCAAAAGAATAAAATCTGTGACAGGATTATCGATCACACAGGCCTTGACCTGACATCAACCAAAGCCAAAGGAAAGCCTTCGATCTGACCACCAAATGAACGACACTTCTGGGACTCACCAGTAAATTGACTATCCTGAATAAAAGAACGGCGTACACCAGCAGTAGTACAACCAGTATCCCAGAGAAGTGTAGAGTCAAAGCAATTAACAGAACATTTCTCTATCAAGAGACCGTATGTGAGAACATGAGAAACCATAGAATGTTCACCATTCCTTTTGACCTGAGTCTCGGAAATCTGGGCAGTGGCAGACGGCTTAGAAAAAAATGAGGACACTCAGAACGAACATGGAACTGACAACCACAGTGCCAACACAAAAAATTTCTTTGGATGTTTTATGAAACATTCTGACCAAAACCAGAACCACGGCCACTGCCGAAACTTCCTCGACCACGACAAAGTAACTAAGACCGATTGTCAAATGAAGCAGCTCTCTGTGCTGGACCGAAATTTGAAGACGGCTCAAAATGCTGTTGACGCTGGTAACCCTGGTTACCTGAACCATAACCAAACGAATTTTGATCCCGGAAATTTGAGCTCCCCGTTTATTTCCAAAACCACGGAATGGTTGGAAACCGGACAAAACACTGGCCTGAAACACATAATCTGACGGTTTCTTTGCAAAATGTTTTTTTCCGGATGAGCAGATTTGTAATGGTCGGCCAAACGACACATCTATTCCGCTCTTCCAAGTTGAACGTTCTTTTAAAAAATGGCCCAGTCTTTGGAAACACTTAGTAAAATTTATTCACGCAGAACCAAATCATGGAGAGCATAAAAACTTTTGTCCGTATCAGACAACTCAACCCATCGATCCAAAAAATGGGCAGTCCGAATCAACAATGCAGAAAAGGATTTGATTTTTTGCCGGGCGTACCGAACGAAACTTTTCTCGGAAACCCTCGGCAGTACATTGAAACATTTTATCAGTTCCGACATGAAATTGTCCCAAGTGAGAGACTCTTTCGAGCGAATGATAAAAGGTAAGCGCGTTACCCTTGAACAACGATGTGATGTACAGAACCCATTTTTCCTTGGGCCAACTGCATGTTGATGCATGGCTTTCAAATCGATACAAAAACGCATCAATCTCGTCCTTATTTTCGTAAAAAAATCGGGAGTCTGGGGATATAAGGCGATTTAGACTGAAAAATTTGAGATATAGAACTGTCAAGCTGAGATTCATTGAGGTCAAAACCTGAAACAGTAGGTTGTTCCAACCTAACCTGCATTGAAGTTCTTGGATTTCAAGTTCCTGAGCTCTCTTTTGCTGTTCAACTTCAAGTTCTTTGCGTTTTAACTGTTGTTCCTGATTTTTTCGCTTTGTTCCATCTCAAGTTCCAACTCTCTTAACTTAAGGGTTTGTGTCTTTTCTTCCTGTCTAATCCTTGCTTCTTGTCTTAACTTTAAAGCTTGCTCAGCCTCTTGGTTCTTTAATGCTAGAGCATGTGCTCTCTTTTTTTCTTTTCCCCTCTCTCTTTTTATTTAATTGAACTTCCGACTCTTTTTGTTCTTTTTTCCTTGTCTTTCAAGTTTACTTCCAATTGCCTCACAGCAAGAACATGCTGTCTTTCTTTTTCATTTTCTCTCTCTCTCTCTCTCTCTCTCTCTCTCTCTCTCTCTCTCTCTCTCTCTCTCTCTCTCTCTCTCTCGAGCACACTCTGCCCTATTTTCACGCCGTTGTACATAATTAGCCAATTTCTCACTATCAAAACCCAGTTGACGGCCTTGAGCCGTATGTGCTTCAAAGGATGACATACTGATTGAAAATCAAATAGAAACTTGAGATTAAAAAAAAATGAAATGGTAGTAATAAAGCTTGACATAAATAAAAAAAAAATCCGTATAAAACAGTAAATACCAGAGACAAAACAAAATCAGTAAGCAAAACCAAAAAGGGGTTCAAACTGAAATGTTTCCCGATAAGAAAACAAAACAAAACAAAACAAAAAAACAAAAACAAAAACAAAAAAAAACAAAAAAAAAAACGAAATGCAGACGGGATTAACAAAGGTAAACACTGGACACGGCAAAACAATTAAACAGCAAATTAACAAACATGAGTAAGTAATTATGAAGGAGTGAACACTATTCGCCTAGAAATGATACTCGAGGAATACAGTAAAAGAAAACAAAATGTTTCCACCTAGCAGACAAAAACAATGCAAAAGTCACATATTAAAACAAGCAATAAAATAATGACAGACGAACATCTAAAAAGAGGGGAGAAACACTAACTAGAAAAGACCCTAAGTAAAATATGACAAATGAATATATTATATTAAAAAAAAAACTAGATAGAAGCTTAGTGGGGATAATTTTGAAAAGACAAGAAAAAGAACAAGACAGAGAAAACTGAGATAGCAAACAGGAAGACGTAGAGAACCCTAATGACGACTACCACCCGTGTCCTGGAGACGGAGAACCTACCTATTGAGCCTATTGAACCTACCTCTTCTCTCTCTCTCTCTTTCTCTCTCCCTCTCTCTCTCTCTCTCTCTCTCTATTCTTTCTCTCTCTGCATCTCTCTCTCTCTCTCTCTCGTTATATTCGAGTTTGTTCTTTGACAATGCTTGGAAACTAAGAGCTGAACATCTGGCATGATTATCTTAAAATGTAATCTATATGGTGGCCCCCTTATATCATTTATGTTTTACTCTGGTTTGGTGGTCTTCACAGTAA
>CM065729.1:33987959-33990459 GCA_033310375.1 Conus canariensis | reverse complement strand
GGAAACATGCCAACATAAATTGCGAGCACATTTAAGTAAACATACATAAGTTTAAAGCAATCATGTGGAACGCTATGAAATTGCGAATCTGTATAAAATGTTAACATACCCAGCGAAACGCCACACCGCTGAACGTTGCAAAACTGCCCCGATTGTAATTCTGCAAGGGGAGAACATGCAGGGGCAGTAAACTTTGGTTCTTCTGTTCTTCGTTTTCTTCCCACTGTCTCCATTCCTCCCATATCTTGATTTTTGTCAGTGCTTTCTTTTTGACGAGCAGGATGTTTCGCAGATCAAAGGTGACACTCATATCTAAAATCAAATCAGGGCTGGGAAACAAATATCAATTAAAGACAAAAATTAATTTTAACCAGTGGACTTCAACACATGGTTATCCTCACAAGCAACTGGGGCAGACGAAGAGAGAGAGAGAGAGAGAGAGAGAGAGAGAGAGAGAGAGAGAGAGAGAGAGAGGTAAATGTTAACAATCTTAACCATCCCGCAGATATAGAGATTAAATTCCTTACTATTGTCCCTATTGAACAAGTTTTCAAGACGGATCGCCTTCTAGAACGGGAGCTATACTGGCAGGCAAACTTAGGGACCCTCCAAATGGGGGGAAATGAACGAAATGATATAGGGTCTGTTCTCAAACATAGAATACAGTTCCATTCCTAAATTCTGAATTCATATAACGTTATCTTATGCTGATGTCCTAGGTGTATGTAGGGTGTATATATGTGTTATCAAATTGGTGAGGGCTTATGATATAGGGGAAGTCACAGTCAAATATGTTCTGCTCTCTGTATGTGGTCTTTGTTTGAATGCTCTCCCTTGTGAACTTTAATTCACCCCGATGAATGCCCCAAGTTAATCTTCCTTGATTCACAGCTCACTGTGACATGTATACCAGTCATGAATGGTAAATGTGGAAGGGTGGACGACCCCATTTATACCTACATCTTATTATACTGTAAGTAGCGTTGATTTTATCTAGTATCTTATACTGAATGTTTTATACACATTGTTTTTAACTTTCTCTTCGTACGATTATTCAGTTATTGAATTGAGAGGTATATCTAAAACCTGTCGGTGTTATCCTGTCTCAACCCTTCCATCTTATTCACCTGTAGTCTATCATTGCCTATCGCTTTATCCCCCCCACCCCACCTTAATTTATTTACGCTTCATGCTCTCTCTCTCTCTCTCTCTCTCTCTCTCTCTCTCTCTCTCTCTCTCTCTCAATTTTCCTTCCTCCCCTTCTTTCCCTACCCCCCCCCCCAAACACCCCCTCTTCCTCCCCCCCCCCCCTCCCGCCGCCTTCCCGTTCGTTTACGTGTATTTTCTTTGCTCTATGCTCCCTTAGTTTCATATCATGATTCTATTGCTCAACCATAGTTTTAATATTGCCATTTATGGTATGTTCGACTACATAATTAGGTTAGGGATGGATTGACTCTTAGATTTCCTTTCCTTGTTACCTTTTTGTTCTTCCTCCGCAACTTACTCTGTTGTAAAACACAATAGTCACTCCCCCCCCCTTCCCCCCACCCCCTTTCTCTCTCTCTCTCCTCTCTCTCTCTCTCTCTCTCTCTTTCCTTATTTTTCTCTGTCTCTTTCTCTCTCTCTCTCCCCCCCCCCCCCCCGTCTGTCTGTCTGTCTGTCTGTCTGTCTGTCTGTCTCTCTCTCCTCTCTCTCTCTCTCTCTCTCTCTCCCCCTCCCTCCCTCTCTCTCTCTCTCTCTCTTTCCCTCTTACCACCTTTTTTCCTTCATCTCTCGTTGTTGCACCACCTCTTTCCCCCAGCCCCCCCCCCCCCCCCCCCCCCGTCTGTCTGTCTCTCTCTCCCTCCCTCCCTCCCTCCCTCTCTCTCTCTCTTTCCCTCTTACCACCTTTTTTCCTTCATCTCTCATTGTTGCACCACCTCTTTCCCCCAGCCCCCCCCCCCCCCTCTCTTTCCCTTCTTCTATTCTTCTCCTCTCTTTTTGTCTTTATATCTGTCCCTCGTTCTCGAGTCCTCTCACTCCCGGCCTCTCTCTCTTGATTTACCCCCCCCCCCCTTCCGCACTCTTCTCCACCCTCATTCCGCGCCCCCTCCCCCCCCCCCCCCTCCTGTTCCAACCCCTCCTCTCTCTCTCTCTTGCATTTCCTCTCTCTATTCTTTCCCCTCATTTTCCTGACAAGATTTTGGTACCATTTTGGGTCCCTTTCCCTGTGATCCCCTTCCCCATGTGTCTCCCCTTACCCGGTCTTCCCAGAGTTCATAGTTCATCCCTATCCCCCCACCTCCCGGATTTTTCTTCTCTCCCCCCACCCCTCCCCCGCCTTCTCCTTCCCCCCCCTCCCCCCCCCCCCCTTCCTCATCTTAAATACAATTTTAATAATCTTAATGGAAATTTTAGTCCAGTGATGGTATGTGTTTTTTTGCAGCCTTCCCTGAGGAAGCCTTGAAATAAAGGCGAAAGCTTGGAGGAAATGAAGAGTTGTGAAGTGGGAATGAAG
>CM065729.1:33907959-33977959 GCA_033310375.1 Conus canariensis | reverse complement strand
GTGCAGGAAGGAGATGGCTGATGCCCTGGGAATACGTGTGGCTGCAGATCTGACCAATCGCCAGAACCAGATCGTCAGAGAAGAGAGAAATGCTGGCAGACATACCTACTTCTGGAGAGGTCGCCTGCTTTACAGCAAGAATAACCGAAACAACTCTCGTAAAAGAGACCTTGAAAGTCACTCTGGCGTTCCGAGCTATAGCACTGCTGCTCCACATATGCATAGCAGGTCAAGTCACTCAAACCACTCACTGAACCAGTCAATCAGCACGATGTGGTTCAAAATGACGAGGTACAATGTGACGTTGATCAACATCTTACCCTCGCAGACATCCCATTTCCACAGAATTCCACTGAGAACCTCCTTTGGACTGCCGCCATGACTACATTCCAACCACTTCCAGATCGTCGCGCAGAGGACATGATGAACTGTCTCCAGACCTCGACTGGATAGAGGACTCACATCATGGAAAAGGGAATCAACAGCGCCGTACTCCACGCTCAGCGCACCATCCAACGACGCTGAAGGAATCTACAGTCTCGGGAGAGAGAGCTAAAACATCAGCTGCAGCACTGCCATCCAACCCTTCAAGACCTCAGCGCACTCCTCGTGCCAGAGACAGACTAACCATCAATCAGTGGGGCGCGTGACTCTTGTCTTCATCGGAACGCATGCAGGCAAGACAACTTTCTAGCTCATATACTGGGAGTGGTGCTGCAAGTTCACCCACAGCATCCGAATCTCTGCTGGAACCTATACAGGACTCATGGACATTACACAAGTCAGTTTCTGATGCCATGGCTATGTCCAACAAACACAGGTCATCGCCAGAAGACAAACCTGAACCAACATTACATGGTGTGCCGTGCAGCAGCACCCCTTTCCACACCGGACAGACAACCTCTAGTGATCCTGATGCAGACCCTCCAGCCCACAAGTCAGAACCAGCAGTGCGTGGTGTAGTATACAGCAACACCCCTCCCTACACTGGAAGGTAATGTCAGGCGATCCTGGTGCAGACTCAGTGCCCCATCTCTCCCCATCTTCATCACCGGTCACATCGACCTTTCCAGAAACCAAGGCAACCAGCAGCCAGACTCTGGTCAAACAGTTGGATGATCCCTGGACTGGTGCTGATATGATGGAAAGCCAGTCCCCTGTGAACATTATAGCTGAATCTGAAGTTCAAGAAGGCAATAGCACAGCACACCATGTAACCTTTCGGCCAGATGAACAGAAATACTCCATGACTACTGAAACCCCCAAATCCCATATCAGACTGACACGCAGCAAAGCTAAATGCAGGCAACAGCATGTCACAGAGTGTTTCTCCCGTATTGGGACTGGCTCATCCAGGCCTGACGTAAATGATCAATTGCTGAATACCTAGGGACCCGGCCCTGCCTGTGTCATCAGTACTGGTGCTAGCATGCGTTCCACCAGTGTTAAAAATGTAAATAACCGGAATATATCTTTGCTAACGTATAACATCGAAGGCTTACGGACTGTGTACAAGCTCACTTTTGTCTAATTATGATGTTTTTCTTGCAGAAACTTTTTGCCACTGATTTTCCAGCTCACCTTTTTCCTTCTTTTGATGTTTTTGTGTCTCCTGGTGTAAATCTGTCAGATTGTGTAGCGTTTGGCTTGTCTGGCGGCGTTGCACTGATGGTCAGAAAAGTATTTTCTAATGTTGTTGAGCATATCCCAATTGAATATGGTAACTGTGTTGTCCTGAAACTTTCAAAAGAACTAACAGGCTTACGTATTGATTATATTCTCATAAGCATGTACATTCCTCCGTATAATAGCCCTTATTACAATGAAACAGAAACTGATAATGGAATTTATTTGCTGGAGCATTGTATTACTGATATTTATGAAAGGTATGGAGATCTTCCTTTCATGGTGATGGGTGATTTTAATGCAAGAACTGGCGGTACTAACCCCAAAGAGTTCTCCCTCCCAGACACCGTTATATGGAAGGATGAAAATACAGAACCGGAAGAACAATTCCTGAGAAAATCTAAATATAATAAAACAGATTTTTGACCGCAGATCTTCAGGTTAAAAATGAGTAATAAGGATGCAGATCTTCAAGTAAAAATGAATAATGATAATAATAATAATAATAATAATAATATGATAATAATAATAATAATAGTAATAATAATAATAATAATAATAATAATAATAATAATGTACCCTCAACGAACGCTTTGTGGAACACCTCAGAGCCATCCAGTCGTCTCATCCAACACCAGTGGGGATTCATTTCAACTCTGCCACAGCCAAGCCCATATTTCCGTCACTGCTGTTTGGCAAAATCACTCATCAGCCCCAGAGAGAAAATTCATGGAGTCCAGGATCATCTCTTGCCTTGGCACCACAATCCCAGATGGACTCAACTCCCACCTCTGACTTTTTTTTTAGTTTGAATCATTCCAGCTCTTTTCCTTTCCCCAGACCTATCCTCCATCCTTTCTCTCTACACCACCTCCCCCAATTTTCCCATCCCATCTTATTCATATTCACACCCCATGTACACATATAGCATATTTATAACATCACATGTAGAGCATAATATTTATACCCCAAACACCATCTCCACCATCCAGGTATGCATACTCATAGACACATACACATGTGAACAATCCATATGCCTCTGTGTGTGTGTGTGTGGTGTATATATATATATATATATATATATATATAATATATATATATATACTAGCCGGTGTACCCGGCTTCGCTCGGGTATATCTGTACAATAATTTTCTGGCCACCCCTCTCTCTCACCACTTAAAAGACAATACAATAAAATTCAGCTTGGGTTTGTTTCGTTTTTCCCATGCCGAACCAATTGCCCCAGCCTCCTCCTATCTACTTCACCCAATTTCTTCGGACGCCCACTCCCTTCTTGCCTCTCAATCTGTTTTCCCTCACGAATTTTTTTCGTAATACGATACACAGTCCATAGAGGGATGCCTGTACTTTGTGAACTTACCGATGCATTCTCAATTCCTTGATTGAAGTGCTCCAAAATGACAACTCTGTAGGGGCCGCCATAACCTAGTGGATAAGGCGCTGGACTCATGATCCAAAGGTCGTGGTTTCGAATCCCGGCTTGGTCTTGGAAATTTTAACGTGGAACGTTTCCAGCTAAAATGACCGTAGTTCACCCCGATGTCCACCCTGGCCCCGCAGGTGTCAGTCTAATGTGACGGACCAGCCGTCTGCATATCCTTGATTTGGGCACGGACGTTAAATCCAACTCAAACATGACAACTCTGTGAAAAGATTGCATTTTCACGATGTATCATGTCTATTGGAGAGCCTCTGGGTAGACATTTCTGGTCTCCCTGTTTGGCGCAAGTATAGTTAGTGTTTCTGCGTTTCCAGTTCGTGATGCTGCAACGTAGAACATTCCATGTGTAAAACACGGAACGGTCAGGTCTGCCCCAAGGGATGAAAATGTCGGACCCTGGCTCTTGATGATTGTCAAAGCGAAAGCTGGTTTCATGGGAAACTGAAGCCGTCAGAACTGGAATGGCAGGGGTGAGTCCATGGGTTCCAGAGGAATTCTGGGGAGCAGCACCGGTTAACCTTTGTGGGGGCCACATGATATTTTCGCTTCTACAACGTTCCTGTGCAGTCTGGTGAAGACACATCGGGTGCCATTGATCACCTTTGGCGGGTCCAGTGAGCGGAGAATGATAATAGGGACTCCAGATTTCAGCAACAGTTCATGTGGTGGAAGTCCAGAAATCTCAATGGAGTTCAGGAGTTCTTGTGGATAAAGGACTGCCTCATCATCATTCTTGGCCGTGTCAACAGATCTGTACAGAGTTTCCTCTCCAGGGAAGTCAGCTACGATTTTTCTGTTCAGCCTGTTGACAGTCTCGTTCAGGGAGGAGATTATGGCCCTTTCCGCTAACCAGTCTGAGTCTGCACAGTGAGCATGAAGATCCGGGTAGACTGCTTCTATCAGATCCTCCTGGCTATCAGACAGGCGTTGACAATGTTGGCTCTGGTGCCATTGAGGACGACAGGGAGGATCTGCCTGAAGTCCCCACAGAACAGCGTTGGGATGCCTCCCATTGGCCTGTGCACTTGGGTGATGTCCTGCAGCGTAGAGTCCATGGCCTCGTAGACAGCTTTGTGGGTCATGGCAGCTTCATCAATTATGACGGTTGCAGCCTCTTTGATGACTTTGGCCAACGTTGACCCACGCTTCACAGAGCAGGTTGGCGTTTCTTGCTTGTCGGCATCCAGAGGGACCTTGAAAATGCTATTTACTGTCCGCCCACCCGGCAAAAGAGTAGCGGCAATGACACTGGAAGCAGTGGCTAGCACTATTTTGCCTGTGGAGCGGATCCTGTTCAGGATAAGATTCAGGATGGTCTTTCCTGTCCCTCATGGAGCATCAAGGAACATTATGTTGCTGCTTGCTGTGGGATCCTGCCTCTGCTCAACCATGGTCATAAAGCTGTCGTACACGTCTCTCTGGTCAGCTGTCAGCTTCTTCAGCTGGTCATCAGCTGCTGCCCGGAGTGCAGTAGTGTCGTAATTGGTCTCGCGGTAGTATTCTCGAGGCAGTTTGTTGTTGTGTGACTGTTGGCATCCCATACTCCTCTGTAGACTTGCCTCCAAGAAGGAAGAGTTTGTGCTGAATCACAGTAAGAGCTTGGTTGTAGATGGCATCTGTGTACTGCGCTTCATAATAGACATCTCTTCGGACTTGGAAGAGGAAATCTTCAGCAAGATGGTCTCTGAAGAGGTTCCACAGGTTGCCTGGGTTACTGGGGTTGAAAGCCACCAGGATAATACAGAAGTCACGCAGCAGTCGGGGTCTCTGAGAGATGGAGGCTTCCTCCAGGGCAAGTTGTAGAAGGCGGTCATCTTCTAGGAGTCCAAGAGCATTGCAAGCATCTCGAAAAATGTTGTGGACATAGCCGTTGACAATCTTCAGCTCCTCGTACGAACGGGATCCTTTCATAACGTTGAGTAGAAGCCTCAAGAAGTAGCACTCTCCCTGGCGAGGACTGATACTGTACAATCGCCGGATTGCAGTGCCCCTTTGCCGTTTCTTCCACATATTCTGAGTGGACATCAATGTGAAGTGCTCAGGGACTTCCACGTACTTCAGCTCTCGTGCTGTAGGGTCTTGAGAGCATAGGCTAAAGATGGCGGTAAGGGTTGCTTCTGGGGGAGAGCCTTGTGCTCTTTGCGCTGCGTTGTGTGGATTGAAGTAGACCCATTGTCCATTCTCCAAATGGACAGCTGGTCTCTGCACCATGGGGTGGCGCTCATGCAGGTCAAATCCCAGGAGTCTCCAGGTCGCCTCGATGCTGCCAACGTAGCGGGCATTCTGGTACATTTGGATCTCATCAATGACTGGAGGTTGTTGAGCTGCTCCTTCACCTGCCTGAGTGGCTTGGAGTTGGAAGACGGCTTGGTCTGTGCCCTTGTGGACATACTTCAGGACGTACTTGATGAATTTTATGCTACTGCATATTTCCACATTGATGTGGCAGTTGAACTAATGTAGGAGGTAAGGGTTGTAGGGGACAACCCACTGGTTGGTGACGATGATTTCTCTCTGCCCAAGCTTCACAGTCCCAGTATGTCCTCATTCAGACTCCTCGCGTCTCCTGTACTTGGGGTAGCAGTCCTCACCCTGCTCTATGACCCTTCTTGCCTCTCAATCAATTTTACCTCACAATTTTTTTTCGTAATACGATACACAGTCCATAGAGGGATGCCTGTACTTAATGAACTTACCGATGCATTCTCAATTCCTCGATTGAAGTGCTCCAAAATGACAACTCTGTAGGGGCCACCATAACCTAGTGGATAAGGCGCTGGACTCATGATCCAAAGGTCGTGATTTCGAATCCCGGTTTGGTCTTGGAAATTTTCACGTGGAATGTTTTCAGCTAAAATATCCATAGTTCACCCCGATATGCACCCTGGCCCCGCAAGTATAGTCAGTGTTTCTGCGCTTCCAGTTCGTGATGCTGCAACGTAGAACATTTCATGTGTAAAACACGGAACGGTCAGATCTGCCCCACGGGATGAAAATGTCTGACTATGGCTCTTGTTGACAGACAAAAATCAGACGGTATTGCAGAGCATCATAACTTCGGTGTATTTCTGAAATCCTCTGCAGACTACCATCTCTAAATTTAGAAATTAACGGTTTTTAACGGTCAATTTTAAGTTTCTGTTCATATTAGTTGTCTATCATTGATCAGCGTGTAAAACTGCACCTGTATACCAAATTTCATCAAGAAAGGTCTAAATTTAGAAAATAACGGATCTTAACGGTTTTTAACGCTCAATTTTATAGTTTCCGTTCGTGTAAGTTGTATATCATTGTTCAGCGTGTAAAACTGCGTCTGTATACCGAATTTCATCAGGAACGCTCTAAATTTATATAATAACGGTTTTTAACGGTCAATTTTTAAGTTTCCGTTCGTGTAAGTTACATATCATTGTTCAGCGTGTAAAACTGCATATGTATACCGAATTTCATCAAGAACGGTCTAAATTTATATAATAACGGTTTTTAACGGTCAATTTTAAGTTTCGGTTCGTGTAAGTTGTATATCATTGTTCAGCATTGAAAACTACACCTGTATACCAAATTTCATCAAGAAAGGTCTAAATTTAGAAAATAACGCTTTTTAACGGTGACACCATCTCTAAATTTAGAAATTAACGGTTTTTAACGGTCAATTTTAAGTTTCTGTTCATATTAGTTGTCTATCATTGATCAGCGTGTAAAACTGCACCTGTATACCAAATTTCATCAAGAAAGGTCTAAATTTAGAAAATAACGGATCTTAACGGTTTTTAACGCTCAATTTTATAGTTTCCGTTCGTGTAAGTTGTATATCATTGTTCAGCGTGTAAAACTGCATCTGTATACCGAATTTCATCAGGAACGCTCTAATTTATATAATAACGGTTTTTAACGGTCAATTTTTAAGTTTCCGTTCGTGTAAATTGTATATCATTGTTCAGCGTGTAAAACTGCATATGTATACCGAATTTCATCAAGAACGGTCTAAATTTATATAATAACGGTTTTTAACGGTCAATTTTAAGTTTCGGTTCGTGTAAGTTGTATATCATTGTTCAGCATTTAAAACTACACCTGTATACCAAATTTCATCAAGAAAGGTCTAAATTTAGAAAATAACGCTTTTTAACGGTGATAAAAAACAGTCATAAAAACTATCGAATGACCCAATGTTATTCACAGTATGTCCTTCTAGACTCATGCCAAGTTTGGTGGCGATCCGAGGACTCCCTTTGCCGCCAACATCAGAAAAGATTGTATTTTTGATCGTTTTTAGGGGGGTACGTGTTGTTAACGGTTTTTAACGGTCATAAATAACTGTCGTAGAAACTGTCCAATGACCCTATGTTACTCGGGAGATGTCCCTCTAGGTTCGATGTACCTGTGCAATGTCACAACGCCCATTTGATGAAAAGCAGAGGAAAAAGATGTCTTTGAAACCGTTATAACAGTTTTTTAACGGTTTTTAACGGTTTTATTTCTTTAAAGATTAGCCCAAAACCATCCTCGGGTCACAACAGACGTACCTGCTAAATTTCAAGAAGATCGGGTTTTAAACAGTTTCTTTGATAGGGTTTGGTGTTTTTAACGGTTTTTAACTGTTATAAATAACGTTTTTTAACTGCCAAATAACGGTTCTAATTTTAGAGAAGTAGTCCTGTACCTGTGCAATGTCACAACGGCTATTTGAAGAAAAGCAGAGGAAAAAGATGTCTTTGAAACCGTTATAACAGTTTTTTTAACGGTTTTTAACGGTTTTATTTTTTTAGAGATTAGCCCAAAACCATCCTCGGGTCACAACGGACGTACCTGCCAAATTTCATTTCAATCGGTTGAGCCGTTTTTGAGTCTATAGCGTACATACACACACACACACAGACAGAATTTGCCATTTATATATTAGATATAATGATATATACATATACATATACAATTTTTCCCCTCATACACACCCTCAAGTGTCCCCTTCCAAGAATAAGACTCCTCATCTACCACTCTCTCACTTTCTTTTAAACACTCTCAAGCGCCCCCTTCCAAACATCAGACTCCTCTACCACTCTCTTTTTTTTCTCTATCTCTGGTTCTGTTTATCTTTTCCCTCTATCTGCCTCCCTTTTTCCTCGAGGTGAAATGGGATTGGACACTGAATTTTCCTTTTTCCCATTACACACACACACACACACACACACACACACACACACACACACACACACACACACACACACGTACACACACACGTACGTACACACACACACGCGCGCGCGCGCGCGCGAGCGCGTGTGCAGGTACGCACGCACGCAGGCGCGCGCGCGCGCGCGCTCGCACGCACGCACGCACGCACACGCACCACACACACACACACACACACACACACACACACACACACACCGTTAAGCACGTCATCGTCCGTTTACGTATATGTTTTCATACGTCATTTCCTATACGTATTTATTTGCTTTTCTTTTTATGTCACAACTCCTGAAGACGGTGTATGATCGAAACATTCTCGATATTTGTTCTTTTTTCCTTAAAAAAAATTTTCTAAAGATAATACAACAAATGATTTTGGCCGATACTTGCTTAAATTATGTGAACAATTTTCATTAGTGATATTAAATGGTCTTCTACCAGGAGATAAGAATGGTGAATTTACATATATTGTACATAATGGATCAAGTGTTACTGATTATTTTCTTATGTCTAGATGTATTTCTGAATACACCTTAAACTTGCGAGTTCTACATACTGTTGAATGTAAACATTTACCTGTAAAACTTACATTCAGTCCTGCAACGTCTTTAGTGAATGTCCCTAAGAAACCAGTGAAGAATATGATAGAAAAGTATATAGACTTTTTTTTAATCAGGCTACAGAACTGATTGATAATGATGTAAACTCGGCGTTGAGTAAATTCTATGAAGGCCTGGCTCTCGCTGGGCAGTGCGTGAAGAAACAAATAGTATTAAGAAAAACACAAAACAGTCCCTGGTTTGATACTGAACGCAGGAAAATGAAATCAGAGTTACAACGCTCTCTGAGAAACTTAACTAACTGTTGTACTGAAAAACAAGCAGAAGAACTCAGACACATATACATTGATAAGCGAAAGGATTATAAATGGCTTTTAAATAAAAAAAAAATTAAAAAGCCGAAAATAAAACGCGCATGCTAGATTCACTAGAGGCAAATAAAAACGATCCCAAGACATTTTGAAGAACTATAAAATCAAGATAGATCTAATTGGAAAGTGAGACGACTGCAGGCAGAAATCCAAACAAATCTGTTTTGTCTTGTGACTCGTTTGTCCACGTTTCTCTGGGCGGTTCGCTAACATTTATTTAAGATTTATAAAATCAAGAGTTTTTACTAAAATCCCAGACACGTCTATCACAACAGACGAATGGTATGATCACTTCTATAAGGTTTTCAATGATAATTCTATCCAAGAGAGTCAACGTTCATGATGATGTTTGTTTCGAGAGTCAGTGGTTTGCTAATAATAAAATTATAGAGAACACCACATTAGACTCAGAAATAACGGTATAAGAGGTTAAAGACGCATCAGAGCATTACAGGATGGAAAAGCGGCCGGGCTAGATGGATTTAGTGGCGAGTTTTATAAACACGCTCCTCCTTTAATTATCTTATTCATCACCAATTTTTCAATAAACTGTATGATTCTGGGACTTTTCCACTTATCTGGTCTGAATCAGTTATACACCCGATACAAAAAAAAAAAAGGCGACATTAATTCGCCAGACAACTATAGAGGTATTTCATTGCTAAACATTTGCGGCAAACTGTATACTTATATCATAAATAAACGCTTGACACAATGGGTGGAAGAAAATAGTATATTAAACGAATCACAAGGCGGATTCAGAAAGAGCTATAGTACAGTTGATCAGATATTTACTTTAATAAGTCTGGTGCAAAAACAGTTGTCTTCTGGAAAGAAACTTTATGCTGCGTTTATTGATTTTAAAGAAGAATTTGACTTAGTTAATCAAAATCATTTGTGGTTAATTCTTCCATGGCAAAATGTATCGAGCTATTAGAAGTATATATCAAGTTGTGACGCTAGAGTCCGAGCAAATAATGATCTTACTGAAGCTTTAATGTGCCCCCGTGGGTTAAAAAGGGGGACAACTGCAGCCCTATTCTTTTTTCTCTGTACATTAATGAGCCTGCTAATGACATTGTGACATATGGTAAACAAGGAATAAGCTTATCACCTGACTTATTACAGATTCTACTCATGTTATTTGCTGATTACGTCGTTCTTCTTTCCCACACCATAGTGGGTCTTCAGCACCAGCTGAACATAATAAGTAGCACTGTTGACAGACTCCAACTAACTGTCAATGAAGAAAAGTCTAAAGTAGTAATATTTAGAAAAGGGGGCCATACCGCTTGTCGAGAAAAATGGTTCTATAAAGGTGTCCAGGTAGAAGTTGTAAATGAATATAAATATCTCGGAGTAATAGCATCTACAGGCTTAACGTTTTCATACTCACTGGAGGATATGGCTCTGAAAGCAAACAGGTGTGTTTTTAGTGTTTTGAAATTTCTATGGTCACTTGGAGAAAATAATCCCAAACTTTTCTTTAAACTTTTTTAATTGCCAAATTCAACCTATCTTAACATATGGATCTGAGGTGTGGGGCCTGACAGCAGACCATACAGTTATTGAAAGAGGTCATCTACTAGCCATTAAACGTCTGTTGAATGTGAGTATAAAAACACCAAGTGCACTTGTATACTGTGAATCTGGGAGATAACCACTTTATATTCAGACATTTTAAAATGTATCAAGTATTGGTTAAAGCTAACCCATATGGATAAAAGCCGTATTCCAAAGAAATGCTCTATGCTCTGTTTTGCAACGGTAAGAACTGCGTAGCCAACATATTCTTTACTTTGTTTAGATACGGCTTTGGTTTCGTTTGGGAGAACCAAGGAGTTGAAAATGTTAAATCTTTTGTGTCCATTTTTATGCAAAGACTATTTGATTGCCATGTACAGTACAGGCTATTGATTCTAAAATTATGGCAAAAGAAAGATTCAGATTCTATTCTTCGTTCAGGCAATTATGTGATGTCCCAACATATCTATTCACTGTTAAAAACCCTGCTCTCAGAAAACATTTGTCAAGAGTCAGACTCGGTGTCTCACAGTTGAAACCCCACGAATGTAGATATCCTAATAGGAAAGAAAATACTAGCTGTCCATTTTGCCCTATTTCTGAAGAATCAGAATTACATTTTATATTGGTTTGTACTTACTATAAAGCTATCCGAGAAATGTATATCCCACCCAAATATTGTCCCCACCCAAATGCGTTTAAATTAAGCCTATTGCTTTCTGATACAAGAATGTGTATGCCCCTTGCCCTGTATCTGTCTAGAGCATTTACTTTCAGAAATCAATGTTTATATGATGTTTAATGATCAATTTTTGCAGACTTATGAACATGCTACTTTTTGTCATCCTCCCTTCAACCCCCATCCCAGCCCACCCGACCCCTAACCCCCCCCCCCCCCCCCCCGACCTCTCCTGCCCCTTCCCCCTCTTTTCGAGGTTAAAGACGGTATCGATTAACTTTACTCATCTTATGTACGATATTATGATATGATTTCCCTTTGCTAACCCCCCCCCCCCCCCCCCCTTGACATGGGCAGCTCAAATAAAACTTTGTCTTGTCTTGTCTTGTCTCTCTCAAACAGGAGTGACGGTGTTGTGACAGGTGTGCTCCTCTTTCTTTTGTACATGGGCAACTTGATTCATCAGTGTGGTGACATCGAGTTGAATTCCGTACCTCCTAAACGAGATAATCTGAGACAAACAAGGATGACGAGTGGTGGTCAACGAACACAAGGTACAGAAAAAAACAACAGGTGAGAAACTGAGAGTTGGAGATCCTTTACTTAATGATATTGTTTCAATGTTATTAGACTTGAACACAAAAATTTGACGACAAAATTGATGGCATGAAAAAGGATTTGGCAGAACTGAAAGAGTCATATTCCGATCTAAAGCAAGAACTTCGCGACATAAAAAATGCTACTGACAATCTAAGGACAGAAAATGAACTTTTGAAAGAAGAAAACAATACCTTAAAGAAGAAGACAGACAATCTGGAGAAAAAGATAGACGATTTAGAAGGTCGTTCAAAAAGGAATAACTTGTTCATCTATGGTATTCCTAGGAGAGAAAAAGAAACCTGGCAAAATTGTGAGGAACTGATTACTGAAATGATAACGGACAAATTAGAATTATTAGATACAATCCATTTTGATAGGGTACATAGGTTGAACGCAAGTGATGTCGCCCATTGTTGCAAGATGTACCTTTTACAAGGATAAAGAGAAAATTATCAAAGAAAAGCGACAATTAAAAGGATCTGGTGTTTTCATCGGTGAAGATTTCTCCTGGAGAGTCAGGGAAACAAGAAGGAAACTAACGCCTTTTCGTCAGCCAGAGAGCAAGGTAAGAGAGCCACCATGGTTTTCGATCACTTTGTGATTGAAGGAAAAAATATGTACTGGACACTGATGAGAGACTGAAATTGTCCACCGAGGATTTCGGCCGGCCCTGTGTAACTAGCGCAATATCTAACATAACAGGTCATTTTACAACAGAGAATCAGTTTAAGGTGACACCGGCTACAACTTGTTCACGGACTGGAAATAGGCCAGCCAGCCAACTGTTTTGTGTGACAGTGAAGTGGTTCGTGCAGAGGGGAAGGGTGGGGTGTGTGCTGATTTTGCCGGTGACAGTCCAACATAATTATGTGCTGTCAAATGAGCACGTGAGACACGCATCAGAGAATAAAACCGTTTAATCTTGTGTTCAGCATGTCACTTTATTCTCCGTGTTTATGACACAAGCGTGTGACGCTCATGACACAATTCGCATGAATGAGAAAGCGAGCGTGATTGTAAAGATAAAGGCTTTAAATGATGTAATGGCGTCAGAAGAAAGCACAGATTCTCTTTTTTGTTTAACCATTATGTGAAATATTCAGTTGATGACGATGTTATGTATAGGCCTGTAGATAATATGTCTAATACTGCATATGAGAAAGATGTTCTGAGGCCATTAGATATTGTAGGCAGAGGGTGAGAGTGTGCTGAAGATAGGATAATGGAAAGGCTAGGGTGCAGTGATGACATGACAAGGAAAGGGAATGGGAACAGGGAGGATAAGACAGGGGAGAGAAATGGGAATAGGTGTAACATGACAAGGGAAGGGAGAGGGAGTAATGACTGTTTGGCATGCTAAATTAAAGAAGAGGAAAATAATAATCAGATGGATGGGAATGGATCTGGGATGGATGATACGTTTAGTCTTACGAGTTCTGTAAATATGGGTACATGTTTAGATAAAATGTCTTTTCTTTATTGGAATGTGTGTGGATTGCTTTCAATACTTGAGGATGCAGATTTTGTTCAGTTCATTTCTTCGTTCGACTTCGTATGTCTTGTAGAAACTTTTCTTGAAAAAAATGTCTAGTTTGTTTAAAGAGCATGCGTTATTTGCAAAACCAGCTGTTAAGCTGGCACGACATTCTTTCATTTCCATAAAAACATTCTGTTTGTTTGCACGTATGTACCTCCTGAACATTCACCATCTTATTCTGCATACGATTGTGATAATGGGATTAGTATACTAGAAGAAAGTCTTGTTGACAAGATGTTTTTGTTTGATGATGCACAAATGATACTGTGTGGTGATTTGAATGCAAGGACTTCCGATTGTTTCCCTGATTACCTTGATTAAAGCAGATTGCATGACAATTATACAAAATATTCTATAGACCAGAAGAAAAGAATGTTCCAGATACAGTAATGAATTCTTACGGTAAAAACATTACTGGACCTCAGTACGGCTTTGAGACTATGTATATTAAATGGTTTATGTCATGGTGACGAAAATGGTCAGGATATATAGGATACACACACACACACACACACACACACACACACACACACACACACACACACACACACACAACCGATCAAGGGTGCAGTGTGAATAATTATTTCTTAACTTCAACATCTTTCTTTGATTATGTGTGTGATTTTATGACTCTAAGTGTCCTTGACAGATTAGAATCAGATCATCTGCTTCTTTTGTTGTGCTTTAATAATCAACCAAGTATTTCTTCCATCAGAAATTCTGTGAATAAGAGTGAAGACATGTTCGCTGATAAATATAAATGGATTTCATCATATGACAGACATTTTTTACTCAATGAACTCGAATAAAGTAAAAAAAAAAAAAAAAAAAAAAGATTTAGAAGTGGCCACAGACTTAATCAATGTTGATGTTTAACTTAGCAGTAGGTAGGTTTAACCAGATTGTTAAAGATCAGGCAGGACATATGAGGAAACGAATACCGATACACGAGCAGTCAAGCAAAGGAAGGTTTGACCACGAATTCAAATTAAACAAACGAAAAGTGAAAAGCCTTCATAGATTGTTTAAGCGTTCACTGGATAAAAATGACTGAATTAGATTTTGTATAGCTAGAAGAGAATACAAAAATATGATTATGAGGAAGAAGGAGGAACGCAATGAATCAACTGCTTGATTCTGCTAAATGCCAGACGACATTTTGGGAAACGGTCAAAAAATTCTCTCGTAAAAGAACACAACCACAAAATAACATATCTATTGATCAGTGGTTTGGTCATTTTAAGATATTATTAGATAGAGAAACACGTGATTTTTCAGATGATGATACAGTAGAGGATGCTGATGAGATATATGACAGACCAATATCCAGGGACGAGGTAATGATAGCAGTTAGAAAGCTGAAGAATGGTAAATCGGCTGGACCTGATGATTTGATTGGAGAGTTCTTTAAAAACGTAGGAGAGCCAGTGTTAATGTTTTTAGTGAAATTATTTAACCATTTATTCAATAATGGCATATATCCAGATGATTGGACGGAGTCAACTATTATACCGCTTTTTAAGAAAGGCGAAGTCAATAACATGAACAACTACAGAGGTATATCATTGTGTAATATAAGTAGTAAGTTAAATAGTTCAATAATCAATAGCAGATTAAAAGATTGGGTAAATTTAAATAACAGAACTGGCGAATATCAAGCAGGGTTTAAGAAAAACTACTGTACGATAGATCATATATTTACATTGCTAGCTGCTATTCAGAAACAGTTTGCAAAGAATCAAAAGTTATACGTTGCATTTGTAGATTTCGAAAAAAGCTTTTGACTCCATTTCTAGAAATTTGCTATGACCTGTGTTTCTAAAAAATAAAGTCAATGGTAAATTATACAGATGCATTAAGAGAATTTATAGAGACGTAAAGGCTAGGATAAGAAGTGGGGGAAAACTGTCAGATGTTGTGAATTGCACAAGCTGAGTAAAGCCAGGTGATGTTTGCAGCTCGATTCTCTTTTCGTTGTTGGTCAACGAACTTGCAATGGAAATTATAGAAAATGGCAAACATGGTGCGCCCCTTGATTTGATAGAATTGTTCATATTTCTCTTTGCTGATGACATTATCTTGTTATCAATATCTATTGTTGGTCTACAAAGACAGTTGAATAGTTTGTATGCAGCTGTAATGAGACTGGAGCTAAGAGTTAATATGGAGAAAACGAATATCATTGTTTTTCGCAAGGGTGGGTATCTGGCTAGACATGAACAATGGATGTATGGAAATGAGACAGTAAAAGCAGTAAACGTATATAAGTATCTGGGTACATTCTTTCAGCCAGGCTAAGTTTTACATATGCATGTGGAAATATGGTTAACAGAGCAAAAAGAGCTGTTCTAATTATACTTAAGGTAATGTATAAGATTGACTGTAGTTCGTTTAATATATTCAAAAAGTTATTTGATTCACAAGTTCAATCAATCTTAAAATATGGGGCTGAACTATGCGCGTTCGAAAGCAGCAATGTTATTGAAAAGCTGCATTTGTTTGCCATGAAACGCTTTTTGAACGTCGACAGTCGTACTCCTAATGATTTGGTATATTGAGAACCGTGGAGATATCCCATTTGTTTAAACTCGTACGTTAAATGCATCAGTTACTGGCTAAAATTGACAAGGATGGAAAATTACAAGTTACCATTTAAAGCGCATAAAGTGTTGTATGATCTTGACATTAATGGAAAGAAGACTTGGGCGACAAATGTTCGTAAGTGTCCATATTCTTATGGTTTTGCTTTTGTATGGGATAACCAGGGTGTTGAAAATATTGCAGCCTTTATTAAATGCTTCAAACAAAGAATCATTGACTGTAGGTGGCAAGACTGGCATAGTCACATGCACACCAGTAACCGATTTGCTGAATATAGGGCATTTAAGGCAACAAATCTTGTGGAACCATATGTTGAAATTGTTATGAATAGATATGTTAAAAGTGCTCTTACAAAACTTAGATTTGGTGTGTCAGATATAGCCAGCCACCGATTTAGATAGAGTGAAAAAGTAGATAAGGTTATATGTCGCTTGTGTAATGTTTCTAAGGAAGATGCCATTCATACACAGGTGATCTCGGTCGTTTCCATCAGATTCTTGGCAGTGAGAAAGACAAGAAAGGACACCAGGTACCAGATGACTTTTTCCTTTCACCAGTCTTCTGATTACACTGTTACTATTCGTTGGAGTGTGAATGACTATTCCTGTATACATACCTAGTTGAAATGAGGTCAATGTCTGGCAAAATGAATACATACATACGAGCTCTCTCTCTCTCTCTCTCTCTCTCTCTCTCTCTCTCTCTCTCTCTCTCTCTCTCTCTCCCAAAAATACTCTATCACAAGATTCAGGCTGAAAAGTATTGCTCTTCTACCTCTCACTCCTGTCACTTCAGCTTCAATGGATGCTACAATGGACAGCAAGCCATGATCACTCTGTGTCCGTTCACACTGTCCATGGGCACTCTCCTCAGGCATGAAGCCTTTCCATCAATAGTCACTCAACTTATCGAAAACATAGACATTCTCACTCCAATATCTTCCAAGCGGAGAAAAATCTGCCCAATCTGTTTTTGTTTATCATACCTTCACATTCTGCGACCTATTTTCAGAATTCTAAAATGACAACAGTTCTCTGTCGCTCTCCAGTGGGCTTCGTGCTTTTTTTCTATATCATATTTTGTAGAGGTTTACACCGATCCACTCTGTGCGCTGGCAATAATACACAAAAGTTTTTTGTTAACATTGACTGATGTCTTTCAGAGAATGCATACACTGAAGGCAGCTTGGGCCTTGAAAAAAGATCGATCCTGCTTCTGCTGGCGCTTAAGAACTACATGGAAGGACCAAGTGGACAGCATGGTGGCTGCAAGAGGGGATGTTTTATGTGAGAATCTTTGCCTTCCACGTCTCCCTAGAGGAACAGTCATAGAGGAGCACTTCACAGGAAGTGCGCATTGAAAGCGTCTGCATTCCTTTGTGATGAAGTTCAGCACCATCACCCCTCCTTCAGCCATACACACATTCCGACCCTATCATCACTACGTTTACAAAAATGTCGAAATGAACGCATACATCCACGTGCAAGGATGCAATATACAGATACACACCCCAAGATTATACAGAGATACACTCACAAATTCGCACCTACATGCATGAGCACGCGCATGCGTGAGTGCGCATACACATACTCGCACAATCCAACGCACGTGCAGGCGTGTACACACACACACACACACACACACACACACACAGCACAGCACACACACAACACAACAGGCCATACGCGCGCGGGCGCGCGCGCGCGCACACACTCACACACACACACGTCTGTCTAAAATAATGTTGTTTGGCAGTTCTTATTCTCAAAGGGGCAGTCTTCTTACTATATTTTGTTTCTTTCATCCTTCGCGGAATTAATTAGGCTAGGAAGGGGGCAAACGTCACTAGAAATATAGAACACAAAACCCCAAACAATAAATTCTAAAATACCAGAAAACTGCACAGGAAGACAGAGAAGGAATGCAGCCGTATTTTCTCCTACTTGAATTAGAAAAAAAAAAAAATGTACGACAGTCCTCTTAATTTCAAACCAATTGTAACTCACATTCAGATCCATAGTTTGCTTTTTTTTTTTTTTTTTAACTGTATCCATTAAAAAACTTCATGGCTTTGACAATTTCTTAAAAAGTTTCGTTTAGATCGATTCAGTAGCTTATGCAGTTTTGATCGGAGACAAAAAGATGCCGTTGAAAATACAACATAAGAAATAACATTGGAAAAATATTAACATAAACTATATAAACACTTTACTAAACATACGTAAGTGTAAAGAGACCATGTAAAATTATGTAAACGGATAGCACACGCACAAAACATCACTATCAAACCTTACAGAACTACCGCAGTCGTTCCTGTGAATCTGAACATTTATTAGAAAATGCAGGGTCAGTAAGCTTGGTTCAACTGTCTTTCGTTTCATTCAGTTGCCTCCCTTCTCTCCACACTTTCTTTCGCTTTTTGTCGGTGCTTTGTTTTAAAGTAAAGAATATTTTGCAGGTAAAAGCTGACTCGCAGTTAAACTTGAAAATAAGGGTTGAGAAACAAAAGTCAAAGAAAGGCACAACTCGTTCTCACCAGTTGACTTCAATTCTTAGTTATCCACACAGCAAACTGGGACAGACGATGGTTACAATCAATAGCTGAGCAAAGGGCAATCACCCATGTGAACTGTCTGTTTTTATAGTTTTGTTAGCACTGGCTGAAAGGAGGCTTATGAAGTCTCTGTCCATTTCTTTTGTGTCAATAGGAAAACATGCAATATCATTGAGGGGAAAGGCACCTCTCTCTCTCTCTCTCGCTCTCTCTCTCTCTCTCTCTCTCTCTCTCTCTCTCTCTCTCTCTCTGCCTGTCTGTCTGTCTGTCTCTCTCACTTCCCTCTGTCTCTGTCTCTCACTCTGTGGATGATTTAGCCTGAGACTATTACTCCAATATCCATGTTTACATTAAAATTACTATCTTTTACGATCAAACCAACTGTCAAGTTAAAATCTCTCCATATATCTGTTTTTCTTCTATAAGAAAAAGTATGTCTGTTGCAAGCAGTTTGAGTCCTCTAAAGGTAGATCTTTTTGGTGTGTCGTCAGATGACAGATGCAAGTGGACAGTATAATTGGCTCAAGCGGGGATGATTTTCATCTTACTTTCTTTTCCTCGTACACCTTCCCAGAAAGGCTGTTTTGCATTAAAAAAAAAAACTGCATAGAGAAAATTATTCTATTTTCTCTCTGTTGGGGCCAACACTCTCAACACTTCTCTCCACTCAAGTATATATATGCATACATGCTTACATATATACGCCTATCTAATAACTACTGAACTTTCTTGACTGTTGGGGAAAAAAAGACCACACACACACACACACACACACACACACACACACACACACACACACACACACACAAAAGCACACACATTTTCATGAAGTGGTACGCGCTTGCATTTAGATGCATACATCAACTTTCCTTTTGTGAATACTGTGGTTGTTGACAAAATAAGCCTAGACAAGAAAATGGGCTGAAGTTGCAGGAAATTAGCAACAAAAACACCCACACAGTGTAAAATCATCAACACCAGAGGCTCCGGCTTCAATAAATTAAATATTCAGGTCTAAAGCGTTCATTTTTAACTTTTAAAACAAGATAACACTTCAGAAATACCAAGTGCAAAACTTTGACTTTTTTCCTAGTGCTTCATGTTTTCATACTTGTGTGTGTGTGTGTGTGTGTGTGTGTGTGTGTGTGTGTGTGTGTGTGTGTGTGTGTGTGTGTGTTTGTGCATGCGCGCGCGCGCGTGTGTGTACTTGTGTGCATACATGTATATCTATGTGTGTGTGCGTGCATGCGTGCGTGCATACATGCATATGCGTGTGTGTGTATATATTTTGAGCCGAATCTTCTACTCTAATGTGTTTTGATTATTAAAAAGTTCAAATACGTGGGCGCAAATATTTCTCTTACAATGAGGAGTCAGGAACGGACACTACCGCGTGGAAGCTTTCCTGTTGCACGCAATCTTGGTCCTCAGGGATTGATCCCGAGGTATGAGCTGTGGCACAGATAAATTAATGGATGCAGACTAAAATCGTTTTCGTCCTTGTGAATGGAATGAACGTTCCTTTGAAAATGTAGTATCATGAAGCTTTACTTTGTTGGTTTTTTTTTTTTACTATAGCTCTTTTATCAGCATTTCTTCGTTTTATCCTTTGCTTGTTTCATCTATCCATGTTCCAAATGCAAATGTGGGCCGAACTTAAAAATAGCACGGATGAGTGGCAAGCAGGATTTAAGAAAGGTTATTCAACTCTTGATCAGATGTTTACACTTTTGGCTGTTATACAGAAACAGTTTTCATGGAATCGCAAATCATATGTGGCCGTCATTAACTTCGAAAATGTATTTGATTCAGTATCTAGAAAAAAACTACTTTAGCCAATACTTCAAAAGAATGGAATAAAGGGTAAAATATACCGATATATCAAGAGCATGCAAAATTTTGACTTTTTTTCCTGGATCTAGTTGCAAAGCGAGAGGACTGCAGGCGGAAATCTAAACAAATCTTAAATAAATATTAGCGAACCGCCTAGAGAACGTGGACAAACGAGTCACAAGACGAAACACAACGCGTTTCGACCTCTTAGGTCTTCATCAGGTAACGAATAAAACAACGGAAATTCACTTAGCTTTGATCGCTTCAGATCACTTCGCAGGGTTCAGCGCAAGGAACGCCTTCCTTGCGCTGAACGCCTTCTTCCTTGCGCTGAACCCTGCGAAGTGATCTGAAGCGATCAAAGCTAAGTGAATTTTCGTTGTTTTATTCGTTACCTGATGAAGACCTAAGAGGTCGAAACGCGTTGTGTTTCGTCTTGTGACTCGTTTGTCCACGTTCTCTAGGCGGTTCGCTAATATTTATTTAAGATTTTTTCCTGGAGCTTGATGTTTTCATACTTGTGTGTGTGTGTGTGTGTGTGTGTGTGTGTGTGTGTGTGTGTGTGTGTGTGTGTGTGTGTGTGTGCGTGCATGATTTTACAGAATACATAGTTTATTCAAAAGGTTAAAGGAAGGAGGCGCATGTAGTCCTGTTTTGGTTTCCTTGTTTATCAACGAATTGGCACAAGAAATCATAGAGAAGGAAAGACATCGTGCAACACTGTCTCTAGATATAATTGATTTGTTTATCAATTTTTGTAATTGGCAGGTGATATATAGCTTTATTGTCAGAAACACCAGTTGGCCTTCAGACCCAGTTGAACAATTTATGTAATGCAGCTGCTAGACTCCAACTTAAGATAAATATGAACAAGAGCAATGTTGCTGTAATTAGAAGATGAGGGCACCTTACAGCACGAGAGAGACGGTCTTTTAATGGTGAGCAAATGGCTGTCGTTAACTATTATAAGTATCTTGGTATTTATATTTCTACCCGACTTAGTTTTGTGGCTGCGTGTAAAGATCTCACGAGCAGGGCGACAAATGCATTGTTATTAATTCTGCAACGATTGTTCGTAATTAAAAAATAATTCGCTACAGTATAATTAAAAATGTTTTGATACTCAGGTGCAACCAAATACTCTATTATGGTACTGAACTGTGGGGACTGGATGCTGCCGCCGTTCATGTTGATAAGGTTTATTTGTATGCTCTAAAGAAGATTTTTAGTAGTCAACATAAAAACACCTAACGATTTAGTTTATGGAGATACTGGACGTCACCCTATTTACATAAATTCAAGTGTACGGTGTATTCGATACTGGCTAAAGATATCACGGATGAATGATCACAGATTACCTTTGAAACCTTATAAAATGTTGTTTTTGTTAGATTCACAAGGCAAAACCGCATATGTGTCAAGTGTTCGTAAGATCCTATTTCTAAACGGTTTTGGATTTGCATGGCTAAACCAGAGTGTTGAAAATGTGAAATATTTTTTGCAAGTGTTTCGTCAAAGACTTATTGATAACAGATGGCAAAACTGGCATGAATATGTTCAGGAAAGTGATAGATTTACATGGCACAGATCATTTAAATCATCCAATGATAGCGAAATGTATCTTTCACTTGATACTGGCAGGCATACAAAACATTACATGACGAAGTTCAGATTTGGTGTTTCGGATATAGCAGCGCATAGTCAACGGTGTAATGTAGTTTCTGATCGCAGTCTGATATGCCCGCTATGAGAAAAGGCAAGTGATGACGAAATACACTTCTGTTCTTCTGCCCTGCTTTCAGTGACCTACGGCAGGAATATGTTCCATCTAAATACTATGCAAATTCATGTGAGTTTCGCATTAATGACGAATGAAAATGAAATTATTGTGATGAATTTGCGCATGACTTTGTATAAAGCATTTAAGAGGCGAGCTGTTATGGTTAGCTAACAAGTGTATTGACACGCCGATGCTACATGGATACGGATATTTTAGTATGGAGGTAATATCTGGGTCAGTAGATTATACTTCATGCACGTGTTTAGAAGATTGTATTGCATGCATTTGAGTATCATTTTGTGGTTGTTGTTTTTCATGTATTCGAGTATTATTTTATGTTGATATCGTTACACTCATCATGCTGAGTTTTGAATGCAATCTCCCTTCAGAAAGGGCTGTGGCCTATCTGAATAAATTCGATTTCTCTCTCTCTCTCTCTCTCTCTCTCTCTCTCTCTCTCTCTCTCTCTCTCTCTCTCTCTCTCTCTTCTCTATTCTACTAAACAGAATGAGAGCGTAGGCGTGTCCAGGCAAGTATTGAGAAAATTCCTCATTCACAAGTCTCCCGTAATATGTGGAGATCGGCTGTGTGCGTGTGCCTCGTTTAAGAGATATGGAATATGAACTGAAACCAATCTATGAAAATATGGAAAGCTACACGAAAGAAGCCTGTTGACTCTTCACAAACAGACGACGCCGTGTAAAATGGATCTCCCCCACCATCTCAGCTGACTCCCACCCAAACGAGAAAGGACATACAATATCGATTCCCCCACCCCACCCCTACCCCACCCACCCCTTCTACCAGTCAGTCTCGATTGACTCTTCTCGAACGGACATCAACATATCTGTTACCCCACAGTCTCACCTGACTTCTTAAATGACCATCCACATGTCATATGTGTTTCCTCCCCACAGTCTCAGCTATCACCAGGTGTGCACGGTCCTCGTTCTACAAGGATTCATGAGACATGATTTCCGTAGAAGAACTTCATCTTTGCTGTGTACAATTTTCGTCCTTAAGTAATTAATTCCGGTGAGGCATTCAATACAGATGATGTGAATGGACAGCGACATGGATGAACTAACAGGGTGGAATGGGTCGTTAGTACTTGGTGTAACATATGTGATCTTCCCCGACAGTCTGACGTACTTAAATGCTCTCTCTCTCTCTCTCTCTCTCTCTCTCTCTCTCTCTCTCTCTCTCTCTCTCTCTCTCTCTCTCTCAGATAGACAAAACAGAGAGCTAGACGCAGCCCTATACGGTTTTTTTTTCTTTGTCGATTAATATATTAGCCCTGGAAATTAGAGAGGAAGGAAGGCATGATAAGAATTAACTTTTGATTACGTCGATTTGTTTACTTTTGTTTTTAGCTGATGACATTGTCTTACTTTTCGAAACATCTGTTGGTCTTCAAATACAGTTGAACGATTTATGTAATGCAGCTTCAAGACTACACCTCCATGTTAATACGAAGACTACACCTCCATGTTAATATGAAGACCACCTCCATGTTAATATCAAGACTACACCTCCATGTTAATATCAAGACTACACCTCCATGTTAATATCAAGACTACACCTCCATGTTCATATCAAGACTACACCTCCATGTTCATATCAAGACTACACCTCCATGTTCATATCAAGACTACACCTCCATGTTCATATCAAGACTACACCTCCATGTTCATATCAAGACTACACCTCCATGTTCATATCAAGACTACACCTCCATGTTAATATCAAGACTACACCTCCATGTTATATCAAGACTACACCTCCATGTTCATATCAAGACTACACCTCCATGTTCATATCAAGACTACACCTCCATGTTAATATCAAGACTACACCTCCATGTTAATATCAAGACTACACCTCCATGTTCATATGACAAAGAGCAATGATGCTGCGGTCATAAAAGGTGGTTATCCTGCCCAAGCGTGCGCTCACACACACTCACGCACGCATGCACGCACACACACACACACACACACACACACACACACACACACACACACACACACACACACACATACACACACGACACCACACCACACCACACCAACACAGAGAGAGAGCGAGAGAGAGAGAGAGAGAGAGAGAGAGAGAGAGAGAGAGAGAGAGAGAGAGAGAGAGGGAGGGAGACAAAGAGGAATGTCTCTTCATGTAAAGAAATCACTAACTAATAACTGTTTTATATGTATCGAGGTGTATCTACCTATCTATCTATTTATATATCTATCTACCTATCTATCTATATATCTATCTTTATAATTTATCCTTCCATCCGTCTGTCTGTCTATCTATCTATCTATGTCTATCTGTCCGTCTTCCTGTCTTTCTGTCTGGCTGTCTATCTATCTATCTATCTATCGCTTTATATATATATATATATATATATATATATATCTTTCCATCCGTCTGTCTATCTACCTGTCTATCTATATGTCTGTCTGTCCGTCTTCCTGTCTTTCTGTCTGGCTGTCCATCTATCTATCTATCTATCGCTTTATATATATATATTATATATATATATATATATATATATTCTTTCCATCCGTCTGTCTATCTACCTGTCTATCTATATGTCTGTCTGTCCGTCTTCCTGTCTTTCTGTCTGGCTGTCCATCTATCTATCTATCGCTTTATATATATATATTTTTTTTTTCCATCCGTCTGTCTATCTACCTGTCTATCTATATGTCTGTCTGTCCGTCTTTCTGTCTGGCTGTCCATCTATCTATCTATCTATCGCTTTATATATATATATATATATATATTTATTTATTTTTCCATCCGTCTGTCTATCTACCTGTCTATCTATATGTCTGTCTGTCCGTCTTTCTGTCTTTCTGTCTGGCTGTCCATCTATCTATTATCTATCTATGCTTATTATTTATATATATATATATATATATATATATATATATATATCTTTCCATCCGTCTGTCTATCTACCTGTCTATCTATATGTCTGTCTGTCCGTCTTTCTGTCTTTCTGTCTGGCTGTCCATCTATCTATCTATCTATCGCTTTATATATATATATATATATATATATTTTTTTTTTTTTTTTCCATCCGTCTGTCTATCTACCTGTCTATCTATATGTCTGTCTGTCCGTCTTTCTGTCTTTCTGTCTGGCTGTCCATCTATCTATCTATCTATCGCTTTTTATATATATATATAATATATATATCTTTCCATCCGTCTGTCTATCTACCTGTCTATCTATATGTCTGTCTAGTCCGTCTTTCTGTCTTTCTGTCTGGCTGTCCATCTATCTATCTATCTACCTACCTACCTACCTACCTATTTATCGATCGATCTACTTTTTTTCTTAATTCGACTTAGTTTTCTATTTGCTTGTGAAGAAGTTGTAGGTTGGGGAAAAAGAAAATCTGCTTGTCGTGTACAATGTATGCCCCTATTCACACAATGCTACACCGTCGATTTCCGGGAATAGTCCGGAGGACGGCAGGGAAAGCCGCACGACACTGAAGAAGACCACATTTATGGAGTCTGTGGGCTGGCTCCCCACCTTTGCCCATCTCCAGCTTGCCACGAACTCCAAAAACGATAGATGCTGCCAAGATTCACCTTAAAGGGCAGAGAATGCTGAATCCGTCAGAACCACCCCACTCACGACTGGACAGATTACGAATAACGACTGAGCGAATTCCGGTGTGGGAAAATCTCCGCTCAGTGTAGCATGAAGATCCACAGAACAAAAAAGGGCTGTATGAAGACTCAGGTGAACGGTCAGCAACGCGCGGTGCCAACAGGTAAGACATCAGAAAACCAAGGCCTGAGTTCAAATCACAATCTCATTGACATCCATGCTATTTATTGAGACAAGAAATTTGCACAGGTTCTCAATGCTTAAAGGAAGAAACTCAACTAGCCATCCGCAAGTGCACAACAAAAGAGAAATGGGAGACATTACATTAAAAGATAGCCGAAAGAGTGCATGCACTGATAGGAAGCGCAGCACGAAATCGCTACCTTTGGACACCTCATACACAGAACATGTTGAGACACGTATGGAGTAAAACATCCAAAAGTGAAAACACCTCCTCAAAAATCCAGACGCTAACAAGAGATGGATGTCATCTGAAAGAGAAGGACGAATCTCAGAATGAAATGAAGGCTGCTTCAGAATCTGAGAAGAAATAGCTAGGGAGGCTCCAGGAGGACCTGAAAGCACAACACAGTGCCCTCCACAAAGCAAAATCAGCAAAAGGAGAAACAAGAAGAAAACCCAATATTGCTTCTTCAGAAACTCCTTCGACTTCTCCTTAAATATATTTGAACAGCCAAAATCAGGAACACACACAGTAGACAAAGAGACACGGTTCTGCAGCATCTCAGAAAAAAAAAATTCCGACCCTCAGAACTATGCACCACTTGAAATCCAGGGATTCGTGCAGCCACACAATATGTTCAGTGACAAGCCACCAACTCTGGACGAGGTAAAAGATGTTGTTAAAAAGTAGAGCCAGGACCCAAAGGCATACTCAATATGCTGCAGGGGAAATGTCCCAATATCCTAGAATGGCTCCACAAAATGATAAGATCCACATGAATGTACCTGAAGATCAACAATCAATGGATGATATCGATAGCCAAAGAGCAGAACTCGATTGACATAAACACTTCATGCCAATATCACGTCTGCTTGAGGATGGGAAATTGTCTCTGTCATGGCGGCAGGGGATGCCTCCTTTCTGGATTGACAAATCCAAAGCTCTTAGCAAAAATGAGTCCTTGAATTTGTCAAAAGGAAACATTCATTAGTTCTATTGCCATCGTAATTTTTGACAGAATCCAAGGAACTTAAACGTGTAAGTTACGAGTAACTACCACATAAAAAGAGTAGATAGAATTGTTGTCTGTCAAGTTACATTTCCCATTACGACAATGTAAATGGAGATAATGGAATCACTAAGAATACTAAAAGGCACAGGCATTGGTCATGAGCATGCGCATACTGTGTCGGAAAGGACACATCAAGTTGGCCGAAGTGATCTCGGTCGTTTTCTTCAGATTCTTGGCACTGAATGATAAACAAAGGACACAGACATCAGGTAAAAGTTGACATGCATCTTCCACCAGTCAAAAGAAGACATTCACCATCCACGAGTCCCCTGATTACACTGTTACTGTTCGTTGAAATGTGGGCGATCATTTCTGTTTGCAGTCCTTGCCGAAATAAAGTGAACTTCAAGCAATTGAGAATTGTGTATATATATACGCATGGGACTCTCTTCCTCCCTCTCATTCTCTCTCACATACATGGAAAGATTCAAACGCACGATTAAGACATAGATGTACTGCAATTCTACGTTTCACTACTTGTCACTGCAGAGTCAAAGGATGCTACAATAGATGGCAAGCTATGACCACCGCATGTTCTTTCAGATTTTGTCCATGTACCCTCTCTTCACAATCGATTATTTGGCCACATATATCACCAGTTCCCCCGTCCATCCTCGCAATACTGTCTCATCAATAGTAGACAGGGTCCTCTGACAATTAATTATTTTTATGGTGGCAGAACTTGTTTCCCACAGAAGTCCACAAAGCCTTAGAGAGATGAATGCGAAGGCCAGCTAATGAAGACTACATGTGCCACAGTGGACCTCTGTTTTCTGAGCTTGTTTCTCAGCAGTCACTTATTTCGTATTTACAAGGCGCTATTCGCTAGTCATCAGAAAAAAAGGAAGGAAGAAAGAAAGAGAGAAAGAAAGGAAGGAAGAAAGACAGAAAGGAAGAAAGAAAGGAAGGAAGGAGGGAAGAAAGACAGAAAGGAAGAAAAAGAAAGGAAGGACGGAAGAAAGTTATGAATGAATGAAGGAAGACGGAAGGTAAACAGAAAAAGACAAATGAAAAGAGAAAAAGAAAAGAAGCACACAGACGCAGGCAGGCAGGAAGGCACGCACTCACTCACACACACACACACACACACACACACACACACACACACACACACACACACACACACACACACACACACACACACATAAGGAAATGCTAGCCTGCCTGAGTGCTCGTTTTACGGCTTGAGAACTACAGTGTTTAAATCAATCACTGGAGGATGCAGGCTGGTGTTGGCTAGAGAAACAGAACTATGAACATAATTACATGACGACCATACAGGCAAAAGAAGGGATTTTTCTCATATCAACTATAACTGCAATGTATTCAGTACTATTCGGACTTATTGTAGTCTTAAATGTTGTAGACCAGAGGTAGTTCCTACATTATCCAGTTCTCTTCCTATCCTTTGGATGGTCCCAAGCCCTGGTGTGGTCCTCTTTCCCTCTATTCAATCTATCCCTTGTCGCGTGAAATGATCTTCATACAGAGTTGCTTCTTCGCCACCTTTCCTCCCAAAAGCTTTCCATCTCTGTCTCTGTCTCTGTCTCTGTCTCTCTCTCTCTCTCTCTCTCTCTCTCTCTCTCTCTCTCTCTCTCTCTCTCTCTCACGTTTTCTGTTTTCATTCCTTTTCATTTAAATAATTCACTGAAAAGACCAGGCTTTACAATAAGATATATTGGTAATTTAGGTACTTATCAGGTACACACGTGTATTGCTTTTGTACAACAAACTGGTTACATTTGACACAGTGGTTTTCTCTTTTGCATACGCCACTTCGAATGTGCCTTCTATCATTTCTACCCCCTCCCCTCCAAAAAAAGTGATAATTACTTCTGTCTGTCTGTCTGTCTGTCTGTCTGTCTGTCTGTCTGTCTGTCTGTCTGTCTGTCTGTCTCTCTCTCTCTCTCTCTCTCTCTCTCTCTCTCTCTCTCAATCGCACTATTTACGTCCAAAGTTCAGTAACTTTCGTCCCTGATCTCCCTAGTGGCTATCCACCACTGAAGTTTTCTTAATGATGGAGGAGGTCTTTCTCCCTGCAGGATGCCAGAGAAGGGCTGGGAGCTGAAAACGAGAACTAGACAGGATCCCATCTTATCCAAATCACCCAAGGGAAAAATCCCTTGCCTCAACGCAGTGGCGTTTTCCTAGCTTCTCACAACCCAGGATCTCTGAGCTGGTATGCACAAAACGGCTAGCTACGTTGAAAACTAATTTGTGAGACATTCCCGTAGGCTGCAGCACAGTTCAAGCAATACTGACTGCAGATAAAATTGCTCTTGACTGAAAGTCGGGCCCCAAAAGGGAAATGGACGTGGCAGGGTGACAATATGGGCAAGGGTGCGTGGAGAAGTTTTGAGGGTGGAAGAGGTGGGGAAAGAATTCTTGTTTCCGTGTGTGAACGCACGCATAATATCTTGCACACACGTAAAATCCCATCACCAACTTTCGGAAGAGTAGGCCAGTTTGGCCGTTGGTATGGATGACACGTTACACACAGCATGCACCCTGCGTAAGAAATGGAAAGAATGAAGGAAGTAAAGAAACTGAGTAGACGATACTGAACGATATTGACTGGATGACACGGGGAACGACTGAATGAAGCGCCAGCTGGCAGCTCTTCAGTCGGCACTACCCAGGTAGGCAGCCCGTTGTGTAAGCGTGTGTTGATTGTAAAGCGCTTAGAGCTTGGTCTCTAGCCGAGAATAGGCGCTATATAAGTATTCATTATTATTATTATTATTATACAGCATGTGTGTGTGTGTGTGTGTGTGTGTGTGTGTGTGTGTGTGTGTGTGTGTGTGCGTGTGCGAGCGTGCGTGCGTGCGTGCGTGCGTAAGTGCGTGCGTGTGTGTGTGTGTGTGTGTGTGTGTGCATGCACAGGCATACATGCGTGCGTGCATGCATGTGTGCATGCGTGCGTTCATACGTGCGTTGTGGTGCGTGCGTGTGTGTATGCGTGCGTGCGTGCGTGCGTGTGTGTGTGTATGTGTGCGTGCGTGTGTGCGTGCGTGCGTGCGTGTGTGTGTGTGTGTGTGTGTGAATTGTTTTAGGGCGAAAGTGAAATATAGAAAGACAAAATCAAAATACGTCAGAACACAAGAAAATTAACCAAGTATTATGATGAAGCCAAATCGAGCACACTAACGATATCAGACCTTGGGCAAAATGATTTAAAAGGTGACATTCTTCCATTCATTAATTCTGATGGAAGCAAAAACAGAGATGCATAAACTGAAATCACAATATTTCCTATTTTCAACTATTAAAGACAGAGAAGGAAGAAACATGGACAGGCTTGATAAATATTCGCTAAATATTGGTACCATATCTCTGTAGGTTAAAAAAAAAAAAAAAAAAACGTCTGAAAGCGCTTTAAACATTCCGAGAACAAGCCCCAGAATCAACATCGCCCTACCATAAATTGTCATTATTTTTTGTTCTGTAACTGGCTTCAGTGTGCACCAGACCGGAATGAAAGTCTCAGCCACATGTGGACATCACACACTCAGATATCATTCGTGAAGCACGTGGGCATTTCAACATTTCGGCGATGTGGCCTGTCAGCTCTGTCAACGTAAATCCATCTGCAGACATTCACTCTCCGCAATGTAAGCTTTCTGCGAAAGCTTTCATTCTTTATGTTGTCCAGTATCAATGTGTGCGTAGAAGTTAGCGGGCGAGGTGCGAGCGAGGGTGAAGTCTTCTCCATTGCCCATGAATTGGCAGCATTCGCTTTAAGGAGTCTGTGGCATGGAGGTTTGATGGTACATGATTCTGCAATTTGAATAGACTTGGTAAACCAAAGAAAAGTAGCAAACAAGCAGTGCACCTGCAAATGTATCTGATTGAAAGAAAACTCCTACCATCTAAAAGAAGTATGCAATGGATTTCAGCAGTTCTGCAATGTCTGCGAGCCAAAGTATAGCCATCGAAAAGAAATCTCTAACCAACGCTTGAAATGTTCGTGGAAGATAAATTTACAGTGCTAACAAAACCCTGGTTTCATTTTTAGCCCGAAGCTGCTTAGCTGACTGCATTTCAAATTCGTATGCATGCACTTGCAGTTGGACAGAAACATACACCAAAGTGTAAAAAAAGTTTCAACTTTCATAGCAGCATTTTTGTATATTGTTCTAAGTTTTTGTACAGCTTTGTTAACTTGTCATCTGATGCTTGCTCTGAGCAGATTTGAGAGGTTACTTATTCACAGATTCTGGGAACATTGATTTCCTAGTGGCATATGTCTACACACATTTACTTACCAAACATTTCTACTCTCTGTCATACCTCTTCAAAGGCAAGAATTTTGATTATTTCTGCATCGCCGTTACCTAAGACATGCTATTTCAAGCACAAATGGACTTTTTTTCAGTGCGAAGAAATGTCTATTGGGATGGTTTGCCGTTAGAATGTTACTGATCATCCGTACAAGTTTTAGTGGAGGAAGAGAAGAGATCGGTAAAAAAATACATAACATGAAATGGAACCATGTCGAAAATTATTTGTATTCCAAAATGATAATTATATACATGTCTAAACATGTTAAAATTTCATTCGTGATTTCGATCGCTATAGGATACGTCTTGATGTGAATCAGTTGGTAGCCACAGACAATGTAACATGTAACACAATGAGGCATGCAGGCAAACTGTTAGATCGTTCTGTGGTAGCGCTGACGGTCGTGGGTTCGAACCATCCGCGGTTTTGGATTTCTAAGGCTTGAACATCCATGATAATCGTCTGGCTGTTAGTGGATACCCGATTCAGTACAGGGAAAGTTGAGACGGTGGAAAGGCAACTGAACTGCGCCTAATGTTGTGCACTAGACATGATGAACTTCCTAGAGTTTACTGCGCCAGGGCTACTTAGGCTACGAGATCTTTATATTAAATCTTTACATAGCGGGTTGACTCTGCTTAAATCACTTACAAACCCGAAAACAGCATCACAAGCCGCCACGAGTCACATCAATTCATATTATGATCTACTATAATGGCACGCGTGAGCGAAAGTGCTGAAATTGGTATGATATGCTAAAGAGTTATGGGTCGTTTGCTTTCGGACGTGGGATAGCGTTGGGTTAACGAATTACACCTGGAAACTAGGGGCACAGTCTTTGGAAGTGACGCAACAACGGATGCACAAATGCTTTGAAATCTCCTTACTTTCATGATGTCAGCTACAGCCCAAGACTTTATTAATGTGGCTACATGGTTTTTATGGTTCGCCCGACCCTCCTTTCCGGTCCCCTCACAATTATTGTGTACGGTAAAGAGGTTAACCTTTTACCGTCTCTGTTCTCACGCCACTCATGCCGACTGCCCCCCCCCCCCCCCCCCACATACACACAGAGCCACACACTGGTTTATCCGGTTGCAGCTTTAACACAAAAGCCTCCAAGGGTCGATCCGTTTTAAGTCATTATAGAGCAAGCCATCGGAAAAGACAGTGGATTTTGTTCTTGAAACATACTGATTTTCAGTTATGTATGCTCTGAGCCAACCTACAAAGTCACTTCCTACTAAGCACCCCCCCCCCCCCCCCCAACTGATCACAATAAATGCTTGGTAAGGAACCCAGTGTGAGACAAGACAAGACAAGACAAAACAAGACAAGACAAAAAGCTTATTAAAAGAAAAACAACAACAAAAAACGACTTAAGAGTTCCCCGTACACACGCGGTTTTACACACTGTAAACGATCTGGACAGAAGTAATCCACACTCACTTACAATTGATGCTTCTGGCTACGTGCTGATCTCAGTAGGTCTTACTTTTTCATTATGACAGGCAAAAGACGTAAGATTTTTGAAATTCAATTCTTTTCTTGGTATCAAACAATTTGCGGGACTTAATCACATACGGGTTTGTTCAGTAATAACGAGGGATCGAAGTCTTTCTTGAGCTGGCGAAGTAACTACAATTACAAATGTAGTGAAATTCATTTCCCAGCTCTGACAAATTATGCAACTGACAAAACCGTTTTTTTCGGCCTCTTTGAATCGGTAATCTGGAAGTTATTGTTCTGAAATGGAAAAATGCCAACGGTGACTGTTGGGGCAATATGACGAGTTTTCATGATGGAAGAGCAAACATTCTGCTCTGGAGGGCTCCATCATCTCTGTCAAATGACATTCCCAAAGACCTTGCCCCACTGCAGCCATTTTGACCCATTCTCCCCACGGGCAATGGCATTGGGAGCCAATTGGAAGCATGACAATTCAGTAGATTGTTAACAGGGACAGATTGCTGACGTACGCGCTGCGTTGGGCAATGGCGTTATGCAACCGAGGGTGGGAAGACGGCCGTAAGATTTACTCAAATCTGCTCAACAGCTTTGAAAATAAATAGATAATTAAGTAAAGAAAGAAAGAAGGAAAAACAGACAGAAAGAAAGGAAGAAAGAAAGAAAGAAAGAAAGAAAGGAAGGAAGGAAGAAAAATATGCAACCACCACTAGGAAACTCTTCAATATGAACCAGACTGACTACATTTGTATCTATATTCACGTGCATGCATTTTTACATAGCTTTAAATCAACAAAACAATACTGACATAAATCCTCTCCCTCTCCCCCGTCCGCTCCTCTCCGCATAAGCTTTGTTTTTAGGGTGTTAGATGGGATGAGGGAAATAGTGGTATTGAGAGTTCGAAAGGGACGCTTTTATGAACCCGACTGCACTGTGACGATTTATCACCAACAACATTACCCAATAACATCGCTCATGCATCGGACGCGGTAGGATGTACTTAAGCATTTCATCTTCTTGTTTTCAGGAAGCCAGTTAGGAGGAAGGCGGAGCATTGTTCTGGCTGGGCCTAATAAGGAACGGCAGACATAATGGGAAGTTTGATGGACCCTGACAGTGCCAAGCACGCCTGTGGTGCCACCATCAATCATGTTTAAAGCAGGTGTACCTCAAGGTTCAGCGCTATAGAGGGGGTTCTTGCGTTTCACCTTTCTCCGGGCTAATGACACCATGAAGAAGATTGATTTTAGGGCTACTGGCATATGTGTTCAGTAGTCTACACAATTTGTGCTGCATGGTTTAATTAAATAGATTATTAACGAATGCAATGGCCTGTATGTAGGTCGGGAATCGCGTGGGCATGGGGAATGGGTGGACGGGAGGCGGGCAGGTAGTATAAAAAGAGTTTGTTTACCACTTAAATTCACTACATCATCCTCGCTTGTTCGATGGACAGACAGACAGACAGAACGACAGACAGACAAGACAGACAGACAGAAAAACAGACATACAAACAGGCAGACCGATACACACATTTGAGTACATAATTATATGCGTGTGTGTGTGCGTTTGTGCGGGCGCGCAGGTGTATGTGTGTGTGTGTGTGTGTGTGTGTGTGGTGTGTGCGTGCGTGCGTGCGTGCGTGCGTGCGTGCGTGCGTGTGTGTGTGTGTGTGTGTGTGTGTGTGTGTGTGTGTATGTGTGAGTGAGTGACTCTGTGTGTGTGTGTGTGTGTGTGTGTGTGTGTGTGTGTGTGTGTGGTGTGTGTGCGTGCGCGCGCGCCATGTATGTGATGGTGAAATAACACATGCTAATAAACAACAACCAGTTCTTCAATAACCCTGATGAATAATGATGTTAATCAAGAACTGAGGAAATAAGCGTGCATAATAAGTACGAGAAAGCCATGAGATCCTTCAATTAAAAACAACATGAACTCCGCAATCGTATTCGAGAAACGTCTGAAGCATTACATGAATGAGAAGGAACAGAAGGGGCCAGGGAAAGGAGGGAAGAGGTTGAAAGGAACTGTTCACCTAGATGGATTCAGACGATTATTAGCGACGACCATGCTGTCATGGTGGTAATGTTGATATTGTCTGAAATCTGGCAGGTCAGTCTGCTGTGAATTCTTAGTGGTTTTACAGGAAGGAAACGGATTTCTGATGATTGACTGTGCGAGCGACTCAACCACCCCACCCCCATCTTCCGCCCCTCAGCCTCCCATTCCATCACCCTCATCTCTCTCTCTCTCACACTCACTCTCTTTTTCTGTCTGTCTGTTTCTCTCTCTCTCTCTCTCTCTCTCTCTCTCTCTCTCTCTCTCTCTCTCTCTCTCTCTCTCTCTCTCTCTCTGTCAGTCCGTCTCTCAGTTTCCTTCCCCTTCGTTGTATTTTTTGATGATCACGTTTACCAAAAAATATTACATGTTCTATGGTTTGCGTTACGTCATTTAAAAGTGTTCCACGAAAGTTTCAGTTGTTATGCAAGACATTAACTATAGAGGGTTTTTCGAATTTATCAACTTTCAGCCTAACACACCTTCGTCCTATCTTTTTCCTCTTTCTAACCATCCGACAGAAGAACCCTGATCTCCATACCACTATTTTTTTCTCAGTCCAGCCAAGGGTTTTCTGTCAAAAGATTCACTTCATGACAACGGCATTCTCAAAACCTTCCCGTCTTCCTCCTCCCCTTCCCACCCTCTGCCAATCTGAGATCCTTCTAAGCGTGGAGGTTCTAAAAGCAACAGCCACCACAAGAGAACGTCTGCCCCTGAGTTCGGAATGTTCCCTGTTTGACGTTTATATCTCGGTGAGTTTGGCCTTTGGACGCACAATGCGTCAGCCCTTTTACAAACATGTTTGTGAAACTGCGTCTGGAGCTCCATACGCTCAACATGCAGTCATCTACTTCTACTCTGTTGACTCCGTGGGGTTTCATTGGAGACGCTGCACTGAAGAACAGTTCACAACGTTCCCCCCGTTCTGCAGATGTTTTCTCTGTCCATCCTGTAACATTGCCAGTCCTTCGGGTTGTTTTTTCATGTTTCTATTTCTTCTTTTTTGTCTTCCCCTCTGTCTCTCCCCCCCCCCCCCCCCAACAATTCCCGAAGAATTGTTTCAGCAAGGCCACTTAGTATTATTACATGGCCACAGTACTGTCCATTTCTCTTCTCACCTGATATCAGCAAATCTTCATGTGCTGCTTTTTTCTCCCGGCAAATCGAATAATTAAGATATAGCCTATCCTCTAGCTTCTTTTGAACAACAAAGCTCAATCTTAATCGCTTTAGTGAGTATTCTTCCCTTTGTCTAAACATATTTAGGTCTTACGGCTTGGGCAGCATATCTTGAAGTGTTTAACCATCAATTTTTTTTTCACCGTGTTGGTTTAAACAATTCATATGACCACTGCCCAAGATTTGACCACAGTACATTTGTAATAGGGGAACGTTAAGAATGCGGGTTGAAGAAGGGGAGATGGTATCTGGGCTGACAGAAGGGGCTGGTGTGGGGTGAGGAGGGTGGGTGAAAAACTCCAGCTGGAACAATGATCTCACTGAACCAAACTCACAAGGAAGCATGAAATGATTCCGGCCAATGTCCACAGCCTTGAGAAACTGAAGAGAAAACTCTCGCCATTCCATAGGCTTAAACATCCCGTTCTCTTCGGTGGCTCTTTCTGGCTTTAAGATCTCTACAGTGCTATGGCCAACTTAATAGTTCTATATGATCATTCAGAAGAATTGATGAATGTTTTCTTCCGGTCTTTAAACATTTTTTTCCTCGCTGTTCAAACTCTGCAGATTAATACGGCAAATAAGAGAAGTGTAGAACTGTTTTATATGGCTGTGATGTTTGTGCACATGACTGTTACCTTCTTTCCATTCCCTTGCTTCGAACACAATATTGTAGAAACCTGACTGTGTTGGTCAGGAAATTTGAGCAAACGCAACTCTGGGTAGGAGCCGGTTGGGGCAGAAAAATCCCACATGGCTCTGATGGGAATCAAACCTAAGACCTCCCAGCTGGGAGTCTGCGATGGTAACCGCTTTGCCACAGTGGCTGGTAAAATATGTTTTTCAGTGTAACAAGCAACCCAGACGTGGTTGACATCACACTTTCTTTGTCCTCTATCTATCCATAACAGCGCAGGACGCTGAGAAACTGGGAGACTGTGGGTCTAATGTCTCTCCTTTCTTTCCCCCCTCTCCTCCTTCATCCTCTGCCTGCAGTCTGTGCTTCTGTGTACTTCAAATGCGATTTATTCGTTATTAATTGTGCCCCCCCCACCACACACACACACACGAACGCGCGCGCGCGCACGCACACACAAGCGCGGTCTTAGAAGTAGCCAAAAACAAGATCGCTGCACTCCCTTACCTTAACCCAAGGAAACAGTTAACATAAAAAATGCAAACAACAGAAATCCACATTGTGACAAATGTAGCTCACCCTTCAAGACACCCCTCTCCCCCTTTCGAACCCTCCCATCCTTCCCTACCCTCTTTCACCCTCAACCCTGAAAGAACGCCAAGCATTACTGGAAAAGAAACAAATCCAGGCGAAACAATTGGAGTTAGCCCTTCGAGGACCTCTGGCCAGGGTTTAAGACTGCCAGTGAAGTGTCGGCTTATGCAGGCATGGTTCTCTGTGTGAAGGCGCAGACGGGTTCAGAGAAAATGTCACCATCTCCTGGACAGTAGCCAGGCATGGTCCTCTGTGTGAAGGCGCAGACGGGTTCAGAGAAAATGTCACCATCTCCTGGCCAGTAGCCCCCGGTAACAGCACTGTTGGGGGTCTGTCTGGTGGATGTTTGATAATCTAAAATATCACCCCATCCCTCAGATTCTTCCCCCTTTCCCCGCCCTCTGCTCCTTTCTATCCTGCTACATGTTCCTGTCAACTGAAAATCAGGCTCTGTTCAGTGCTGCTGATTCTATGCACAGTCCTTGAGACAACAATGGGCAAAACAGCAAACAAAGAAAATAGTCACACTTGTCAAAAAGGTCAGCATCTGCACACATTGGAAGCTCATAGAATAGGGGGGAAAGGGGAAGAAAAGAGAAGGAAAAAGAAAAATAAATGCATGTATGCATTCACAAGTATCAAACTAACTGTATCTTTCACCACCAACAACAGTAACAACAAACAAACAACAACAACAACGATGACCACGACCACGACCACAACGACAACAACATCAATACCACAATAAAATCGACAGCAGCGGCAAAATCAAGGAGAGTATGCATCAGCTGCACATTTATATGTTCAAGGAAACGTAAAGTCACAGAAACAAGAGCGAGAGAGAGAGAGAGAGAGAGAGAGAGAGAGAGAGAGAGAGAGAGAGAGAGAGAGAGAGAGAGAGAGAGAATTTATTCAAGAAAGGCCACAGCCCCATTTGAAGGGGGTATTGACATATAACTGATGTAACAACACATTAATATACAAGCACATATAAACAAATTCAAGTCAGATAACTCCTCCTCTTGAAGGATTTATACAAATATGAAGCTAGATCACCAACAACATTCTCATTTCTTGACGACAAAAGCAAGACAAGCCTAAAAAATGATGGACGTCGATAATATTTCAAAGGAATATATTTTTGTCTTAAATCTGTAAACAAAGGGCAAACAAATACAAAATGAAGTTCGTTCTCTGGGGCAGACTTGCACAATGGACATAAAACAACTAATTCTGTATGAACATTGTAACGTTGCCTGTGTACAGCAATATCAGATACACCGAATCTAAACTTAGTTAATGCATATCTGACAAAACTATTAATATTCATCGACAGATAAGGTTCCGCTTCCATTACCTGATTGGACTTTAGAAATCGAAACAAAGAAAATATCTCACTGTTTTTAATATGACTATTCCAGTCTTGCAAGTTACAATCAATTATTCTCTGCTTAAAACAAGCCAAAAATGTTTTAACACATCCAACACTCTGTTCTAACCAAACAAACGAAAACCCATAACTACAAAGACATTTACGAACAGAAGTTGCCCAAGTTGATTTATCTCTAGAATCTAAATCAAACAATACTTTGCATGCTTTTGCAGGTAATCTGTGTTCTCCCATACGCACGAGCTTAAGCCAATAACTAATACATTTCACGTATGAATTTACATAAATGGGATATCTGCCAAGCTCACCATAAACCAAATCATTAGGGGTATCATTAGGGGTTCGTCTATCCACATGCAAAAAGCGTTTCATAGCAAATAAAAGTAATTTTTCAATTTCATGACTTTTATCCAATCCCCAAATCTCAGCGCCATACTGTACAATAGGCTGCACTTGGGCATCAAACAATTTAAAAAATAATTTAACCGAAACACTTTCAAATTTATAAAGCAAGCTTAAAATAGCTATAACAGCACGCTTTCCTTTGTTAACAAGATCATGACAAGCAAACGTAAAGCTAAGTTTTGTTGAAAAATATATGCCCAAGTACTTGTAAGCATTTACCACCGACATTTGCGAACTTCCATACAACCACCTTTCACGCGATGCTAAGAAACCACCCTCTCGAAAAACTATAATGTTTGATTTACCCATGTTTACTTTCAATTCCAGTCTACATGCTGCAGAATGCAAATTATTCAGTTGGTTTTGTAATCCTACGACAGTTTCAGAGAGCAAGACGATATCATCTGCAAATAACAATATAAATAATTAAATCAAGTCAAAAGTGACACCGTGTCTTCCCTTCTCAATAATTTCTATTGCTAATTCATTAATATACAATGAAAATAATACTGGGCTGCAGACATCCCCCTGTTTAACACCCTGAGTACATCTAATATAGTCACTAAATTTTGCCCCACATCTTATCGTAGCTTTAACATCTTTGTACATGCATTTTACACAATTACATAATTTACCTTTGATTCCATTTTTTGTAAGTATCGGCCATAAAAGTTTTCTTGAAATGGAGTCAAAGGCCTTTTCAAAGCCTATAAAGGCGACATATAGCTTACGGTTATTAGAAAATTGTTTCTGGACAGCTGCTAACAGAGTGAACATATGATCAATTGTACAAAAGTTTTTCTTGAACCCTGCCTGGTGATCACTTGTTATACTGTTTACTTCAATCGATTCTGACAATCTCTTGTTAATTATAGAACCAAATACTTTACTTGCAATATCAGACAAGGAAATTCCTCTGTAATTGTTAGGGTCATTCGTATTACCTTTTTTAAAGAGAGGGAGAATAAATGATTTGTGCCAATCTTCAGGATAAATTCCATTGTCAAACAAATTATTGAACAATTTAACCAGAAAATCAGTTCCAACATTACCAACATTTAAAAAAAAAAACTCACAAATCATGCCATCTGGACGAGCTGCCTTTCCATTTTTTAGCTTTCTTATTGCAGCAACAACTTCAATTTTGCTTATAGGACGATCATAATATTCTATATATCCGTTGTCGCATATCATATCATTCATATCATATCATTTTCTAGAATTTCAGTTTCTGTCATAGAATCCTTATCCAGCACATGCTTAAAATGATTATACCATTCATCTATAGTGATTTTGTTTTGATTATATACTCGCTTTTTAAATACTGTACGTACATTTCTCCAGAACGCTTGCTGACTATCAATACTTGTGATCACTTTTTCAAACAGTAAATCGTTGTGTTGTTTCTTCTTTCTTTGTAATAAGTTTTTATACTCACGTCGAGCTACACAGTATAGATGTCGGACATCTTTATCTAATGTGTTGCAAAATGTTCTTAACAATTTTCGTAAATTTTGTCTTTCAATTTTACATTCGGAATCAAACCAATCATTTTGTCGTTTCACTCTGTTTACACAAACTTTACGTTTCATACCGTCAGCAGCTCTTTTTACAGAACTGTTAAACAAGTTCAGTGCATCATTTATATTTACATCTACTAAATCCATAGCACGAAATAACTGGAATTTGATTTACTGTGAGTTCATTGTGTCTTTGGAATTCAAGGCACAATCCTTATCCCACACAAACTTTTCAATATACTCTCTCCTTTTTTTCATTTTCATTCACCCCCACGTTTGTTCCTAGAACATTTATGCTAAGTTCCAAAGGCATATGATCAGATTCCAATCGTTCTTTCACACACAGTTTACAAGAAGAGTTATAAAGTCAAAAAGTTCACATGATGCTATAAAGTAATCATTCACACTACAACCTGATTCACACACAGATGTAAAGTGACCACTGATGTCACTCGAACAAAGACCATTAAGAATGTACAGACCCAAAGCATTACACATGTTTAACGGACGTTTACCATATTCATTCAACACCTTGTCTTGAGACTATCGCTTAACTTTAGACGAATCAAATTTGTCAAACCATGAAAACGTTTTAATATTGTCATCACATTCTGGAGATATGTCTGCTGTTCGACCGTTAAAGTCACCACACATCAATATTGACATCTTATCATTGAAACATATATTATTTACAATACAATCCTCAATTTGACTGATCCCATTATCCACGTTTAACACAGAATAGTATGGCGACTTCTCGGGTGGAACATATGTACATAAATATAAGATATCATTTGATAAGCAGAACAAATTTTTATCAAGAACAAATAATAACACATTATCATAATGAACCACAACTTGTTTCACAAATTTCACAAGACTATTCCTGATTAAACATATTACTCCCCCTGATCTCCTTCCTCGCTCAGTAAATCGTAAAGCTGGCTTTACAAACAGTATGGTCACTAAACACAGTGGACTGGAAATCATCAACGAAAGACTCAACAAGACAGACAAAATCAAAAGATGACACATAATCAATAAAATCAATATTAGAAAGCTTAGACAATATACCGCCTATGTTCCAATGGAGAAAAGAATAGTTTTTAATAACGGGCGTATTTATTGTAACTGGTGTGATTACAGTGGTTGCATGACCGAAGTGTTAGTGAATTAATGTTTATTTGTGGATCATAAACCTCATCTGTCATTTCAAGCTGTACAACTGGAACACAATCCTCACAGGCACGCACATTTTTATTGACACATTCGTCTCTTAAACTATGTACACCAACTTCGGAGGGGACGCTTTCGTTCGATATTGGAGATAAATTGCTCTTATTCCCGTTTTGATTATGTACATAAACATTGGAGCAGAGACATTCATTCGATGATGAAATCAAAGCATTTTCATTCACGCGTTCATTCACTCTACAAGATAATCATTTATTCAATTAAGAAGATATTTTGTTCTCAGCCACTCTTTCATTACATACATAAACTATAGAGGACAAATAAGCATCAAACACGAAAGGAAAAACACTTTCATCCACGCTTTCATTATGTGCATGACCCAAATTCGATGTGTTGCCAGGTACACATTTATCGGCCACCGTGAAAACATCTGAATGTGTTCGTTTGAACGACGCATTGCACGCACAGTATCTGTCGTGAACTTCACAGCTAACAAGGGACGTTGACACAGCTGTGTCACCCATCCCAATCCGAACTGCACGTGCTGTGCCATCCTTCCCTTCTCACGGTGTTACACTTGTTTCTGTACCCTCCGCGTTTTTATTTAGGTACTGATTTGATGAATTAAATTGTTTTGATATTTCTCTAACAGGCCGGCCATACCTCTAGGTAGACAATTTCAGATTACTGAGAGAGAGAGAGAGAGAGAGAGAGAGAGAGAGAGAGAGAGAGAAGAGAGAAGAGACAGACAGACAGACAGACAGACAGACAGACAGGCAGGCAGACAGGCAGGCAGACAGACAGAGAGATATAGATACGGTTACGGGTGTTTTTTTTTCACATAGGCGCTAGCCCATAATGAAGGGGGTAATGTGAACAAATCTTTTTGGAAAAAGAAACAGGAACAGATCAATCAAATATCCATCAAAGTGAAACAGGTTATCGACTAATTAAATACCAAACAGTCCACAACAATAAATTCTCAACTGCATACTATACTTCTAATCCTAAATGCCTTGTACAAGAAACCAGTAAAACGTTTTATGGTGGGTTCGTTTGTGGATGCCATGAGTAATGAAAGTCGAAATAAGGAAGGGCGCTTAGAATATTTTTGATCAATTAATTGACTCCTCAGATCATTCAAAGTAGGACAACAGAAGACAAAGTGGACCTAATTTTCTTCGGCACTTTTACACAGCGGACAGAGAAGATCACATTTGCTATGCTCCCTGTAATGATAATAATGAACTAAAAGATCAGAAATACCTAATCTGAACTTTGTCATAATATACCTTAAATGACTGTCCATTTTAATTGATAGATATGATGGAACACAATGCATACTTCTGAACTGTCTGTAAAAAGCAAAACGGTTGCATTCTTGTATATGACATTGCCATTCTTGCCATCTGTAATCGATCAGTCTATTCCGAAATATCCGAAGGAATTCATTATTTTGTATCTCCGGCACCCTGTAACCACCCGAAACCAAAACCAAGTTCATATAATTTAACCCTCACATTGAAACCCAGTTTACTCTTTCTCTTGCATCCAAATCATATAACATATTACATGCTTTCCTTGGCAACCTTGATATTTCCATTTGTGTTATTTTTAACCAATAGCGTATACACTTAGTAGTAGAATTCAAACATATCGGATATCTGTTTACTTCGTCATAAATTAAATAGTTAGGTGTTCGCATGCTCACTCGTAAAAACTTCTTCAGCGCAAATAAATGAACATTTTCACAATAAGCAGCAGAATCATAAAAACCCCAAAGTTCAGCTCCATACAGTGCGATAGGGTGTACTTGAGAGTCAAACAATTTCACAAATAGTTTCAAAAATGTAGTTTTTAATTTTGATAGTTGCATAATGCAGAGTAATGCATGCTTGGCTTTACTTGCCAGATCTTTACATGCAAAAGTGAAGCTTAATTTTTTTTGAAAAACATATTCCCAAATACTCATACACGTTAACTACAGGCATCACACTCCATTGCAAATCCACTTTTCTTTAATTCCTAAATACCAACCCTTTCTAAACACGATACGTTGCTTTTTGACATGTTGACTTTTAATTGAAATGAAGTTGCAGATCGAAACAAACTATTTACTTGAGTTTGCAAGCCTATAACAGTTTCAGACATCAAAATAACATCATCAGCCAAAAGAAGTATAAACAACTCTAGAATGTTACAGGTAAACTGTGCACCATGTTTTCCATTTTTAACAACTTCTAAAGTGAACTCGTTAATGAAAAGAGAGAACAAAACAAGACTACATACATCCCCTTGTTTTACACCTGAGGTACATTGAATATAATCAGTCATGTTACCCCCATACCGAACGTCAGCTTTTACACAGGAATACATGCTTATTATACACCTAAGCAGCTTACCATGAACGCCAGCTTTTAACAGAATAGGCCAGAGAGAGAGAGAGAGAGAGAGAGAGAAGAGAGAGAGAGAGAGGAAATGAAATGGAATTTATTCAGATAGGCCAGAGCCCCTTCTGAAGGGGGATCACTCCCAAAAACATACCATGTTAAATATAATAACAGCAACAAAATAGTACACAAATACATGAAATACAATTTACCACACGGGTGCAAAATGTGTAATATACTGACTCAAATGTTAACTTCATATTAGGATAGCAATGTTCATATAACATTGGCGCTTCAGAACATTTGTTAACTCAAACAACAGCTCGTCTCTTAAAGGCTCTATACAAATACACACACAGATTCCTCAAAACACCTTAATTTTAATTCGTCATCAGTAGAGTCACATGAAACTGACATGGATTTACATAGTATTTAAATGGAGTGTATTCCTGTCTTAGTTCACTGAGAGCAGGCCAGACGAACAAAATGTGTATTTCGTCATCGTTTGTCTTTTCACATAGTGGGCATATCAGACTGCTGTCAGAAACTGCATTATACCGTTGACGATGGACCGCTCTATCTGAAATACCAAATCTGAACTTCGTCATGTAATTTTTAATATGTCTGTCAATATCAAGTGAAAGATACATTTCGCAATTTTTGGATGATTTGAATGTTCTGTATCATGAAAACCTGTCACTTTCTTGAATGTGTTCATGCCAATTTTGCCATGTTATCAATGAGCCTTTGACGAAATACTTGCAAAAATATTTCACATTTTGTACACCCTGGTTCAGATATACAAACCCAAAATCATTCAAAAATAGTATAATACGAACACCTGAAGCCCACGTGGCTTTACCACGTGAATCTAACCAGCATAACATCTTATAAGCTTTCAAAGGTAACCTGTTATCATTCATCCGTAATATCTTTAGCCAGTATCTAATACACAGCACACGCGAATTTATGTAAATAGGGTAAAGTCCGGTATCTCCATAAATCAATTCATTAGGTGTTTTGATATGGACTCCTAAAAATTTTTAAGGGCATACAAATGAAACATTAACAATGTGAACAGCGGCAGCATCCAATCTCCACAGTTCAGCACCATAGAGAGCAATGGGTTGCACCTGCGTATAAAAAATATTTAATAATACTTTAAGTGAGTTATTATTCTGTATGTACAATCGTTGCATAATGAAAAACAACGCATTTCTCGCCCTGCTTGCGAGATCTTTACAAGTAGTCACAAAACTAAGTCGGGTAGAAAAATAAATACCAAGATATTTATAACAATTAACAACAGTCATTTGCTCCCCGTTAAAAGACTATCTCTCTCTTGCCACAAGGTACCCTACTTTTCTAAATACAACAGTACTGCTCTTTGTCATATTTACCTTAAGTTGGAGCCTAGAAGCTGCATTACCTAAATTGTTCAACTGGGTCTGAAGGCCAGTTGGGGTTTCCGATAACAAAGCTACATCATCTGCTAATAGCAAAATAAATAATTCAACTGTGTCTGGACACAATGTTGCACCATGTGTTCTCTTCTCTATTAGTTCCGGATTTAATTCGTTGATAGATAAAGAAAATAAAACAGGACTACCTGCATCTCCTTGCTTTACACCTTTTGTACAAACTATGTGGTCTGTAAAATCTCCACCACAGCTAACTCTTGCTTTTAAACAAATTATACATGCTCTTAATACATACATTGGGGTTCACTTCCGGCACGCAGAATGTAAAACATCAAGAAGCTGGAGCTCTGAAATCGAATTGAATTTGTGTTGTCTACAAACATTCTTGTGAAAAGTTACTGTGCGACCAACATCATGCCTGCAGTACCTCTTGCTTTTCGTGTTGTTTGTGGTGATTTTGTGTCTGTATTTTTGGCTTTCATGCACCGACGTGTTTTGGAAAAGGCCGCTTTCTTCTTTCGGACATTGAGAATTCATACATGGCAAAGCCGTGTCACCGTAGGTTTGATCCTCTCTCTGTTATTCCACGGACTTTTACTCCAGCGCTGTGGTGACGTTGAGCTGAACCCAAGACCTGCTCCTGGCAACAAAGCAGAAAGCCTGAGGCGGATCAGATTGAAGAGCGCCAGCGGTGGTTCACCAGCATCCACTTCCTCTTCCTCCAGGATGGCTGCAGAACCCAGTCTCCATGACGTGCTGTCTTCCGTGCAGAACCTCAACTGTAAGTTTGACGATATGAAAACTGACATGAGGGACATGAAGGAAATGTATGCTGAGCCGCATGATGACGTTTTGTCTCTGAAAAAGGAGGTCGACAGGATAATGAAAACATGAAGGCACAGAACGACAGACTGAATGAACGTGTTGAAACTTGAACAAAAGACTGATGACTTAGAATGTCACTCTAAGCGAAACAATGTGATAATTCATGGCATTCCCAGGAGAGAACAGGAAACCAGGCAGGACTGTGAGGGCCTTGTGCACGATTTGCTAGCTGATAAATTAGAACTGGCGAGAGACATACAATTTGACAGGCTCCACAGGTTGAATAAGAAACATGACTCTCCAATAACTGGTTGCTGTACTTTTTTTTAAGGATAAGGAATCAATCCTGGGTGCCAGGCACAAGCTAAGAGGTACAAATGTATTTGTAGGAGAAGATTTCTCCCAGCGAGTGAGAGAAATACGTAAAAAAAACCTTGTCCCTCCTCTGAAAGACGCATGAAAAGAAAAGAAAAAGGTGTCAATGATCTTTGATCACCTGGTGATTGAAGCGAAAAAGTATTTCCTAGACCAAGACAGTAATCTGAACAATCCGACCTAGAGGTATGGCCGGCCTGTTAAAGAAATATCAAAACAATTTGATCCATCAAATCAGTACCTAAATCAAAACGCAGAGGGTCAAGAAACAAGTGTAGCACCGTGTACAGGAGAAGGGAAGGATGGAACAGCACGTGCAGTTCGGGTTGGGACGGGTTGTCGCTGTGTCAACATCCTTTGTTAGCTGTGGAGTTCACGACAGAAACTGTGCATGCAATGTGTCGTTAAAACGGATACATTCAGATGTTTTTACCCGGGACCAGGCTGCTTCTAATTCAGTAGTGGGGCGATCATCCCCAACCCGGCGGGTCCCCGGGTGGCGGATAGGGGAACGGCCCTCAGATATGGGGGTTAGCTGCGATATAAGTCAGGCTTGCCTGGCCGAATAAGCTGTCCCGGACCAACTGGTGATGTTCCTACCAGGATGGGGTGGGTCAACAGGTGGCACTGTTGTCCTCACTGATATACCCCATGTGTTCTATGACGGGCTCATCATGCGGTCAAGAGGCGCGGTATAACCTCTAGCCCCAGGGTGGGATCCTCGGAGAAACAATCCCCCCCTGTGCTCACAGGGCAGGATGTACAGGCCATGAGCTAAGGGTGAGGCACCCCGAAAGAAAACTCCAGCTGAAGACGGAGGTATCGGACCACTGGCGCAACTTAAACCACGATGCCACGCATCCACGCTTCCATGATGATGCAGTCCACAGAATTTCGATGTGGCGCTCGACCTTCGGAGACCCACCGGGGAGGTCGGGAGCCAGGCCCTATGCCTCAAAGGGGCCCACCTCAAGCGGTCGGTGGTCAGACAAAGAAATTCCGCGTGCCCATGCGACGAAGAATGAGACCTCATCCTCCTGCTGATGCCAAGCAAACAGTACCACCCAGAATGCTCAACATTCTCCAGTGGAATGCAGAAGGGGTGCATAAGAAGAAACTTGGCTTGGCAGAAAGGATGCATCAAGAAAATATTGACATCGCATGTGTCCAAGAGACACATTTGACCATAAACCATCGCTTTCAAGTGAGGGGTTACGAGACCATCAGGTTGGACTGTGAGGAAAGAAACAAAGGAGGGGTGCTTGTCTTGGTGCGGAATTCCATCGCCGCACAAGACTTCAAGATCAACACCAATCAACAGGCAGAGATCCAAGGGGTTGATATAGTCCTTAAGGAACACAACATCAGGATCTACAATGTCTATTGCCCTCAAGATCATGATCTTTCCCTCACATACATGAACATCCTAAACAACAACTGCGTGGTGGTGGGAGATTTTAACAGTCACTCAGAGAGATGGGGCTATGAGCAGACGGACAAGAGAGGCGAAGAAGTTGAGGATTGGGAGATTGACACACACCTTCACCTCATCAACCAAGAAGATGATGAACCCACCTTCTACTCTAGACGCTGGATGACAACATCAACACCAGATCTAGCGCTCGCCACCAACGACCTGTTCGTCAGGACCACAAGAACAGTCCTCAACCAGCTTGGAGGAAGTGACCACAAGCCCGTCAAACTCTCTATCAACCTCAACTTACACGCTCCACAAGCAAAGTGTTTTCCCCGCTGGAATTATAGAAAGGCGGACTGGACTCTCTTCGAGACCCTCACAGATACATACACAAAGCCAATCAACATCAGGCAGAAGGACTCAAACAAGATGGTTCAAGACTTCACGAGCCATCACTGGAGAACAACATAGCGCTGAAGGAAGTAACTGCCAGATACAAGCTGTCCTGCGCACAAGCTGCAAGAAAAAGCTGGCAAGAGAAAACTGAAAGCCTAAATCTCGACAGGGATGGCAGCAAGCTGTGGAAACTGGCTAGAACCCTCTGTAATGAAACAACAAGTCACACCACTATAACAATACAAGAGAATGGAAATTACCTCTCTGGAAAGAAAGCAGCAGACCACTTCATAGACGTCTATAAAAACATCAGCAATCTGGAAGTCCCTCCTGAACATAGAGCTGCAGTGCACAGGGCCCAAGGTGAACTTCATGAGGAAGAGCCCCAAGAGGAAGTCATGACCACAGCTTTCACAGATTACCTGGAGGAGCGTTGCAGAGCCTCAATCTGAAGAAGTCACCTGGACCAGACGGAATCACAAATGAAATGATTCTGCATCTTGGGATGAAGAGCAGTCAGTCCTTCTAACAATCTTTAACTCCAGCTGGAAGACAGGATCAGTACCACAGTGTTGGAGGGAAGCAGACATGATCCCCATTCACAAAAAGGGAAAGGAGAAGTCGAAGGCTGACAGCTACAGACCCATCAGCCTTACAAGCTGCTTTGGAAAGCTGACGGAGAGACTGGTCAACACAAGGCTTGTCTGGCACCTTGAGGAGCATCAGCTGCTGAGCCCTGAACAGGCAGGCTTCCGCCAACACAGATCAACAGAAGACCAGATCACATTCATCACGCAAAGCATTGAGGACGCTTTCCAAGAAAAGAAGAACACGCTTGCTGTCTGGACTGACATGGAGAAGGTGTTCGACAAAGTCTGGAAGGACGGACTTAGGCTCAAACTACGGCGATGTGGTGTGTCTGGGAGGATGTACACCTGGATCAGTCAGTACCTACACAACCGCCCAGCCCGAGTCAAGATTCAGGGCCAGAAAAGCAAGAAGAAGGTGCTGAGACAGGGAGTACCACAAGGAGGAGTCCTTTCGTCAACGCTGTTCCTCATCTTCATAGATGACATCGTCAGAGGTCAGAGGAGCGATCTACGCAGATGACCTGGTACTTTGGTGCTCAGAAGAGTACACCACTACAGCACAGGTACGCCTCCAGACTGCGCTCAACAAGATCAGCGACTGGACCAAGGAATGGCTTGTCTCTGTCAACTCAAGCGAAACACCCTACACAGTCTTTAGCCTATCCAGCAAGAAGCAAGAGGCGAAGCTGACACTGAACAACAAAGGCTTGCAGAGGAACCCACACCTACCTACCTGGGAGTGACCTTTGACCACAGGCTCACTTGGAAACAGCAGATCACCAGATGCTGTAGCAGGGCCAAGTTGAGACTGGCGATCATGAGGAAACTTGCGGGGACGGACTGGGGGGAGGGGGGGGGGGGGGGCTGACGAACGTATCCTGAAGAGACTCTATACAGGGAGAGTCCGACCTGTAGTCGAGTACGGGACATCAGCATGGGCATCAGCTGCAAAGTTTAACCTCGACCATCTCAACAAGATACAGAACCAAGCTCAGCGTGTCATAACTGGCGTCATGAGATCCACCCCAATCCTGCAGATGGAGGAGACCACTGGGCTACAGTCATTGGAGGACAGAAGGGACACAAAGATCCTCATCCAGGCAGCAAAATTCAAACGCCTTGAAAACCATCCAATGAACAGCAGAATGAGCAGACCCACCAAGAGCCGGCTGAAAAGAGACAGCTTCATCCACCAGTAAAGACGCCTTGAAAGACAAACCCCAGTCTTGATGGAACACGAAGCAAAACCTATCCCGGCAAATGTCACCCACCCATCTTGGAAGAGGCAGGTGTTCCCAACAGTCGTCACCAGCATTCCCGGAGTGGAGAAGAGAGGAATACAGTCAGACGCCCAAAGGAAGGCCCTGGCCATGGAGTACATCTGCAAGCAGTACCCCCAGGAAGACTGGACCCATGTCTTTTCAGATGGCTCCGCCACAGAAGCAACGAGGGATGGTGGAGCTGGAATCTTCCTCCGTTACAAAGACGGAGATGAAGAAATTGCAATCCCAACAGGAAAATACTCCACCAACTTCCGAGCTGAGCGAGAAGCCCTCTGTGAGGCAGCCACAACAGTCTCGCAGAACTCCACAAGAACAACAGCGCAGGTGGTGGTGTTCTCTGACGCTCTCTCCGTGCTCCAAGCCCTCAAGAACTCCCGCTGCAAAGAACAGAACCATCTCACTTCAGCCCTTGTTGCCCTGAGTGCCAGAGTGGAGAAAGTGGTGATACCATGGGTACCAGCACACTGTGGCATCAGAGGCAACGAAAAAGCGGACATTCTGGCAAAAGACGGTGCACAAAAGGAGAAGGCCAACAACCTGGTGTCATACGATGAAATCAGAACAATCATCAAGGCACAGCAAGGAATAAAATGGCTCCTCCTGCATCCCAAATACAACCCAGAAGACACAGACCATTTGCTGGGACGACGGGAACAGGTCAAGATCTTCCGCCTGAAGACTGGACACAATCGCCTGCTCCACCACATGCACACAAAATTTGGCATTGGACAGAGTGGAGAGTGCTCTTGTGATGAGGGACCAATGACAACCGACCACATCCTTCAAGTCTGTACAATGTATACAGCATCCAGGAGAAAGTACTGGCCAACACCGACAGCAGTGGAAGCCAAGCTGTACGGCACCCTGGAGGAACTGCGACGGACGGCAGCCTTCATCGAGGACACCAGGCTGCTCATCTAACGGGATGGCGAACGAGAAAGAAGATGTTTTTACGGGGGCCGATAAATGTGTACCTGATAACACATCGAATTTGGTTCATGCACATAATGACAGCGTGAATGAAAGTGTGTTTCCTTTCGGGTTTGATGCTTGTTTGTCTTCTAAAGCTTATGTGTGTAACGAAAGAGTGGCTACGAAAAAAAACTTTCTTCGTCACTGTATAAATGCTTATCTTGTAGGGTGAAAGAACGCGTGAATGAAAATGCTTTGATTTCATCATCGAATAAATGTTTCTCCTCCAATGTTCATGCACAAAATCAAAACAGGAATAAGAACAATTCATTTTCGATATTGAATGAAAGCGTCCCCTCCAAAGTTGGGTGTACATAGTTTAAGAGAGGAAGAAAATGATTCGTCATTCACGTGGAACGATGGTTTTTTTCTCTTGTACAGATATTCGGATATCAAGTCTTATTCCATTGTCTTTAACAAATGAACACGTTCATGTGGTGTCTGATAATATAACAGAAGTTATAAGTTTGAATGATCAGGATAATTTTACAGAAAACCACTGTTATGTGAATGTAACTTGCACAAACGGAAAACATGTATCATTTTTGCACTGGAATGTGAATGGCTTGCTTTCTAAAATTATCTGATAAAACATTTGTTTCGTACGTAACGTCGTTTGATTTTGTTTGTTTAGTAGAAACGTTTATTGAAAATTTACACTCAGGCGTATTAAATAATTATAAAGTTTTTAGTAAACCTGCTGTTCAGTTTACAAAAGATGGAAGACGATCTGGGGGAGTCGTATGTCTTATCAAAATGGAGTTTTTACCCTTTGTAGAAGAGTTACCAACTGACCTAAATAATACCTTTGTGTTCAGTATTTCTTCAGGAGTTCCTTTTTGGTTTTTCGAAAAATGTTCTTTACACATGTGCACTTATGTACCACCGGAAAATTCACCATATTTTGCTTTCTATGATATTGATAATGGCATTAATGATTTAGAAAACTATCTTTCTGATGTTTTGCTCAGCATGCCTGATATGCATTGAAGAGAGAGAGAGAGAGAGAGAGAGAGAGAGAGAGAGAGAGAGAGAGAGATAATTGGTAGAGACACCTTAATTTCTACGAATCATGCAAGGAGAATGAGTGGCTGTCTCCATGGCTGTCGTGAAACGAATATGCAGCAAGTCACGCTCGTGCGTGCGTGCGTGCGTGCGTGCGTGTGTGTGTGTGTGTGTGTGTGTGTGTGTGTGTGTGTGTGTGTGTGTGTGTGTGTGTGTGTGTGATTCATTTAGCGTCTTCCCACTAATCGTGATATTAGACGATTAAAAAAAGGAGTGTGTGAGTAAGAGAGCAAGACTAGTACATGACTGAAAGTTATAGAGTTCCAAGTATGCATGCATGTATGTGTGTGTGCGTGCGTGCGTACGTGCGTACGTGCGTGCGTGCGTGCGTGCGTGTGTGTGTGTGTGTGTGTGTGTGTGTGTGTGTGTGTGTGTTGTTGTTGTGTCTGTGTCTGTCTGGGTGTGTATGCGTGTGTGCTCTGACATTTTGGTCAGACAAGCGAAGTCCCTCCAGCTTCTCTCTCTCTCTCTCTCTCTCTCTCTCTCTCTCTCTCTTTACCAAGGACACGGACAAGACATATAAACACTGGGAATGGACAAAGCCAAAGACAAAGACTCCAACCAGTGTCTTCCCGTAGGCTGTTCCTATTCTTTCTTCTTTCCACGCTCTTGGTATGAATTTGATTGCCCTAAGGTACAACCCAAAAGTACTCCCCGCCCAGAAGTACTCCCGGGTGTGGGGGGGGGGGGGTACTTCTGGGGCCGCGCCAGAATGACTCCCGGGAGTACTTCTGGGTCGGGTAAAAAATGGACCCCACTGTTTTCATAAAGTACTCCCGGGAGTCATTCTGGGCCGGTCCCAGAAGTACCCCCTCCCCCCCAGCATATGTCCGTTATGGTGTTGAGGGTTGTTATATATTGGTCATAAACTCATACATGGACGTTCTATCTGCATCAACATCGAAATATAGTCTGATTCAACTTTAGGGGGAGTACTTCTGGGCCGGTCCTAGAAGTACCCCACTTGCATATCTCCTTTGTTAATGTGTTCATGGTTGTTATTTACTTGTTATAAACTCATACATGGACTTTCTACCAGAATCAACATTGAAATTTAGTCTGAATCGACCTTAGGGGGGAGTACTTCTGGGCCGGTCCCAGAGGTACCCCCCTTGCATATCTCCTTTATTAATGTGTTCAGGGTTGTTATTTACTGGTTATAAACTCATACATGGACATTCTACCTGAAAGAACATTGAAATATAGTCCGAATCAACTTAACTGGAAATACTTCTGGGCTGGTCCCAGAAATACCCCCCTTGCACATCTCCTTTATTAATGTGTTCAGGGTTGTTATTTACTGATCATAAACTCACACATGGACAATCTACCTGAATGAACATTGAAATATAGTCTGAATCAACTTTAGGGGAGTACTTTCGGGCTAGTGCAACAGCCCTTTTTACCCCCCTCTGGAATTTACCCCGGGGTAAGTCTGGGCTAGCCTGCTTTTACCCCTGGGGGTCATTCTAGGACTAGTTAGAGCTTACCCCCTCTAGTTGGAACTTACGCCCCCCCCCCCCCCCCCCCCCCCCCCCGTGGGTAAGTTTGGGCTAGCCTGGATTTACCCCCCTCCCCAAAGGGTCAATCTAGGACTATTTGGAATCTTCCTCCACCCCACCCCACCCTTCAAACAAGAGAGGGTTTTTCAGGGCTTTCCTCTGCCTTTTCCCAACACGCACACCCGCCCTTAAAAGAAAATTTGGGTTAGCCTGCATATTTACACCCCCTCTCCCATTTCCTATATACAATCAGTTGGGTTTAGACAAAGTATAGTTCTAGACTCTTCTCAATAGATGGACCTCCTACTTCCGCCCCCCCCCCCCCCCCCCCCCCCGACACACACACACTGGTTCACTAACAGATACGTATTAACATTTCTCGCGCTAGCTTACACGCGTGGGTCAATATTCGGGTGTGTGAGTACGCCCGTGCATGCGTGAGAAGAAAGACGGCTACATGCCAATTTGACCAAGTGCCAATGTGACCAAGCGTAGTTGTGACAAAATGTCGTTGTGATCACGTGTCGTTGTGACCAAGTGCCGTTGTTGCTTCATCTCGTTTTGCCTCCTTTAACTATTTTACAGCTAATTAGAGTCTCTTGAGTACCTGTATACCTTAACTTGTACAATGCCACTGACCACTGGTCTTTATGACATAAATCGGAGATTTTAACTATTTCACAGTTGATTAGTGTCTCATGAGTGTTTGTATACCTTGTGCAATGCAGACAACCAGTGGTCAGTGTCACTGACCATTGGTCACTTTAATGTAAAGTGGTGAAGGCCAATAATCCAAACCCAGAAAAACGAAAGATGTCACCAAACAAGTGTGCAAATTTGGTCAATCCAAAGTTGCCGCAAAAAAAAAAAGAGATTTCGCAGTGTCTCCTGCGCACAAGAACGAACAATGTATTTAACACCAGCGGACTTTCAGTGGCAAAACCAAAGAGCAAACAGTCTCAAGTGTGGCAGGATCTATAGGGAACATCCTGCTGTTGTTCCTGTGAATGTTCCTCTCGGTGCTGAACCCGACAATGTCGTTTCTGTTCCTGGAGACGGTAATTGTTTGGGTTTTTTTCAGATCCGTGAGCTACATTGTTCTAGGGACTGAAAAAAAACCCACAAAGCGATGAGGCAAATCATTTGTGACTTCACTGAAGAGAATGACGACGGATTGTTCGAGGTCTCCAATCGGAAAGATTACGTCAATCACGAAAACATGAGGGAAAATGGTAAATGGGCCACTGGAGTTGAAATTTTTGCGGCCGCTACAATTCTGAATACAGACATATTTGTTTTTACTGTTCAGGCCAAGGGTTTCCAACCTCTGTGGCTGAAATACTCTCCACTGAAACTTTCCTCTCTTCCAGAAAGTGACAAAGCCATCTACATATCCAATTTGCACCACCATTTTCAACCTGTCCTTAGTGTAGCACACTAGGACTAAAGAAACTGTCCCAGTCTGCTTGGGTGAATTTCCTGGGGGTTCATGCTTGCTGCATATCTCTGTCGTCATTGACAAGTGTTCTCTATCACAGGACTGACAAAGAAGTACTGTTTAGCCAAGATGTTTTACAAAAAGATTACAATTTTTGTTCGATTTTCATTAACATACTTTGAACTTATGGTCTCTCTCAGCATTTACTGAACAATAGTTCTGCGAGAAGAGCGATGCGACTGAAATAAGACATTCCATTCTATACGTCTTTGTGTCATGTCTTACCTGTTGTCTTGTTATTCTAGTTGTGGAAGCGTGATGTGGGATGGAGAGAAATACAGGCAGGCTAGGCCAGATGTACTCTTCTTGTTACTCCAACTTGATCGCACAGTGGAAGGGGGAGAGGCAGGGGATCGGAGAGGGGTGTGGGGGTGAATACAGGCTAGCCCATATTAACCTTCAAAGGCAGAAAAATCTGCGTGTGTTTGATGAATGTGGGGTGTGAATTGCAAAGGTGTGTGTGTGTGGGGGGGGGGGGGGGGGGGGGCGGGGGAGGGGGGGGGGAGGGGTCTGTAAATCCAGGCTAGCCCAAACTTACCCCAGGGGGTAAGTTCCAGCTAGTCCTGGAATGACCCGGGGATAAAGGCAGGCTAGCCCGGGTTTACCCCGGGGTAAGTTCCAGAGGGGGGGGGGGGGGGGTAAGAACGGGCTGTTACACCGGTCCTAGAAGTAACCCCCTTGCATATCTCCTTTATTAACGTGTTCAGGGTTGTTATTTACTGGTCATAAACTCACACATGCACATTGTATTTGAATCAATTTTGAAAACGAGTCTGAATCAACTTTAGGGGGGAGTACTTGTGGACCGGTCCCAGAAGTAACCCCCCCCCCCTCCCCCGCATATCATCTCTATTAATGTGTTCAGGGTTGTCATTTACTGATCATAAATTCTCACATGGACATTCTAATTGAATCAACATTGAAAACGAGTCTGAATCAACTTTAGGGGGAGTACTTCTGGGCTGGTCCCAGAAGTACTCCCCTTGCATATCTCCTTTACTAATATGTTCAGGGTTGTTACTTAAAGGTCATAAACTCACACATGGACATTCTATCTGAATCAACATTGAAATATAAACTAAATCAACTTTAGGGGGAGTACTTCTATGCTGGTCCCAGAAGTACCCCCCTTGCATATCTACTTTATTAATGTGTTCAGGGTTGTCATTTACTGGTCATTAGCTCACACATGGACATTCTATCTGAATCAACATTGAAAACGAGCCTTAATCACTTAGCGTTTTAATTAAAGTCACCCTTCTTGGTGGGCACCGAAAATTACAGAATGGAATCTAAAAGAAGAGGGGAAAGAAGAATCATAATGAATAAAGGGAATACAAATACTAGCTCTGGCATTAATAAAGCTACTAATAATCATAAAAGTGATGAATTATGATAATTTGAAGAAAAAAAAAAAGATGAAAGAGAGGGGGAGTGGCTGAAGGGAAGAGTAGATTTACACAAAAAATGACGCTAATAATAATAATGATAATATTAACAACAACAATAACAAGAACAATAATAATAATAATAATAATGATAATAATAATAATAATATTATTGGTCATGTAAAAGTGGTAATAAAGAAAAAGAATGTAAAAAAAAAAGGAAAGATCATGTTGCTGGTGATTACACAAGTGATATTAGTACGTCATATATATATATATATATATATATATATATATATATATATATATATATATATATATATATATATGAACAAAAAGACATCCTGAAGATAGCAACGCTAGAAACAAGCTTGTAGATTTTACCACTTCATTTTAAAAATATTTTTTAACAAAAAAAAAAAAAAAATATATATATATATAAAGAAACGAAAGACAACAACAACAACAACAAGGTAAAGAAAGGGGAAAGGATGAGGGGGGGGGGGGCGGCACTTATTGAGAACTGAGGAAAGGATGAGGGGAGGGGGGCGGGGGGGCACTTATTGAGAACTGAAGAAAGGATGAGGGGAGGGGGGCGGGGGGGCACTTATTGAGAACTGAGGAAAGGATGACGGAAAGGGGGAGGGGGGGAAGGGGGGGGCGGGGGCGGCACTTATTGAGAACTGAGGAAAGGATGACGGGGGGGGGGGGGGGGGGGGGGGGGGGGGGGAGGGGGGGCACTTTTTTTGTTTTTGTTTTTGTTTAAAACAATGTAATGTAATGAACAAAAAGAGGTCTGAAACAGGCCACAACGTTGCTGAAAACATGCCAAAATATAAATAACCACATGAAACAGAGTGGAGAACAGTGCCCACTCAAATCAAAACAGACAAGTGAATGTCTGACAAACACATCTTTCTCAGCTGTAGCAGCGGACAGACATAAGAACTGTCCAAAATAATCAATACTCCTGTCATTCGTCATGAGCACTTTGACATGCATGACTTGTAACTCAAGAGATCAAGTTCACTTTTTCATCTCCACCTCCACCCCCATTTCCATCCTCTCTCTCCCTCCTCCCCTCTCTCCCTGCTCTCTGCCGTCTCCTTCTGAAAATGCTCTTCTTCAGTTCTCTATTATTCTCTTTCGCACTGCCAATTTCCCACTGACAGTCATCTGCAGAGTAATATTTCCTGCATTTTGGGGGCCTGTTTGCGTGTGAAATCAGAGGAACAAATTTTTGTCAAAAATTCACTCGTGTCGGTTTTTGGTACTGCGTTTTAAAAAAGCACTGCCCTGCACTCTGCATGTCAGTTTTTGACACTACATTTTAAATGAGCATTGCTTTGGGCTCTGCATGTCAGTTTTTTTTTGTTTTTTTTTTTGTTTCACGTTTTTTTTTTAATCATTTTTCAAACAATACATTACAAATGAATATCATAACATTTCAAAAAGAAAAAAAGAAGAAAGAAAAAAAAAATGGGGGGGGGGGGGGGGGGCACACAAACACACACACACACACAAAAACAAAAAAACAAAAAAAAAGGCCATTGAGCAATCAAACATCCTTGTACACAAAAGAAAAGGGGGACCGGGGTCGGGGGGGGGGGGGGGGGGGGGGGGGGTTGGGGGCTGAGGGTAAGGGACAGGGGAGGTCCATTGACATTTTCATATCAAACACAAATCAAACTTGATTATATACAAATATTCAACCATTTGTTAAAACATACAGCTGAAGTAGATCTTGCTGAATGTAGTGGTTTACAGATAAAATACATATATTTTATTTTGAATTCTAACGCTGAAACCAATCGAGAACTGAACTGTACAGAAACCAAGTTTGTTTAAACTTGCACAAGTTATATTTGTAATTGCCATGTAATGCTCCAAGTAATATCTGTCACTCAGTGATACAACAAAGGTATGTACATGCAGCTGTGCATTTGGCATTTATATGCAGATGTAAAATTTTGCAAATAAAGTGATGGATTCAAAAAGAGCGTCTGTCTGTGTATTCTGCTTAACATCAAACAATACAAGTTCCTTGTCAATCATAAAATCATGACAATGTGAATATTTTCAAGTCAGCAACTGCTGGACATTCGTCCAAAATCGGTACATATTAGTATGACAGTTAAACAGCATATTGAAAAATGTCTGCTCTTCTTGCTCACAAAATTTATATAAAAAGTACAAGATGATGCAGAGACAAGAATCTCTGGGTTGAAAGTAATCCATGTTGCAATCAAAATATCTATTTCCTGAGATTATTTTAGTTTTTTAACTAACATATAACACATATTCTGTGCACAACTGTATGCGATCCTCCGGTGACTAAATCCCTCCCATACTATCCTTGGGACGAAAGAAAGGTCGAAAGTTCCCAAGAACAGCAACAGGACCAGCCAGCAAGGGTCACATCAGTACATTAGAATGGAACCTTCCACTCTATATAGAGCCATCCAAGAGTTAAAAAAAAAAAAAAAAAAAAAAAAGAGTAACAGGCTGAACATTGGATATTCCATGTCATCCAATCCATCTATAGGTAAGCATCATCCCAAACACAAACATGTATTATATCCACACACCCAAATATTCACATTGCACACATAGATCTCATCCCTTCCCCCCCATGCTCCCTCCATGCACACTCGATGAAATTGTTTGCAGACACATGGCCAGAGCTCGCCAGTGACGATACACATACGTACTCCTATGGGGGGGTGGCACTTATTGAGAACTGAGGAAAGGATGAGGGGAAGGGGGCGGGGCGGCACTTATTGAGAACTGAGGAAAGGATGAGGGGAAGGGGGGGGGGGCGGCACTTATTGAGAACTGAGGAAAGGATGAGGGGAAGGGGGCGGGGCGGCACTTATTGAGAACTGAGGAAAGGATGACGGGGGGGGGGGGGGGGGGGGGGGGTGGCACTTATTGAGAACTGAGGAAAGGATGAGGGGAAGGGGGCGGGGCGGCACTTATTGAGAACTGAGGAAAGGATGAGGGGAAGGGAGGGGGGGGGGGGGCGGCACTTATTGAGAACTGAGGAAAGGATGAGGGGAAGGGGGCGGGGCGGCACTTATTGAGAACTGAGGAAAGGATGACGGGGGGGGGGGGGGGGGGGGGCGGCACTTATTGAGAACTGAGGAAAGGATGAGGGGAAGGGAGGGGGGGGGGCGGCACTTATTGAGAACTGAGGAAAGGATGAGGGGAGGGGGGGGCGGGGGCGGCACTTATTGAGAACTGAGGAAAGGATGACGGGAGGGGGCGGGGGGGGGGGGGGGCGGCACTTATTGAGAACTGAGGAAAGGATGACGGAAGGTGGGGGGGGGGGGTGGCACTAATTGAGAACTGAGGAGAGGATGAGGGGGGGGGGGGGGGGCGGCACTTATTGAGAACTGAGGATAGGATGACGGGGGGGGGGGGGGGGGGGGGGGCGGCACTTATTGAGAACTGAGGAAAGGATGACGGGGGGGGGGGGGCGGCATTATTGAGAACTGAGGAAGGATGAGGGGGGGGGGGGGGGGCGGGGCACTTATTGAGAACTGAGGAAAGGAGAGGTGGGGGGGGGGGGGGGCGGCACTTATTGAGAACTGAGGAAAGGAGGGGAGGGGGGGGGGGGGGGCACTTATTGAGAATGAGGAAAGATGACGGGGGGGGGGGGGGGGGTGGCACTTATTGAGAACTGAGGAAAGGATGAGGGGGGGGGGGGGGGGCGGCACTTATTGAGAACTGAGGAAAGGATGAGGGGGGGGGGGGGGCGGCACTTATTGAGAACTGAGGAAAGGATGAGGGGAGGGGGGGGGGGGGGGCATTAGAGACTGAGGAAAGGATGAGGGGGGGGGGGGGGCGGCACTTATTGAGAACTGAGGAAAGGATGAGGGGGGGGGGGGGCGGGGGGTGGGGGGGGGGCGGCACTTATGAGAACTGAGGAAGGATGAGGGGGGGGGGGGGGGGCACTTATTGAGAATGGGAGGTGACGGGAATTGAGGGGAGGGAGGGGGGGGGGGCGGCAGTATTGAGAACTGAGGAAGGAAGGTGGGGGGGGGAGGGGGGTTGAACGGGATAGGGGGGGGGCGGCACTTATTGAGAACTGAGGAAGGATGAGGGGAGGGGGGGGGGGGGCGGGGGGCACTTATTGAGAACTGAGGAAAGATGAGGGGGGGGGGGGCGACTATGAGATGAGAAAGGATGAGGGGGGGGGGGGGGCACTTATTGAGAACTGAGAAAGGATGACGGGAGGGGGGGGGGGGGCGGCACTTATTGAGAACTGAGGAAAGGATGACGGGGAGGGGGGGGGGCACTTATTGAGAACTGAGGAAAGGATGAGGGGGGGGGGGGGGGGGCGGGGTGGCACTTATTGAGAACTGAGGAAAGGTGAGAGGAGGGGGGGGGGGGGGCACTTATTGAGAACTGAGGAAAGGATGAGAGGAGGGGGGGGGGCGGCACTTATTGAGAACTGAGAAAGGATGAGGGGGGGGGGGGGGGGGGCGGCACTTATGAGAACTGAGGAAAGATGAGGGGGGGGGGGGGGCGGCACTTATTGAGAACTGAGGAAAAGATGAGGGAGGGGGGGGGGCGGCACTTATTGAGAACTGAGGGAAGGGGGAGGGGGGGGCGCTTATTGAGAACTGAGGGAGGGGGGGGGGGGCGGCACTTATTGAGAACTGAGGAAAAGATGAGGGAGGGGGGGGGGGGGGGCGGCACTTATTGAGAACTGAGGAAAGATGAGGGGAGGGGGGGGGGGGCGGCATTATTGAGAACTGAGGGAAGGATGAGGGGGGGGGGGGGGCGGCACTTATTGAGAACTGAGGAAGATGAGGGGAGGGGGGGGGCGGCACTTATTGAGAACTGAGGGAAGGGGGAGGGGGGGGCGGCACTTATTGAGAACTGAGGAAAGATGAGGGAGGGGAGGGGGGCGGCACTTATTGAGAACTGAGGAAAGATGACGGGAAGGGGGGGGGGGCGGCACTTATTGAGAACTGAGGAAAGATGAGGGAATGGGGGGGGGGGGGGGCGGCACTTATTGAGAACTGAGGGAAAGGATGAGGGGAGGGGGGGGGGGCGGCACTTATTGAGAACTGAGGGAAGGATGAGGGGGGGGGGGGGGCGCACTTATTGAGAACTGAGGAAAGGATGAGGGGGGGGGGGGGGGGGGGCGGCACTTATTGAGAACTGAGGGAAGGATGAGGGGAGGGGGGGGGGCGGCACTTATTGAGAACTGAGGAAGGATGAGGGGGGGGGGTGAGGAGGGGGGGGGGGGGCGGCACTTATTGAGAACTGAGGAAAGGATGAGGGGAGGGGGGGGCGGGGGCGGCACTTATTGAGAACTGAGGAAGGATGAGGGGAGGGGGGGGGCGGCACTTATTGAGAACTGAGGAAAGGATGAGGGGGGGGGGGGGGGCGGGTACTTATTGAGAACTGAGGAAAGGATGAGGGGGGGGGGGTGGCACTTATTGAGAACTGAGGAAAGGATGACGGGAGGGGGGCGGGGGGGGCGGCACTTATTGAGAACTGAGGAAAGGATGAGGGGGGGGGGGGGGGGCGGCACTTATTGAGAACTGGGGAAAGGATGAGGGGGGGGGGGGCGGCACTTATTGAGAACTGAGGAAAGGATGAGGGGGGGGGGGGGCGGCACTTATTGAGAACTGAGGAAAGGATGACGGGAGGGGGGGGGGGGCGGCACTTATTGAGAACTGAGGAAAGGGGGGGGGGGGGTGGCACTTATTGAGAACTGAGGAAAGGATGAGGGGAGGGGGGGGGGGGGGGCGGCACTTATTGAGAACTGAAGAAAGGATGAGGGGGGGGGGGGGGCGGCACTTATTGAGAACTGAAGAAAGGATGAGGGGGGGGGGGGGGGCGGCACTTATTGAGAACTGAGGAAAGGATGACGGGAGGGGGGGGGGGGGGGCGGCACTTATTGAGAACTGAGGAAAGGATGAGGGGGGGGGGGGGGCGGCACTTATTGAGAACTGAGGAAAGGGGGGGGGCGGCACTTATTGAGAACTGAGGAAAAGATGACGGGGAGGGGGGGGGGGGGGCGGCACTTATTGAGAACTGAGGAAAGGGGGGGGGGCGGCACTTATTGAGAACTGAGGAAAGGATGACGGGAGGGGGGGGGGGGGGCGGCACTTATGAGAACTGAAGAAAGGATGAGGGGGGGGGGGGGCGGCACTTATTGAGAACTGAGGAAAGGATGAGGGGAGGGGGGGGGGGCGGTACTTATTGAGAACTGAGGAAAGGATGAGGGGGGTGGGGGTGGCACTTATTGAGAACTGAGGAAAGGATGACGGGAGGGGGGGGGGGGGGCGGCACTTATTGAGAACTGAGGAAAGGATGAGGGGGGGGGGGGGGGGCGGCACTTATTGAGAACTGAGGAAAGGATGAGGGGAGGGGGGGGGGCGGCACTTATTGAGAACTGAGGAAAGGATGACGGGAGGGGGGGGGGGGACGGCACTTATTGAGAACTGAGGAAAGGATGACGGGGAGGGGGGGGGGGGGGGCGGCACTTATTGAGAACTGAGGAAAGGATGACGAGGCGGATGGGGGGGGGGGGGGGGGGGGGGCGGGCACTTATTGAGAACTGAGGATAAAATAGATAATTTAGTCTAATTAGATAACTTAGTCTAATTTTGACACGTTTGAGAAGAAAGCAAAATAGCTGTGAGTAGGTAAATGAAGAGTTGTGTAATAGTATGTAGTTGGGAAGCGTAGTGAGGAATATTGTTGTATGTTGATCCTAAGTGACCCCCCCCCCCCCCCCCCCCCCCCCCCACCCCGCACCCTTTTTTTAAGAGTTTATGTGTTCTACGTCATTATTTTCCATAGCATTTCATTACCACTTTTTTAGTTCATTCATCTCCCCTTTTTTAAGAGTTTATGTGTTCTACGTCATAATTTTCCATAGCATTTCATTACCACTTTTTTTAGTTCATTCATCTCCCTTTTTTAATTCTATCTCCTTTTTTTTTGCATTATTGTCATTTCATCACTATTATGATTATTAGTAGCTTTATCAACATTAGATATTAACATTAACATTAACATACGGGGGGAGGGGGGCGGTACTTCCGGGACTGGCCCAGAAATAGTCCCCTTGATTCAGACTAGTTTTCAATAACGATTTACACAGAATGTCTATATATGACTTTATGAGTAGTAGACATTAACCCTGAGCACATCAGTTCAGAAGATATGCATGGGGGTACTTCTGGGACTGGCCCAGCTTCGGGGGGAGTGGGGGGGGGGGGAGAGGGGGGTACATCTGGAGCCGCGCCAAAGTTACTCCCGGGAGTACATTTGGGCTGGGCCCAGACGGAGTCATTCTGGTGCCGAGGGGGGTCAGGTTGGGACTGGTACCAGAAGTACTCCCCTGTCTAAAGAAATCAGCGTTATGACAGTTACAGAAAACAAACACTTATTTGCAAAGTTGTCAACAGGGAGGAGTACTTCTGGGACCAAGGGGGGTACTGTCCCAGAAGTACTCCCGGGAGTCATTCTGGCGCGGGCCCAGAAGTACTCGCGGGAGTACTTCTGGGCGGGGAGTACTTTTGGGGTGTTACAGTACACGTTTCCTTCCCATCAGGCCATCACGTGTGGAACATGAAGAATAGCACATGAGAAATAGCCGATGAAGAGAAGAAAGGGACGGGGTGGAAAAGGAGGTAGTGAAGGAGGGAAAGGAGGAGGCAGCATTTGTGTTTTGTTGAGAGAGAGAGAGAGAGAGAGAGAGAGAGAGAGAGAGAGAGAGAGAGAGAGAGAGAGAGAGAGAGAAAGAGGGAGACAGACAGACAGACAGACAGACAGAGGATGAGACTCTAAAATTAATGAAGTGAAATTATCTTAAAATAGAAAATGAATTGAAGTTAAGAATAGCATTAAAAGACAGAACATAAGAAAAGATGGGCATAAGGGATAAGCTTACTGATAATCCAGCAGTAGGAGAACACAGACAGAGAGACAAAAAGAAAGAAAGAAATAAAGAAAGAGAGAAAGAAAGAGAGAAAGGAAGGAAGAAAAAGACAGAGAAAGAGAGAAAAAACATGAAAGAAAGAAAGAACATGAGAGAAAGAATCAAAGACACGATTATCACAATGGTGGAGAATCACAAACCATTTGCTTTGTAGAAAGGAAGAGGTCACAAAATACAAGATGAGAACAAGTGCTTTCATACCACATAGACCATAGTCAAGATCCTGGCGGTGCATGCCGATGTCCCCTCTCTCTCTCTTTCTCTCTGTCTGTCTGTCTGTGTGTGTGTCTCTCTCCCTCTCTCTCTCATTTTACTTGAGCGCCAGGAACGGAGGGAGAAAAAAAAGTTGATTTCAGATGCCATTCAGATCCACCATGTCCCCAAACCTCACAACTTTTCCCAAGCCGTCTATACAAATGCCTGGGGGTACACATTCCCTTTCATCACGAGCCCTGTCGCTGCAGCAAATGGGATCATATCCTAGCATTGCCATGCAAGAACGTGGAGACAGCATAGGCCAGAAAAAGGACTGTACGAAGGACAGCGAGAAATAGAAGAAGAAGAACAAGAGAATGAAGAAGAAACAATCGTCTTAGAATTACAAACAAAATGTTTATAAGAGAGAGAGAGAGAGAGAGAGAGAGGAGAGAGAGAGAGAGGAGAGAGAGAGAGAGAGAGAGAGTTTGTTGTGCAGGAAACAAGAAAAAAAGAATAAAAGACAATAAATACTTGCATCATATCAAAGAAAGTAAAGGAAGAAGGAGAGAGAGAATTGGAAGAAAGACAAGACTGAAAAAAGAACGACAAACAGAACAGGAGGCACAAGGAGGTCAAAGGTAGGAAGAAAGTAACACAGAAAAACAAAACAACAGAAACAAACGACCAAACACAAAACAGACAGGTAACACACAACATTAACAGATAACAAGAAATAACAATGAAAGAAAGACAGAAAGACAAACAAGCAGACAGAAATCAAGATAGAAAAGCTAAAAAGACTACCAATGGAGAAAAAGCAGAGGAAGAAGACAAAGAACATAGACAAACAAAAGCGGTGTGTACCGCGAGGAACGGAGGCTAGAATGCAGCCAGGTATTACCTGTTCAGGGCAAAATTAGATGGACAGGGAATAGTTCTGCATAACAATTATTTAGCTTGTCAGATTTGTCCTTAACAGAATATTAAATCTATGTAGGAGAAAATTCTGAAAAAAAAAAATTATGATATTTTGAAAATACTAAACCTTAAAAAGTTACAAAAATTGAAAATAAAAACGTAGCGCTTTAGTTTCCGTTCTCTACGCTCTTTGATTGTGAAGAACATGGGACAGAAGAGTTAGCCAGCCAAAAAGAGACAGAGGGAGGGAAAAGGAAAAATCTTAAATCACACACACACACACACACACACACACACACACACACACACACACACACATGTATATGAAGGCATGCACGAGCACGCACACACACACACACACACACACACACACACACACACACACACACACACACACACACACAACACACACACACTTGGGTTCAGTTAATAGAAAGACGTCTCAATGGTTGTCAAACCACAAGAAACAGCCGCAGTTAGAAACAAAGACTGTGTCACAGTCCTTGATTATTGTCCACACAAATCAATTGGCCGGCTTTAAGTACAATTTTCTTTAGGGTGTGAGTCGTCTGGATCACGTGTTATAGCGTGACGAGCCGATGAGTTTGTGACGTAGACGGTTTAGGCATAACGAGTTGCAGGTTACAATGTGACATGGTGTATATGGTGGTGACGTAACAACACATAGGTGAGCTCATTCTAGCTTCAACAACAACAAAAAAGCAACAACTACCAACCAACCAACCAAACAAAACACTCAACCCTTACTGTTTAACAACTGTGTTCTCCAGTAATCTAGAACTTCAGTGGATAGGCCACGTGCCCAAATGGCGTCGGCTGCAGAGCTGACAATTTTGCGTTCCAATCATTTGGAGTGTTGGACTTCTATGGCCAAAAAAACACTCTCTATCCATTCAACAGTAATTAGGTACCTGATTCAGTGCAGAGAATGTTAAAACGGGCAAGATTTACACAATAGAAGGACAGCGTTAGGCTCCGCCTGGCATAACGCCGCATCCTAGACATGGAATGCCGCTGGTAAGGTCGCTGCTTCTATGGCCGTAGGCTATTTCAACATTTTCTTTTCAGATTATGTTCTTTTGTTTGTTTTCCACTTACTCTGTTTCCACATATTCTGAATTGTGGCCTTACCTATATGCAAAATAGCATAGAGTGTGGTAAATATACTTTAGTAAGCTAAAGGAAAATCTTATCAGAGTGAGAATGAAAGAAAAGAGTTGAAATAGTGTAACAAAAATTTCCATCCGCATGTTATTTTATCTTTGCACAGGATTGGGATAACTTTGAAGATCATCGCCAGCAAATCTACTTACTTCTTGCATCAGAAAAGTCGGGACAGCAACACACATCTGACCTTTTAAAGGGCCTGGCTGTCTCCAGCTTTACAATGATAAGGGTGTTGTACTGTTATTTCTGACATTCGTCTGCAGCAACGCAGCATCTAGTGACCAGAACGATGTTGATGCGTCGAAAAACGCAAAAGGTATTTGAGCATTTAACCCAGTGGCTTCAATATTTGTTTGTTTTGCTGTTTGTTTTTAATGCAGTAGGAAGAGGGGTAGAGGATGGACATTTATACACTTTGTCATGATAAAGAACAGCTGAGGAAGTTGACTGCCGGAAGTGGGAAGCACCAGCACCTTTGCGTTTTGAATACGGTGCGCTTCAAGAAATGGAGCTCCCGTTAGGACTACTACCTTTCCTATCGTCACGATGACGAAGCTGTCAGAAACAAGTTGTTTGGACATTCGGCACGGTTATTATTTTTTTTTTTATTATTAAACAATGTAGTGTGCTTTGTTCTAAAGTTAAAGAACACCAAGTACAAAAACCTAAAAAGTATCACACACACACACACACACACACACACACACACACACACACACACACACACACACACGGGGATGGGTATCTTTACTGTCAACACTTGTTTGTTGTTGTTCATGTTGGAATTCAGTGTTCATTGTTTTGAACATTCGTTTTTTGTGCAAGTGTTGTTGACATGCTTAAAAGTAACAAAACAAACATGAAACAAATATAAAAAAAAAAATCAAAAACACACGCACAAAAAACGAAGAAACATGCTTTACCACTGCTGTAAGGAAACCAGCTCTGAGGCAATGGCAAGGCTAATTGGGAATAAAGAAGAGCAGCTGTGGAAGTTGTAGTAGCGTTTGGCAGAGAGTGTACTCCTGCTGAGCAAACATGCATCATGCTGATAACAGCTGCAGGAACCTGACCATTCTCGTCCCCTTGATTCATGCATGTCGTTCGAAAGGGCGCTCCATTCATACATGTTCATAAAACGTTTGAGTCATTTCCCAAGGTAATGAATGTCACACAAAACGACGTCCAGGACAAATAAAACATTCGAATTGTGGTCTACTATGTTTCCAATTTTTCATGTGATTAAGAACTATGCTAATCATGTGCGCGTGCACGTGCGTGCGTGCGTGTGTGTATGTTTGTGTGAATGTGTGTGTGTGTATGTGTGTGTGTGTGTGTGTGTGTGTGTGTGTGTGTGTGTGTGTGTGAATATGTGTGTGTGTGTGTTTGTGTGTGTGCGCACGTACGCACACGCGCGTGTGTGTGCGCGCACACGTGTTATTGTGTGTGTGTGTGTGTGTGCGTGTGTGCGTGTGTGTGTGTGTGTGTGTGTGTGTGTGTGTGTGCATGTGTGTGTGTGTGTGTTGTGTGAGAGAGAGAGAGAGAGAGAGAGAGAGAGAGAGAGAGAGAGAGAGAGACAGAGAGCGCAAGGCGTGTGCATACTAAATGTGTGTAACTCATTACATCTGTGAATGTGTGTATGCATGCTAGAATGAGGAGAGTGGGAATGCATGAGGACAAGTTGGGATAATAACAATAATGTTGTTGTTGTTGATATTGTTTTTGTTATTCTTTTTGTCGTCATCGTCTTCGTCGTCGACATCATCATCATCATCATCATGATTGGTAGTAGTAGTTAGCAGTAGTAGTAGTAGTAGTAGTAGTAGTAGTAGTAGTAGTAGTAGTTGCATTATCATTTTCATTATTATTACTATCATTACTTAAAGTGTCATTATTAAACAAAATGAATGAAGAAAAGTGTTTGCTCGTTCATTTTCGTTGTCCTGAGTGTTTTGTATCGTGGCTTAAGAAGACCTAAGAGGTCGAAACGCGTCGTGTTTTGTCTTGTGATTCGTTTGTCTGCGTTTTCTTGGCGGTTCGCTAATAATTACATTTAAAATTTGTTTAGATTTCCTCCAGCAGTCGCCTCACTTTGCAACTAGATCTAACCGTGTAATTATTATTCTGAAATTCAGTGGCTTAACACCCAGGCCCAGGCTACTAATTTCTGTACACTAAAACTAATATTCAGTGATCACAGACATTCATTGCTTGACACTTCAATGTTCGTACGTTTGCTTTTTTGTAAAATAAACGTAACTGCTCCTCGTATTCCCTCAGTGCCTGTAGAGAATATACACCCTCTCTCTCTCTCTCTCTCTCTCTCTCTCTCTCTCTCTCTCTCTCTCTCTCTCTCTCTCTCTCTCTCTCTCACCCCTTCTTTCTCCCTTTCCTGCACTCTTTCCTAATTTTCTAATCTGCAGGACCAGATAGAACCATAGCAGATATGTTGAAGAATGCAAACACAATTGTAACTGATTTCCTTGTTCATTTATTCGCCCAACTTTTTGATAATGGTATCTTTCCATCAGAGTAGGCTAAATGTATCATTATACCAATTTATGAACAAGAAAATGTGGACAATCCCGACAACTATCGTGGAGTATCAATTACCAGCATTTAAAGTAGAATCTACACTTACATACCAAATACAAGATTAACTGAATGAGCTGAA
>CM065729.1:33900459-33902959 GCA_033310375.1 Conus canariensis | reverse complement strand
GACATTGAATTCACACAAATAACTACTTTAGATATTGATTGTGGCAAGTTAATTAAATGTGACAACGCCATGATAACAGCTATCATTTCGGCGTCAAATATTGATCTGCATTTTCCGATGGAATATGTATATTCAAGCTTTTGTGACTGTATAACAAAAGCAGAACCTGACTGATTATTAGACAATACTGAACCATCTGTGTAAACTTTAAGATGTTGAGGATATTTCTCCTGTATATGCATCTTTACAGAATAAGATAAAATATTTGGTTGGTCAGTTTTGCTCACATCGGTGTGATCAAGGTCAAAATGTGACCTGTGTCTCAGAACATACTGTTGGCTCTTTCAAAAGATTTTCTGTACAAGAACCAATGGTAGAATATGACAAAATAGTCTGAGCTCTTTTTGGATAATGAGATTCAGGTTTTATAACAATCTCATTTTCGTTCACACCTGTCAGCGTTGAACACTTCATTACATATTTGGCAAGTGTTAGCTTTCTATGTTCGTCTAACGGTAAAATATTAGAGAAAAATCACAATGCCACTCATCTAATTTTCGGCCACGTGGCCTTTTTCAAGAGAAAAAAACAAAAAACAATCCAACTACGTGATGTCCATCTTTGGCAACTGGTCAGAGCAAAGAATTGACGTCATAAATATAATGCGCAAGTTCTGACATCATAATATGTGATGTCATCAACAAGGAAAGAGAGAAAAAAAAAAAAAAAAGGGGGAGGGGGGAAGGGGGGAGGGGGGTGCAAGTTGTGTGTGGGTGTGGGTGTGGGTGTGTGCGTGCATGCGCGCGCGCGCGCGCGCGTGTGTGTGTGTGTGTGTGGGGGGGGGGGGGGGTGTAGTTATACTGTAACCAATGTACTTCAAAAACATAGCAATACGCTCCATAAATCACAATGAAAATGAAACCATAGAATAATGTGACCATAGTCCTGTCTGTGACTGTGCATGGCATACAAGAACTGTCATATGAATATATATATATATATATATATATATATATAAATTTTATGCCAATCATCAATGTTGTTCGTAGGTAAATCTGGATAAGGTTGTTACAAATGTGTCTTAACATTACATCCATTTGGCATCCTAGTATCTAATGCCCTTATCCATTTTTCTTCAGTAATAAGTCTGAAGCTTTTGCTTTCACCATAAGCTTTTGCCAACACGCAAAAGCAAGGTCTCCCACTGAATGCTGAAGGAAATGTCGCATTATTGGCTTTTCTCTTTGGAACTTGATGTCACTAAATATTAATTTCCTTATAAGTTCGGTAAGTTGCTTCAACGGGAGACCAAGGCATAACTTATAGGCCTTACTATCTATGCTTTTCAGCTTTTGTAACAAGTGTTTAGGGGCACTGAAGAAAGCCTCTTTTGCATAGCATAATTTTGATGGGATCAGTGATGTAGCTAAATGTTTTAAAGTGTTTATATCTTGACACCAGCTTTGTTTACTGATAATTTACAAAACGTTTAGTGTTTTTCTAGCTTCGGTGAGAAGGTACTGAATGTGAAAGCTCCACGTTAATTCAGATGTTAAATATGCTCCTAAACATTTCACTAAAGGTTTATAGTCAAGTGTGACTGCATCCATTTTAAAAGAAGGCAAATCGCTTGTATCGGCGCCATTGTTAAATAACACCATATATGTTTTCACACAAGAAAACATCAGACCATTCTAAAACATGTATCTACCAAGACTGTCTAATTCATTTTGTTAAAGTTTTTGTAGTAATTGAGTGATCTTTTAGGAGTATTTTTCCTTATTGAAGTATTCAGCCATATGCACAGATCGTCAGCATACTGCACAGCTGTGATATTTTTGCTTATATGTTTTGGAAGATCACAGAGCAAAATGTTAAACAACATTGGAGCTATCACAGAGCCTTGCAGAATTCTCATTTGTAATGATTTAAATTCGGAGTACGTATTTTCTACTTTAACGTTAAGCTTTCTTTCTTGAACAAATTCTCTGATATGATAATAAAGATTGCCAGATAGACCTATGTTCCTTAATTTGAATAACAATCTGGCATGCCAAACACTATCGAAAGCTCTTTTAACATAAAAGAATGTAGCCAAAACGCTTTTTCGCTTTATAAATTGGTTTTTAATTTGTATGGTTATTCTAACTATATGATCGATGACTGATCTTCCTTTTTGAAAAACGGCTTGATTGTGTGGCATTACATCATATTCATCACAATAATATATCAATCTATTCAGAACTATTTTTTTCCATTATTTTAGAGACATGACAGGTAAAAGCTATAGTCGATAACTATTTACGTTAGTTGCAGATTTACCTTGTTTTAACATGGAAATTATTACTGACTGCTTCCATATTCCTGGCATAATACCCTCTGACCAAATCTTTTGAAATTTTGTTTGCAAACATTTTATGAAATTACTTGGTAAATATTTCAACATATAATTTGAAATTGCGTCTAACCCTACAGATGATGTTTTGTTAGTTAGTGAAAA
>CM065729.1:33887959-33890459 GCA_033310375.1 Conus canariensis | reverse complement strand
ACGTGTCCGTTCTATACAGCTTTTTTCCTTACGTGTCCGTTCTATACAGCTTTGTTCCTTACGTGTCCGTTCTATACAGCTTTTTTTTCCCTTACGTGTCCGTTCTATACAGCTTTTTTTCCTTACGTGTCCGTTCTATACAGCTTTTTTCCTTACGTGTCCGTTCTATACAGCTTTTTCCTTACGTTCCGTTCTATACACTTGTCCTACGTGTCCGTTCTATACAGCTTTTTTTCCTTACGTGTCCGTTCTATACAGCTTTTTCCTTACGTGTTCGTTCTATACAGCTTTTTTCCTTACGTGTCCGCTCTATACAGCTTTTTTCCTGTTTTACTCCTATCGCCAATACCCCTCCCCATGCTCGCCTCTTCTTTCTTTACAAAACAAGTTGGAAAAAAAAGACCAACATAGTTTTTTCTGGGAATTGTGTCACACCCGTTTTCTTTTTACCACCATTTTCTTTCAGCTCACACATATCAAAAGCCGTGTATACACGCAATCAATTGGACTGACGGAAGACACATTAAATATGAAAACAATACAAAATGCAGAACAAAAGAAATATAGATGATAAGATAAGAAAAAAATAGCTACTGAACAACAACAAGAACAACACGGACGAAAAGAAACAAACAAATGAATGACAGATAAGCTCAAACAAAATAATCACACAAAACATAAAAGATACGACAACGGTCACAAAAAGGGTTTGAAGGAAGAAACAATTTTTTTTTTAAATCCGGGAAGTGCGCAACTGAAGAGAGAAAAAGATTCGGATAATTTATTCAAGCATAGGCCATTGCCCTTCTTGAAGGGGTACACTTTTCAATTCTCGAACATTGCAACATTTACACAGTATCTATACACACAGCGTCATAAATGCATATGTATTTCAAAATCTTAACATATAGCAGCAGATCATATTTTGAACGCTTTATACAAAAATACTGATAATTTTCTGACAATGTGTTCATTCTTAGATGCCAATAGTAAACTCAATTGAAACTGGCTTGGATACTTATAAAATTTCAAAGGTATGTACTGTTTTCGTAGATTAGTTAATGTAGGACAGCACAAAAGAAAGTGAACTACATCTTCCTTGGTAATTCTACACAACGGACAAATTAAATCTGTTTCTGTATGTGATCTGTAACGATAGTAGTGACATGCAATTTCAGACACACCAAGTCTAAACCTTGTCAACACATATTTTAAATGTCTGTCTAAATCCAACTTCAAATAGATTTTGTCATTGTTTACAGAACAAAATGTTCTATACATTTGAAACCGTTCACTGTTATTCACACGGAAATCCCATTCTTGCCACCTACACAATATCAGTCTGTCTTTAAAATGATAAAAAAATTGACATTTCTTCAACGCCTTGGTTCTTCCATACATAACCAAAACCATACGCATATAATTTGCTTCGAATATTTGAGACCCAATTTTTTTTTATTCCGCGCGTCTAAATCAAACAACATTCTGTAGGCTTTCCGCGGTAATCTACTCTCTTCTAGTCGTGTTCATTTTAACTAGTATCTAATACACTGCACGACCGAATTGATATGTATAGGATACCTGTTCGTCTCCCAATAGATGAGGTCATTTGGTGTTCTCATTTCAACTCCTAAAAACTTTTTAAGTGCGAACATGTGTAATTTTTCAGGATAAAGAGCTGCATTTTCAAGACCCCATATCTCTGCACCATATTGAACAACTGATTGAATTTGAGCATCAAATAACGTCAGAAAAAGATCAAGAGAATTATTCTTCAAATTGTACAAATTGTGCAGTACACATAAAACGGCCCTCTTGGCTCTGCTTACAAGATCCTGGCATGCTGCAGTAAAACTCAGCCTTGTAGAAAAATAGATTCCTACATCGTTGGTGTGGCGTAGGTCTGCGTTCTCGTGTTGAAGGTCCTTCACCTCTTCCTTCAGGGATTCAACGTCACTATGTAGGGCAGCAAAACCGTCACGGATTTCTTTCATCTCTGCCTTCATCTCATCAAACTTTGTGTTGAGTGTTTGAAGCATGGACATGACATCCATTATAGAAGGTTCTACCGGAGATGACGTAACAGCTGGCGTGCTGGATGAGGCGCTTTCAGATCTGTCCGTGCTGGTTCGTCGTCCCGGTCCACTGTTCAGGCTGGACCGACGCAGCGTGTTCTTGGTTGGCGCAGGCTTTTGCTCGACATCGCCACATTGCAATAGAATACTCCCCCAAAACAAGTGAGGAGGCAACAAACAAGTACACGGTCTGCTACACACCGAACGTTTAATGTCTTCCGTTGCATGGCGGCTCTGTTTCTTGCTTTTTCCACATGAATGCCACAAAAATGGGCACAAAGCATTCGCATCGCATGCGGAAATCCTGGTATCCATACGGCATGGCACCTATGCAGCACGTACACCAAGACAGGGGGCGAAGTGACGTCGTAAACAGCAGTAATTGTCCTTTAATTACGGAGCAAATTAACAGCGTGTCTTCTCCA
>CM065729.1:33852959-33885459 GCA_033310375.1 Conus canariensis | reverse complement strand
TAATTAGGAGGGGAAGAAGAAGAAAGAAGGGGGAAAGAGGAACTGAATAAGATAGAGGGAATACAGAAGAAAAAAGACAAAGATAATACGAAAAGCAAAACACAAAATGTGGAAAAAAAAGAAAGGAAGGAGAAGAAGAAGAAGGAGAAGAAGAACAACAACAACATCAACGAAAATAACAACAGCTTTAACAGCAACAACAACAATGGCCAAACGACAAAGAGTAAGAAAACACACAGACTTCAAACCGTAATGATTTGTTTCGGGAAATTGCTTGGAGGCCAGAGAGAATGTCCATTTATATCTGCCCCTCTGTTTGGTAGAATTTTCGCATTAGATCTGATCTTAATACAACTTGAGTTTTGTTATACAGCGCATAATATAATCACTTTTTTTATCATCGCATTAGAAGATCTGATCTTGATACAACCTGAATGAATATTCTTATATTGCATATAATATAATATGTTTTTTTATCGTCGCATTAGAAGATCTGATCTTAATACAACCGAACTATATTGCATACAATATAATGAAACATGTTTTCATCAATGTACAGAATGGTACTCTTAAAAGATCACACTTTTAGAGATAACAGCATTGTATTAATATTGAAAATATTGATTAAGAGAAGGCTTATAAAATATTTTTGGCCGATACCACTGGGCGACACGTTCATGCATGGGATGGTTGGACAGTCCCTATCAGTGTATAGCGTTCAGCATACTTTGGTCATGCTAGTATCCTCAATGTCTGAGAACCAAATGCTGAAATTAAGGTATACCACGGACACACACACATACACGCGCGCGCGCGCGCCACACACACAAACACACACACACACACACATACACGCACATACACACACATGCGCGCGCATTTACACACACACACACACACACACACACACACACACACACACACACACACACACACGCACGCACACACACACACACACACACACACACACACACACATGCGCGCGCATATACATACTCCCATACACACACGCACACACACGCGCGCGCGCGCACACACACACATTCGCGCGTATATACAAACTCACACACACACACACACACACACACACACACACACACACACACACACACACACACACAAGCAAGCAAGCGCGTGCACACACACACATACACACACACACACACACACACACACACACACACACACACACACACACTCTCTCTCTCTCTCTCTCTCTCCTCCACACACACACACACACACACACACACACACACACACACACACACACACACACTGACAGCTGACAGGCGTCGACATGCTGTAAGATCTGGTTGACACCATGATGCAGATGACCAGGGATGACGTCATGAAGGGGCCGACTGGAACTGGGTTCTTGCAGAGGATGACTGGGGATAACATCGTGGAGGATCTGGCTCGGACTGACGTCATGAAAGGACTGGCTCTGGGTGACTTCTGCTGAAGACTGAATGTTAAAAAATCCAGACTCGGGCCGACCAGTGACAACCCCATGAAGAGGCTGACCCGCAACAACATCGTAAGGGGACTGACTGGAGATGACATCACATGGAGACTGATTTAGGTTGATGTCCTGCTGGGGCTGCTTGAGGGTGACTTCACGCAGCGGCTGGCCAAGGCTGGCACTGTGACTGATATTCTGGTGCTGACTGGTGTTGTCACCACTTTCCCTCAGGGTGCTGTGTCGGCCGGATCCGGCTGAGCTCCTATGGCATGGTGATGCTGCTGCTGCTGCTTCAGAGTAGGGTGCAGCAGTATCACTAGTGGGAGGTAGAGAGTCATTGGGTGGCTGGCCGGATATCCTGCTGGAAAAACGTGGGGGACGGCATGGAGAGAACTATAAAATAGGCATTCTGGCTCACCCACCTCCGCCAGCTCCAACCGGCTGAAGCCGGTTTCGCTGTTGCTCCGCCGGCTTACCCAGAATGCCTATTTTATAGTTCTCTAATAGTAAACATTTTACAAACATACATAATGTGTAGGATTATCTGTTTTATAGTTCTCTGTCACTGGACCGTTAAGAAGTAAACAAACAAAACAATGGGGACTTGGTTAACCATGCCTTTATTCTTAGGAGGGCTATTTGTCAACCAAGTTGGGATTTTATTCTATTGTGAGGAATGACTGGCTATTGAAAGCTATCTGAAAAGGGGTGGGATGTGTGTTTACACAAGCGTAGAATCGTGGCACGTTGTTGAAGATTATTCTAAGCAGCCACCAAGTGCACTTATCAAAAGCTTGATTCAACAAACAAGACAATTGTATAAAGTACACCCGGCGGCCGCCTGAATAGGACGTGACAAAGCGACGATCCACCTAGACCGCGGCCGTTAAAGCGTGGCTTTCTGCTATAGGCTGTGACGTGTGCCTGTTTAATATTCATTTCACGCGCTCTAGCTAGAGCGCGGCCGTTCCCTGCTGTGGCTCTTGAGAAGATCGTGTTTCAAGCTGCATTGGTAGTTGAATGGGAGTGGACCAATACTGCCTTATCTCCTCACTATATGAAAACATTGCTTTTAGTTCTTTTCTCATGGAGTAGACTTCAATGAAATAGCAATTCTTGATGAACGGTTTGTGATTCAAGAAGTTCTATCTCAGAAGAGATACTGTCTTGCGACATAACACAACACTGAAAACACGACTGCACTGCACACCCGCAAATGACAAGACAGCTAGGTTCAGTTGCTAACAACACAAGTGCTGGGCGGAAATGTCGTCACTGTTACTAATCAGCTGATTCTATCTAGTCTTGTGATTGGGGGAAGGTAAGAAACATGTTTTGATATGTTTAGAAATTTAGCCGCCTAAATTTATACAATGACGTCTAACGCCTGTACTGAACGACGCCGTCTAAATTTATACAATGCCGCGTGGCGGCCTGCAGTAAACGACGCCCTTACATCCGTTATGTGTAACTCAACACGAACCCGGAAACAGTGCGACGCTTCGACTCGGCTATTGTGCAGTTGAGTAAGCCGTGGCTAGACATGTCTGACCTAGATACTACATAAAGGCAGAAGGGAGTTGTCTCCCCGGAAAAGAATGTAACAATTAATTGTGAAAAAAAATCGTCATTAAGTCGTTCTAGGTTCTTATTCAAGTCGGCATCACGTTCTTATTCAAGTTCTTATTTAAGTTCTTAACAAGTTTTTATTCAAGTTCTTAACAAGTCAACATCAAGTTTTTAACAAGTTCTTATTCAAGTACTTATTCAAGTACTTATTCAAGTACTTATTCAAGTTCTTAACAAGTCGTCATCAAGTCGTCATTAAGTTCTTATCAAGTCGTCATTAAGTTTTTATCAAGTCGTCATCAAGTTCTTATCAAGTTCTTATTTAAGTTTTTATCAAGTCGTCATCAAGTCGTTATCAAGTTCTTATTCAAGTCACTTATAATTATTTATTAAGTTCTTGAAATATTACTGCATATCAAATGGATCAAAATGATCTTTTGTTGTTGGCGGTTCTGGTATTCTTTTTTGTTCAGATTTTGTATTTAGTGGCTGTGATTTTTTGGGCTGCTTTGGTTTTTGCTGTCTTTCTTTATATGTTTTATAAACGTAATAACCACCCCCACCAACAGCAATGGCGCCAAAAATGCCAACTCTTTTAATCCAAATAATCCATGACGACTTTGGTGTTGTAGGTCTTGAATCAGCTTGTGTATTTACAGCTGGCGTTGGCGGTGTTATGTTTTCATTATGAGTTATATTCTGTGATTGCAACATTAATTTTTTTTGTTTGTTCCACTCTGCTAATTTTTTTCCTGCTGCAACACGCCCAGGATGAGGAGGCTTTTTACTGGTCACTTTCTCCACCTGATTCAACGTTTTCTGATTCTGCTGATTTTCTGGCTCGGTCATTTTGAAGGGAAACAAAATCTATATGATTAAAAGTAATTAATCCCATGATTAATGGCGATAACAATGTTCCAAATCTGTAATATAGATCACATCCTAGAGACTCTAATGACTTTGTTAAAACTGGATCCTGCGTTAAATCATACATAAAATCTTGTTCAGAATCAATGGGAGCAAATCTACTAACTAGTTTAGTGTACAAACTAAGAACCGTTTGCCCAACACTTTTTACCATTCTTGACCCCAGTTGCGCTTCATACCTGTTGTGATACTTTACAATGTCTTGTGGCGACATCTGTTGAATCTGTTCTATGCTGAATTCATTTCCAAGGTACTGTTTTGTTTTTCCACACGCCGCCAAAGAATACAGCCTTTCCTTTTGGCGCATAATAGCTTGGTCATCAACTTGATCATTTGTAAGTTCAGGAAGTAAATCATCGCAGTTCATGTTTTATTAATGAATAAATATTATTTTATTTTTTAAAAATGAGCACCGAAAAAACTATTACTAACCTCGTATACCATTCTGCTGTTATTGGAGGTCTAAGTGTAGGATACACAATGCTTGGTAAAAGCTTGTTAAGAATAAAACCAGCAGATCTTGGCAAGCTAGATTTTGAAGACTCAGCAAAGTTGATTGCTGTCATTACAGCTTCGTTTGCTACGAAAGATTTTCTAGTTAAGCAAGGAATAATTCCAGAAAATATAAATATGTAAAAAAAATACATTTATAAAAATGGCTTCACTCGTAATGATGATAGGCGGCGCTGTGGTTAATGCGCTTGCTTTTAGCGGAAGTAATTACGCATTTAGTAAACTACAAAATAACAATGAGAGAAAAAGACATAACAGAGCTATGGAGCAACTAGCTGCTGCACAAGACACCTATGAAAAGCAAAGAATGGAGCAGTTAGATTTTATTAACGACAGACTTAAACAACAGGGACATGCAGCTTACACATTTAAAGATGTTGACCAGGCAATAAAAGAATATTTTCTAGTAACAGGCAAACAAGTTGAAACATTGCCCCCACCAAAATTCAGCGATTACTATCAACCATCAGAAAAACAAAAGATGCAAGAAATATTGTTTATTGCCTTTGGCATGACCGTTGTGTATTTTGTTGCACATAATATTGGCTGAATAAAAAATGAACAAGATCTATTATTCGCCAAAAGGATATTGGAAGGGAATCACAGCAATTAAAAAGCTTAGCCAAGCAGCGGGAGTCAGTGAACAAACAGCAAAAGAATGGTTATCTAAACAAGCGATTTGGCAAATTTATTTACCAGCGCCTAAACGAATACAAAGACCACACTTTGTGAATATAACTCCAAACGACACCCATCAAATGGATCTTCTATATTTACCCCATGATACGATTAGACGAAAAAGATTTAAGTACGCACTTACAGTCATTGACATAGCTTCAAGATACAAAGATGCGGAACCATTAACACAAAAGAGTGCTTCTGCTGTTGCTGTCGCTATACAACTGATATATCAACGAGGACCCTTAACTTATCCTCGCATGATTCAAGTCGATGACGGAAAAGAATTTAAAGGTCAAGTGAATCAATTATTGTTAAAACATAGAGTTACCATTAAAAGAGGCATTCCGGGTGTTCACAGATCACAGGTTTGTTAACTACAAACATTTAAAACAGTTACTGAAAGACTTTTCTCCTACCAGTATCACAGAGAGCTGATTGACAATTCTCGCAACACAGAATGGGTTAGAAGGCTGCCCTCAGTTTTGCGCGCAATGAATAATGAAGAATTTAAAGGGCTAAAACCAGTACAAGCAATCAGAAAACAAACAATAAATGTTGTTGAAGGAGAGTCTTCATCAAGCAAACTATTACCATTTGGTTTGAAAGTAAGGTACCTTTATTTACCGGGAGAAGCAGAAGGGGACACTCGCATCAGGGCAACAGATCCAGTTTGGAGTGTTGATCCATATGAGATAAAAAAAATTGTGAAAATGAATCCGCCCGTGTATTATTTACGAGAAACTGACACAACAAAACGGCCGGCCCCTCAAAGATCTTTTGTGAAGGAAGAACTGCAGATAATCCCTCCAGACACAGTTCCAGTCGCTTAGTTAATTTAGGCAAATACATTTGAGTTTAAAATGGAAGCTCAAAAGAAAAAAGAGTTTTCAAAATTAATACGTCAATTATCTGCTTATAATATTATTATCAAAAAAATATTTAAGAACATTGACAATCTTATGCCAGACAATCGCTTACTACCCCAATCCCTAGATTCTGATATTTTGATATGGAAAAATCAAAATCTTGAAATGATAAAAAAAATTAAAGCACATTTAGCAGTAATGAATGAGAATAATAATGATTTGGCTATACTGGATAATGATATAGTTGAGCTTCTGATAACACTTGACCAAACAGAAACTCCATGAAGACATATGATTATACTATTCTCCAATGCCCGATTGCATATGAAAACTCTGGATTAACAAACACACGTTTTGTGTTTGTTCTATCTAATGACTTCTTTGTTACAACAGTTGTGTTGATCTCATGTAGATTAGATCGTAGTTTTACGTTGTCATGATGAAAAGTCTTATTGTCAAACAATGCTTTTTTATAGTTGTCATGGGATATGCTTGATTGCACAACACTACGAGATATTCCCTTTGCTTTTTTAACAACTTTTTTTTGGCTTGAAAGACTGTACATTTTCGACCTCAAACCAACAAACTCCTTGATCACACCACCAGATAATTCATCCTTCATCTTACCTAAAACCTTCTTATTAATATCTGAATGCAAAGGCGAATCTTTAGGGTAATCAGATGTGTCGTACCATCCAGCATGCTCTTTTGCTACTTCTAATTCCATGTCTTTGTAAAAATCTTCAGTAGGGATGTTAACTACAAAGGAATCTGTATCTGTGTACAGAACTCTGGACTCTGGATACAAGAGTTTAAAGTAGTCGTAAAGAAATTCTAACATCAAAAGCTTCGACAGCTCTAAAACAGTAAACCCAATAAAAACAGGTTTGTCCAATTTGACTTTCTTTTTTTTCATCATTATTCCAAAAAGCTGATCATGAAATCTTCTGAAGTCCTGATAATTAGGTTTTGAAGTCAACTTAATTGCAACGTTTTCTCTGGTGACCAATCTAACATCTTTACGCTTGTGCGGATTTTCCATAGTCTTTCCAAAACAGCTGTTGTTCATCAACTTGAAAAAGTCTTTTTCTGAAGCATCTGTGGATTTAGTTCTGAGATCAGTGTTCTTCATTATGTATGGTTTCATGAACTGTTCTTGATCAAAAGCAATTATACGATGAACAGCTGTCAACTTCAAACCATGTCTTAAATAAAATTGAAGAAGTCTGTAATGACAGACATAATTTTTTTTGTCACGAAGATTAGGCACAAGTTTAGGTGGTTCTGTCATTGACACTTTTAGACTTTCTGCCGCTAATGGATAGTCATTATGGTAATCATGAAGTTCATGAGGATATTCTAAATCAACTTCTAGAATGAGACCTCTTTTACGATCAGCTTCTAGACTCTGAAGCCATTTTAAAAACTTTTGAGTGTCTTTGAGTCCTGTGTACATTTTAAAGTTGCGTAATGGAAGTGATTGCGCCATTGCCCAACCATACAGATTGTTTGCATCTAAATACATGAGATAGTTAGACCTTTTACTTGGATCATAGTCGTCCAAGTATTTGTTGTTTGCTTTACAGTAATGGTGCGACGCCATACTGATTCCCCCACGCAATCCGTTTTCAATCATCTGAAGCATTGGCAGGTCAGACAATAAATCAATTTGTACTCCAGTAAATTTTAAGAAAGCGTCCCAGCTCATCCCGGGCGCAGAAATATAATGCGCGGGATCCAGGCTGTAATGTTTCATGCAGGTCTTCCTATAATTTTCAAAGACGTCCGCCAACAAACAGGTATCCGCCATTAAATAGGAATCATGATAGTCTCCCATCGTTTTACACTCTAACTTCTGCCACGCATCTTGAGCATGCTGGTAATCAGAATCACTGATGTCCTTTCCTCTGAGACTAGAAAAGAACGCGCCTTTAGGCGGAAGTGTATCTTCGTCAAACCTTTGCCAACTGTTCATGTACTCATAAGGGTAAACGCCCTTTCTAACAAGAGTTGGGTCAAAATATTCTTCTGTTATTGGGCAGGACTTTAAGGACATAGCCAGTGACTCTAATGAACCCATCATGTGTTGCATAGAGTCGTAGAAAGACATGTTATTTAAAGTGAAACACATGTACTTTTCTGATGACTGCGCAATGCATGACACCCTAAAGTCGCTGGTTACTGCTTGCATTATAAGGTGAGAGTCGTAACCTCGCAAGTTGTGAAAGAATATAGGTAGCTTCCATGTCTTTGGTTCAAACTTTAGTTGAAGATTGCATTTGTTATGTGCTGCTCCTCTAAACTTTCCACTAATGTGATCATGGTCTCTTACTGTTGGATTCTCTGCGGTGGCAACCAAGACCGCCCCACAAATCCAACAGTGAGTGGCTGAGTCATACTGTTGTTGGTCTTCAGGCGTCATTATGATTTCAGATAAGTTTAGATTATTAGAACAGGCATTACGCACTTGCTGCATGCGTTTTAAGAAGTATTTTGCAGCATTTGGTCCTCTGTATAATTCTGGCTTTGAATGGGCGCCATCCGACCTAACAATGATGAAGGCAAATGAGCAAATCTGATGATTACTCATTAAGACTGTTTTAGGAAGTTTCTGTGGGGTTGGTCCTTCATAAGGAACAATGAGTGATTCGAAGTCTGCGTAAACAACATATGGACTAGTTTGCAACCGTTTCCAGTTCTTAAAACTAACTTTACTGCCTTCTCCGGGCGTAATTAGTTCTGTATCACAGTCAACTGGGCTAATACAATGTTTTACATGTTCGCTCGCAGCTTGAACGGACGGAATTCTTGTTAAACATTTTCTACAGAATTCTTGTTTGCTATGTTGTTTTGTAGTATGCACTAGTAATCTACTCATTGTGCGTATTAGAGTGTAGTGCAACCCATTAAGGCTTTGCATTAGGAGTAAGTCTACATGACTCCTGGTTGGTTCGCCTATTGTTGGACTGTTCTTTGACACTCTAATTGGCAGAAGGTTGGTTTCTTCAGACCATGTGTAGACATTAACAGTTATTGGCGGATTTTGTTTTTCAAACTGATCAATTTTGTCTACAGCCATAGGAAATTCAAGGCCGTTAAAGTTAAGATCATTGGCCCACTGTAAATAGTTAGATACTCTCTCTGCATTTTTGGCAACGTGATGCAGCCTAGCAAGAACGCACCACATAAAACATTTGTCGTCTGAATTCTTTATGTTCAGAACTGCTTTCTTTGCAACTAATGTTGGAGGCAGTGGAATGTAAGCCTTGCCTACAATTGGCTCATACTTAGCTTGTCTTAATCTGATGTCTAGGACTTCACCCTCTGACCAACCAGAGCCTCTCATTTTAGCTGCTTCAGAGGCTTCATTAAACTGTGTAAGAAGTTGATCTGCCCAACCGGGTGTTAAGTCATTATGAGAAAGAATAGTCTGCTGTTTAGTTGAGACCCAGACTTCTAGATTTTCTTCGTTTATTGTTATATAGTCGATTAAAACAACTAACCTTACTTTAACTGGAGGGTTTATTGTTAGTTTACTTGGAACTTGAGAAATAGCGTGTACAACGCTTGCCTGTACCTTTGTTGGATCAATAACTTCTAAAACGACCTCATTTAAAGCTTTTGACAAACGCTCTTCCTCGAGCATTGCTTCAAACAATTCATCTGAACCTTCATATATCTTATCCATGCTGAGTTTCTTTTCTAACTCAAAATGTTTATTTAAATCAAAAAAATAAAAGTTAATCAGAATCAATATCAACGGTCTTTTTGTGCTTGGACTCATAAACTAAAGTATAAACGCCCTTTGGGGTTGTTAATGTGAGCTGTTTAGAACAGAGTTTAATGTCTCGTTTACTTTTTTTAAACATTCCTTTTTTATCTGGTCGGTGTCTGGTTGTTGAGAAAAAGTTGCCCTTGCCTTTCTTTGAAGATCAAACTTTTGTCTTTTGTAGTCCTCAAAATCAGCCTGTAGGCGACTAAATTCTTCATCCGTGATGTTTGAGTCAACTAGTGCTTTATCAATTATCAGTTTGAAGGAACTAAGTTTAGCTGTTATTAGTTGAACTATAGCTGTGTGCTTTTGGAGTTTAGCTTTTATTTTTTTGCTGACAGCACTTACAGCCAATGAACACAGGCCAAGAGTTAAAGACAAACCACCTAGAGGTATAGCTACCGGTGCACCTACGCCTGTTGCTAAGAGACCTACACTTGTTCCTGCTGATAGAGCACTAGTGATCGATGCTCCAGTATTAACATATGTAACAGCATTAAAGACAGCAGAATACCTTCGTTTGGTTTTACTGTATTTTGAAAGGTCCTGCTCTAGTTTTTGTTGCATTTGTGTAATGTTGGTTAATCTGAAAGTTTTTATGTCTACAGCAGCAGCTATCTCTTCTTTGGGCACTTTTGGATAAGTCGTAACAGACATGCTTTTTTAAAATAAAAATAATTTAGTATTGGATATCTTTCAATCTGTTATCTTGAATATTCAGCTGCGCATCATATATTAAAAACAAATGTACATTAAGTGGTTTATCACTCTCTTTTTCTTTATCAATTTGAATGTTTATTACGTCTTTAACTGTTCTCCCACTCCCATGCAACTGATTATCTTCTGTTGACCTTAGGTCAATCCATAAACCGTATTTCGTTGTTAAATATTCATCAAGTCTAACACTGTGAAGGTGTAGATCTTTAGACACAAGGTCTACTGTTGGACTTCTAGACCTCCCGCCTCCAAACAATTTTCTTATTTCATCAAAATGATGATAAGGTTTAAGCCCGCTACCGTAGACTTGGTTAGGACTACCCTCAATTGAACATTGTACTTTCGTTATTTTAGGATTGATAAACTTTTCACTTTGTCTTTTGAATGGTTCTTCATCTTCACACAGCAATAAAATACCTTTAAGGGATCTTGCTGCGGCGCTAAAACTAAAGTTCCATATTGTGTCTGCCCTGCTTTTAGGATATTTTGAATGATGAATCACTCTTTCGTAATATATTGCTAATTTTGACTGATATTGTTGCTCAATCAGCCTTGCTAAGTTAGGGTTGCTAACAATGTCAAACTCTAACGAGATGTCGAAAATGCTGTACTTGGAATCAGTGTCTGTCGATCTAATGACACGTTTGTATTCATTAAAAGTTAGTTCATATGACAATCTGTCTTTTAATGCTCCTTGAAAGTATGGCGCATGCGCTTTTAACAACTCAAAATCTAAGGGTATGGAAAAGCGATTTCCAAACGCATAACTTACAGCTTCATACTTGTTACCGTCTTTAGCATCTTCGGCGTCTATTCTGTGTTTTAGTGCTTCGTTATTTTCGATTCCTTGAAACGCAAGATCGGCCCTTTCATTCTCGGTTAGCCATAGATCAGAATAGATTAGAAATATGTCTGCATTGTGTAAAGAAAATATTTCTTGCCCCTCAAGTTTTATAGAAATTTTCTTAACAATTGCCCGCCCCAGATTCTGTACAACTGTCCTGTTTACGTCTGTTGCTGAATCAAGTTCTATTTTAAAAGTAAGCCGTGCAGATCCCGGCACAATCACTTCATCTGCTCCTAGGTCTGGAAATTTGACAGTAAGAATCTGATCTGAATCAATAGTAGATGGATTATTTGGAACAATAATATTCTGTTTATTTCCCTTCACGCCAAAGGGCTTTTTCAGTCTTCTATGCGGGTCAAGAATCGAGCCATATGCTTGTGACATTTTTTTTATAAAACAAAATAAAAAGTTAATTATTTAAAAACATGGCAGAAGAAGATTATGATGTTTTTGATCCTGGAGACGACATGAGTGAAATGACGCCTTTGACACATCCATTACAATCATTGCGGCGTGAATTAACAGAAAGTAAGGTCAAATCATTTTATCAAAGTTTAGGCCAAGAACCTCCCGAATTTATAGACCCTAATGATTTTGAAACAAAAGATGACCATTTGTTTGTGAAAAACGAGCAAGGACAACTTGTTCAGCTTACAACTAAACCAGACCCATCAAAGTTTTTAGCAAAGACTACAATTAGACAAAGGCTCAGTGTGAGCGATCAAAATCGCCTTGGCATTGCTAAACCGCGAAGATTAGACAGTGAGGCAGTTGCTAAACTTCAAAACACACTACAAGAACTCCCAACAGATAACCAAATACAAAACATACCCCTTAAAGATTTAAGCCCAACAGCAGACGAAATAATAGAAACCAGTTTTTCAGAAGAAACAGTATTAAAAACTATGCACGATCCGCCGCTACCTATGAGAGAAATAACGGCCCTTGATCATGCTTTGAAAAGCATCAGAGGCGAATTAACAAACAATTTAGCAAAACTGGGTGAACTAGATGAGCATATAAAAAGAGAAAAAGAAAAACTAGTTGAGGCTGATGACCACAACTTAGGACCTGGTGTTAAAGAAAGAATAACACAAAGACTAAAAGATCTTGAACAAGAGAGATCAGCAAGACTAGAAGTGCTGTCTACTAACCGAGAACAATTACGAACTCAAGTGAGCAGAATAAGAGAAACTATCCAAAGAATTTTATATGAAGACACGACGCTAGCAGAACGAATAAGAACACTGTTTAGAGAGCAAGGTGTCACATTAGCGAGCGTTATAACAGCCTTAGGATTTGCAATAAGTACACTGGTGTTGGCTATTACAGGCGGCGGTGGTGGGGTAGCAGTGCCACCAGGACCACCATCAGATAAATCATGGGTAAAAAAACAACTTGATCATCTTGCAAGTTTATTAAAAAAATTAGCCAGTAAGGCAATAGATTCTTTGCCTGGTATAATAGGAGGGATCGTTAGCTGGCTTTTGTCTGCCGCAAGTAAAGTAGTTGGCTTTATGGCTGAGCACTTATGGGCATTAGTTGTCTTAATAGTTGGGTTACTCTTTAGTAAGATAAAGACCAAGTAATCCTAGGGCAGTTAATCCAATAACAAGTGCCGTCTTTTCATATTCATGGTCATCACGCGCGTCTTCAATGGCCTTTGGGCTTTGGGCCTTGGGGATTAGATGGGGTTTTGAGGGGGCCACGGGGATTGGGACTTCTTTTTTTATTGCTATTGCTGGCTTAGAATTTATGTCGTTTTTTCCGACCTTCTCTTCATTGCCAGCCACAAGGATTTCATTATTATAGTTTATTATTGTTCCTATCTGAAGTCTGAGGTCAGAAGGCAGCATGTATAAACCAGTGCCAACAGCAAAGTCTACTTTCGATCTTGCGTATTGCAAAACATTTTGGTACCTTTTAATACTTGAAGGTAAATCAACTGCAGAATTAATGGAGTCCTCTAAATTTGCTAAATACTGTTTTTGGGCGTCAAAGCCAGTAGAAGGATCAATTATGTTTGATCTCGTTTGTGCTTGCGAACCTAGCAAACACCAAACATATGTACGAATGGAGTCGTTTATTCGTTCTATTCCCGCTCTAGTTAGACCATTAGAAGTATCCAAAATAAATGTTGTCCATGCTGTTTTATGCTCTTGCTCTATGGACCCGAGGTGAACAGTTGTGCCTGAAGAGAAAGATGTGTAAGGAGGATTCCAATCATAGTTATACTTTCTGTGCACGCCCCAAAAATAAAGGGTGCCTAAACCATCATTAAGATCCAACTTTTGTCTAAAGTCTGTCTTTGGGTCAATATCAAATTCGTTACAGATCCTTTCAAAAGCCTTGTAATCTATTCTGTTGCTGAATGGATTAAACGTTTTGTCATTTGGTAATGGCGCTTGCAGTTCAGATAAAATACGTCTGAAGGTGTAATAGAAATGAAATCTATACACTGACCTCACCAAAGGATCAGGATGATTTAAATGATCAGCATACGACACTCCACACCCAGTTGATGCACAAAACACAGCAAAGTTTAACTGGTTCTGATAAAACTGCATCGGATGACTGAACCACACTTTCGGGATGTAGTCGTTTTTGATAGGAGGGTTAAGATAACGATCCAATGGAGTACTAACCTTTACTTGAAAGGCTCAGTCTGAGTCACAGAAATGTCGAGGGTATCAGTTGTTATATCTTTAGGACTGTAGTGCGGTCCAACAGAATATTTTGCATTAGTATATTTGAATGCACTCATTTTTAAATTTGTTTTAAAAATGTTTGTAACAATAACAACTCAAGACAGTCCTTCGTTTTTAGAATATGCTATTGATAATAACTGCGGAACCCAAAGGGTCGCACTCCATGAAATATTCTACAAAGTCGTATGGTTTAATATAAGTCAATCCAAGAGGAATAATGAGATTCGAAAACTTGATGACGGAGGAAACTTAATTAGCCAGTTAACCATACCTGATGGTTATTACGGGTTTTGCTCACTAAAAGAAGCAATGAGTAACTTCGACATTACTCTCAAACTTAACAATGCAAATCTAAAAACAATGTTAACATTCAAACCTGAAAAAGAAGTAGTCCATTACTTTTTTGATGTAGAGCTAGCTAAAATGTTAGGCTTTAAAATCGATTATGTCTATCATAAATTTAGAGTTGCACCAGACGAAACTACTTTTGAGGGAGAATATCCGCTCGATCTTGCCTTATATCCATTACTCTATGTACATTTGGATGAGCTGAGCACTGATGAAAACTTATATGATGGAAGGCCCTCAACTGTTTTAAGAGCTCTTCCATCAGGGAAAGCTGCATATTGCGATTAAGAAATTATACGATTCCCTAATTTACAGTTTAAAAGATTAGCTTGTGGGAGGGTCAGATCATTTAATATAAAGATCACAGATAAAACAGGGAAAGTCGTGAAATGTGATAACCTGCACATTGTTTTAGAAATAAAATAATACGTTGTTTTAAAAAATGTCACGTGGACCAGACGATTCGGGGGTCACATTAGCGCCTGAGAGGTGTGTAACTTTAGAATTAAAAGACCTTGCAGACGTTGAGGACTTTGAACAAAACGGTGAGATAGGCACTTTATATGGTTTTGAGTACACTAAAGATGGTTATTATAAGCGCAAAGAGGTTGACGACAACAAAAGGTTTCCTAAACTAGAACAACTACGCAATCTAGAAGCAAATAATACAGGTCAGTATGAATATAAAATAGTTCGAAAAACTGACAACAAATGGCACTTAGAACCATATTTAGAATGGGACATAAAATTTGAATTCTTAAGCCCATTTACATTTTTTGACCGTCAAAAAAGTTTCAGAAAAGCATTGAACTCTGGCCCTTTACATGTAAGTCTTATGCCAGAGGACAACAGTCGGAGAGAGATCGAAATAAAGCCGTTTGGGGACAAACAGTACATCCTCCACAGAAGAGAATCGGTTTTAAAGAAAGCTTCTACAAAATTACAGTTCATTCCACGCACAAAATTAGGAGACACGTTCACAATGATATTTAAAATTTCTGTCTTAAAAGATGAGGCAAGAAATGGAGCTGTGGGTGTCAGTGACAACCTTATGGAAGGAATTCTTATTAGCTGGCAAAACTTAGACGTTGACAAACTTAAAGTTACTGTCGTCGTTCTTTACAATGGCGAGGATATTAAGGTCATAACAACAAGCAACAAAATTGATATTAGTTTAAATAGAAACGATCTTACAGAACTGAACTGGATTAATCTTACACATTTGGGCCTTATAGGGTTTTATTATACTGAACAAGTTTTGACAGAGAGTATGATAAAAACAATAACTGGTGTAAATTAAATTCTGTTTTAAAACTATGGAGCAAACGACTTTGGTGCCAATGTTAAACTTTATGATAAAAACCCCTCATTGTTCATTGATTTGTGGACAGACTGGTTGTGGAAAAACAATATTTGTCCTCGACCTATTACAAACAGTTTATCGTTATAATTTTGATCATATAGTAATTTTCTGCCCAACACTTAAATGGAACAAAGCATATCACGACAGAAGGTTTATATGGACAGATGATGACATATATTTAGTTGATCCTAGCAATAAACTGAGTGAGTGTTTAGAACATTTCTTTAGACAGTTTGAAGGAACTCAGACACTATTTATTATAGATGATTGTTCAGCAGAAAAGGATATAGTCAAAAAAAGAAACGCTTTGTCAAAACTGGCTTTCAGTGGAAGACATGCTGGGATAAGTGTGTGGATTTTATGTCAAAAATATAACTCAGTTTTAAAAGACTTTAGAGAACAGTTAAAGACTGTAGTTTTATTCCACATGAAAGATAGAGACGCATTTGATGAATGTATGAAAGAAAATGATGTTATTGAAAACGATCAAGAAAAACGAAGGATTAAGCAAAAACTTAAGTCTCAAAAGTTTTCTAAATTAGTGTTAAAAACAGATAATCCTACACATTATGTATGTTTGTAAAGTGTTTACTATTAGAGAACTATAAAATAGGCATTCTGGGTAAGCCGGCGGAGCAACAGCGAAACCGGCTTCAGCCGGTTGGAGCTGGCGGAGGTGGGTGAGCCAGAATGCCTATTTTATAGTTCTCTCATGGGAATCTTTCACTATAAGTCTTCCATTCATATAGTATGCATGCTTTCCCTGCTTCTTGAGATACAGCACGGTGTCCCTCTGTGTCCTGGTCAGATCAGCCCCAACACGAAGTCCCTCCCGACTCCGCATTCTGTCCCTACCGTCCCTGTCCCTCACGATGGTCATGGCATCTCTCCATCTGCTGAACTTGACAAGGATGGGGCGTGGGTGGTTGGACAAACGGGACATGGAACCCAGACGATAAACACTTTCTATGTCTACCTCTTGCCAGTTTGTTTGCGGAAAGTTTCTTGTTAAACACTGTACCAGGTTGGACATGCATACCTGGATGGTTTCTCCATTTTCTTCTTTAATGCCATAGAATATCAGATCAGAGCGTCGTAAAAGTCTGTCTTGATTTTCTACCGCAGTTTCCAGTTGTTTGAGGCGGGAGATTGTGTTATGAAGATTTCCTTGGATGTCCTGTAACTGTTCTTTGTTTGACTGTACCTGCTCTTCCAATCTCATTGTGCAGTTCTTTAGCAATATGATGATGTATATGTATTTCTGTACTGTTTTGTTTTAATTCTTTATCCACAGCATCGAGTTTCTTTTCAAGCTGGTCATTTTGAGATCGGACCGTACTCATCATATCAAGAAGAGTATTTATTTTGACTGTTAAGTGTCACTTCTAAATCTTTGACGAATTCAGGAATGTTGACAGGGCCTGGATTAGATTCAATATCCCCACATCTCAGCAAAAGAAATCTGAGATTAGGAGGGGGAGCACTGGAAATCGTATGAACAAAATGGGAGATGATACCTCAGTTGATGAGGGGAATGGATGGAAATCAAGGCAGGGAGGGGAATAGAAAGACACAGTATTATGCTCGGCAGACAGAGGAAAGTCATCGTACATACTGCGCTTTGCCCTGAAAACAACTCCACACACTGTCATATGCAGGCAGAAAGGAGCGCTGAACAGAATCATTGTTGACAGCAATAGCCACAAAACAAACACTGCCACCTCTTGTCCATTGTGCACATGATCTGCAAACGGTTCACAACCACTGTTCTGCACAACGATTTCATCATTTTTTTAAATCATAATTTTGATAAAAAGTTGTAGCAAACTGACCTATTGCACAACGATAGCTCTGTAAGTCTACTGCCATGTCCAATCATTAACACTCAACAACGCAGACAGAGAGAGAGAGAGAGAGAGAGAGAGAGAGAGAGAGAGAGAGAGAGAGAGAGAGAGAGAGAGAGAGAGAGAAGATTGTTTCGGATGAGATGTTCAGCGAAGATGCAGAAAAATAAGGGATGAAAGGCGGAGGGGGAGGTGGGGGGGGGGGGGGGGGGTGAAGACCGTAATAGAAATGAAAAATAATAACAATAAGAAAAACGTGAAGAAAGTCTGGTATATACTTTGTAATTATTACAGACACGATAAGAGCTAGTCTGTCTGCAAGAGAAGCCAATCTGAGGTGCTGCACAGTCAAACACACACCACACACACACACACACACACACACACACACACACACACACACACACACACACAAAACAAGAAAAATGATGAGAGGCTGGACGAGAAAATGACACGACAGCTCTTTATATGCAAGTCCTGTTGAGGCCTCGCTCAACACACACACACACACACACACACACACACACACACACACACACACACACACACACAGAGAGAGAGAGAGAGAGAGAGAGAGAGAGAGAGAGAGATACGGATACGGATACGGAAACTTTAATCATGATTAGGCCATTGCCCCTCATGTATGGGTGCATATATACAAACATTTGTCCAATCTGGCATTCAAACAATGGCATCGTTCATAACACACTTAGCACTAATGTTAATAAATGAGAATAGAACGTAGCTTAAAAGCCGTATAAATATAGATTGACAATTTTCTGACTGTTTTCTCATGTGTGCACGTCATGAGCAATACTAATTTAAACTGACTTGGAATGTTATAATATTTCGACGGTATGTATTGTGCTCTAAAGTCATGTAGAATAGGACAGCATAAAACAAAATGCATCTCATTTGCTTTCTCTTTTTGACAAAGTGGACATATTAAGTCGTTTTCACTGTGTTTTCTATAACGATTATGATGTACTGCAATTTCGGAAATGCCAAGCCTAAATCTTATGAAATTAAACGTTAAATGTCTGTCTAAATTGACTACCTCTGTCTAAATTGACTAACAAATACGTTTTAACATCAGGGACAGTGCAGAAGGTTCTGTACACGCTTCTTCTTCTTCTGCGTTCCAGAATCATGACTCTTTATTTCCAGACCAGTTTGTTGGATGAAGGCTGCTTTTGTCTTCAGATCCTCCATTGTGCCCCAAAGCTTTGCCGCAAGCGTGGCTGCGTGTGGCCAGCGCTGTATCCGTGCATCCTGGTAAAGGGGACAGGACTGAAGAATGTGCTCGGGGGGTTGTGGGCCTGTCTCACAAGTGCAGTCAGGTGTGTGCGATAGCCCAATACGATGAAAATGGGTTCGCAGACGGCAGTGACCTGTTCGTAGTCTGAAGACTGTGGTCTGTTGGTGTCGCTGTAGTTGGGGTAGCTGATCATCAGGCGGGTGTCTGTGTTCTTCTTCCCAGAGTCTTTTATGATGGCTTTTGATGGCTTTTGGCCTCCCTATAGGAGATGGGCGGGTTTGTCTGCTTGAGCCTGCTGCCACATTTGGCAAGCCTGTCTGCCTGGTCATTTCCGCCAGGCCGCAGTGGGCAGGGATCCACTGGACAGTCACCTGCGCTCTTTGTGACAGGTCTTTAAGCTGTTGCACTGTCTCACTTTCCAGCTTCTCACTGTGCGACTGTAAATTCTGGATAGCGGATTTACAGTCTGTCACGAAAACGATGTGTGAAGGCGGGTGTTCTTCTGTACTAATGAGTCTGGCAGCTTCTCTTAGAGCAGTAAGTTCAGCCCTGTAGTTTGTTGATTTTCGTCCAGCAGGCAGAGACTTTGACAGGGTTCGTCCATCAGGGCGGCAGATGAGGATCCCACTTCCTCCATTTTTTACAGCTGCATCGGCAGATCCATCGGTGTAGATGTGGGTCCACACAGAGGCGTCGTATTCTGAATGCAGCATTTCCAGTGTCAGGGACCTGAGGATGTAGTCAGGTTGGTCTCCTTTCCTGGTCACTCCTGGAATGTCAGTAACGAGGGTAACATGGTCTGTGGTGCTCCACTCTTCTGCATCATGGAGCATCTCTCGTTCTTCAGGAGTGCTTGGTAGGATGTCACTGTGGGTCCTCATCAGTTCCTTTGCCCGATGATTGGAGCTACTTCTTTTCAGTCTGTTTTTTTTTGTGCTCCTGCATGAGTTGGTGGGCTGCGTGAGATGGCAGTCTTTGCAGCTTTTCATGCTGGGTGAGCACCTTCTCATCTCGTCTGATGTCAAGTGAGGGGAGTCCTGTTGTGGATTCGAGGGCGTTGATAGGTGTTGTTTTTAGCCCTCCAGTGATGAGTCGCAATCAAAAAATGCAAAATAACGCGTTTTTTTGCTCTACTACTGAGATCACGACATGCAGCACCGAAACTTAACTTTGTTGAAAAATGAATTCCTAAGTAATTGTAAACATTCATAACCGGCATAACAATCCCGTAATATGTCCACCTTTCTCTGGCAGCTAAATGCCCCCCTTTTCTGAATACAACTATGCTGCCTTTAGCCATATTGACCTTTAAGTGCAGAGCAGCAACTGCACGTTGAAGACTGTTGATCTGCGTTTATAAGCCAATGACAGTCTTGGAGAGTAAAGTCACATCATCAGCAAGAAGTAATATAAATAATTCAAAACAGTCAGTCGTAAACAGTGTACTATGTCTTCCACCCTTTATCACCTCTAATGCTAGTTCATTGATAAATAAAGAAAACAAGACAGGGCTGCAGGTGTCTCCTTGTTTCACTCCAATGAATAAAATCTGTTACACTACTTCCGCATCTAATTCTGGCTTTGACATTGTCATAATACTACAAATAACCTAAATATTTTGCCTTTGATGCCACTTTTCAGTATGATGGTCCATAACAAGTGTCTTTCAACAGAATCAAAAGCCTTTTCAAAATCAATGAAGGCTACATACAATTTACAATTAAAACAATACTGTTTTTGTACGAATGCCAACAATGTATACATGTGATCGACTGTGGAATAACCTTTTTTAAATCCTGCTTGATGTTCACCTGTCAAATTATGTTTTTTTTATCCATTCCTGCAATCTGTTATTGATAATTGTGCTGTAAATTTTACTGCTCGTATCACGCAGTGAAATGCCTCTATAATTGTTTGGATCGTTAACGACCCCCTTCTTAAACAAGGGTTGAACAATGGAGTTTGTCCAGTTGTCTGGAACACGCCTTTATCAAACAACGTATCAAAAAGCTTTACAGAAAAATGTCAACAACTCGGTCCCCACCATACTTCAACAACTCACGAATAATTTCATCTGGTCCACCTGCCTTCTCGTTCGTCAACTTATTCACAGCTAGCAAAACTTCTTCTCTTAATATTTGACGGTTTATAGAACTATCCTCCTCCTCATCGATATCATTGCCATTTTCAGCTGAGTTTGTTACATCTGTAATATCTGTTGTTACGTCTTATTCAAGTAAATCTTTATAATGTTTGAACCAGTCATCGACTGTTATACTGTTTTGAAAATGTTTTCTTTTAAAAAATATTTTATGCACAGTTTCCCAAAATTCTCTCTGATTGTTTGCTGATGAAATAAGCCTATCTAGTAACATATCGTTATACTGCTTTTCTTTCCTTTTTATCAGATGTTCATATTCCTTTCTTGCTATACAGTAGGCATAGCTGTCTTCTGTTCTTCTCGTCTTTCTAAATAAAAAAGCAGCCTTTTTGCCTTAACTTTGCCTAGCCTACATTCTTTATCATACCAGTCACTGTTTTTATCGTACTTTGTCAGATTAATTCTCTTCTTCATACAGCTAGCTTGCTTTTTAATCCAGCCATTAAACATATACAGAGCACCGTTGCAATCATGATCTATCAAATTTGTGGCATGATCAAGTACGGACAGTGTTTCATCTGAGATCATTTTCTGAGTATAGACTGATTCTAGATCCTTGTTTCACACAAACTTTTCAATGAACTCGTTCATTTCTGCGGGTTGTACTTGCGATCCATTTCGTCTTTCTGAAAATCTAAAATGTAATTCAATAGGCAAATGATCTGAGTCTATTCTCTCTGAAATCACCAATTCACATGAAGACACAATGATGAAGAACAGTTCCTTAGACAGAAGAAAGTAATCATTAACGCTACATCGTGTCTGTGATGTGCACGTAAAATTACCATCAGCATCCCCATTACATGTGCCATTTAAAATCCACAGTCCAAGGGTTGTACACATATTTCACAAACATTTCCCATAATTATTGAGAACACAGTCTGCAGACTTTCTCATGCCATTAGTAGAAAAAGAACGATTATAGTCGAAGTGATCATAAGAATTATTTTCAACAAAAATATGTGGAGAAATCTCAGAAGTCCTGAGAGAGAGAGAGAGAGAGAGAGAGAGAGAGAGAGAGAGGAGAGAGAGAGAGAGAGAGAGACTCAAGACTCAAGACTCAAAAACTTTATTACTCAAGGATAGAGATTTTAGGCAGTGCCTATTCTTCCAATCTGTCCTTGCTATTCTACAACATTCAACTAAACAGACTGCACATATTAATAATGACAGAAACAATGAAGAATATAGCAACATTATAATATTAACAATAACAATAGTAATAAGAATAATAATTATAGAATTTTAAAAAAAATTACAAAATTACACAACACAATCAGACACGTATGCATGCACATGCCCACACATACACGGACTCACGCGCACACCCACATCCCCCCCCCCCCACACACACACACATTTTCATTAGCTAATATAGAGGCAAGCATAAACGTATGGCGTTGAGACTATGACCAAAAGGTTAGATTTATTGTTCAAGTAAATGTTTAAGTATTGCTGATTTGAAGGACGGCAGTGATTGACATGTTTTGGCAGACGGAGGAAGAGAGTTCCACACAGATGGACCAAAAAATGCAAAACTAGATTTGAACAAATCAATTGGGGACACGTGGTAAAATGTAATTATTTGAATCATATCGCGTTGTTGCCATTTGGAGAAACTCAGCAAGATATGTTGGCGCCATGTTTGCATGGACTTTAAACATTAGTACTGCCTTATTATAGGTCAGTTGGCTCTGCAGTGGTAACATCATTAGTTTTGAGAGAGAGAGAGAGAGAGAGAGAAGGAGAGAGAGAGAGAGAGAGAGAGAGAGAAGCTTTAGAGCAATCAACACTGTGTCAGTTTCTTGTCGAACTGTCATCGTATTCCTGCTCATCTGATCTAAGATTTTTAGGGACGAAAGATTTTTGACAAAATTTCCGGTGTGTTTTTCGAAGGTGTGTTTTAAAGAGTTGTGTGAATGATTAAAAAAAAATGACTTGTGAGTTAACTTCAACGCTGTGACAGCCCTGAAATGGCCCTTTGCGGTCGGCTGGGCTATAAGCAACATTACCTTACCTTACCTTCGTATCCCTGCACCTCTTTGCCCCCCCCCCCCCCCCCCGCCCCCCTTCCCCAACGCCTCGGTCACCTTCTTCCCTGTCCCACCTTGTCATCCACTGCCTCCTGACCTGTTCCACTGCCATCTCTCTCTCTCTCTCTCTCTCTCTCTCTCTCTCTCTCTCTCTCTCTCTCTCTCTCTCTCTCGTTATGTGTGTAAGAAAAAAAAGAAGAAATGAAGCGGTGGGAGGAGACGGGGAACACAAGGAGGACGAATAAGGCAGAAAGAAAGAAAGGCAGAAAGAAAAAAAGAAAGAAAGAAAGACAGTCCGACAGACTGACCGACAGAAAGAAAGAAGTAAAGAAGGAAGCAATGGAAAGAGAGAGAAAGAAAGAAAGAAAAAAGACAGAAAGAAATAAAGAAAGAAAGAAAGAACGAAAGAAAGAAAGTAAGAAGGAAGTGAAGAAGGATGCAACAGAAAGAGAAAGAAAGAAAGAAAGAAAGGAAGAAAGAAACAAAGAAACAAAGAAGGACGGTAAAGAAGGAAACAAGGGAAAGAGAAAGAAAGAAAGAAGAAAAAAGAAAGAAAGACAGGCAGACAGAGAGAGAGAAAGAAAGAAAGAAATAGAAAACGAAGAAAATGCGACATGAAATTAATAATTTCATCTTTAATGTGTGAGGATTTAGGCTCCTTGACCGCTTTTTTTGCCATACAACTCTGCTCAACAAACCTTATCAAAAGAAGGAAGAGGAGGAGGGAAAGTAGGAGGGAAACAAGTCTAGACGACTAAGAAAGGTGAGGGAATGATGTCACCCTGATCAGACAGACTCTTTGTAGTTGTAATTCAAAATATGCCATTCAAAATCAAAAGCAAGGGGTAGGATGTGTATCGTAGCCCTCATCGGGGGATATGGTTCTGCTGTTTGTTTGTTTGTTTTTGTTTGTTTGCTTGTTGTTCTTGGTTTGTTTGCTCGCTTGCTTTGTTTGTTTTAAAGTTACAAACTTCCAGTATTATCATCATCAGCGGTCGATTCGGATCCATATGTCTTGGACTTCGCTTTAAACGTGTTTACTGTAATATGACGTTTGGTTACCAAATGACGCATGTACACATTGCGTAACGATTTCGGAAGTCTATTTAAAGTACCAAAATAAGTTTCGAACATTTTGATTAGATACAGCACGTGATGGCTCTAGAACTTGAGTTCCATTCACTTTGATCGGCTATGAAAGTCATAATTCTGGATGGAATATTCCAGAATACCCCATTAGTTGAACCACTCCGTCTTTACTGAAGTTTCAATATAATGATAATTTAGAGAATGAGGGAGTTGTGATGAAATTGAAAGTGAACGTATTTGACAAAAAACAGAGAGAGAGAGAGAGACAGAGAGAGAGAGAGAGAGAGGAGGGAGAGAGAGAGAGAGAGAGAGAGAGAGAGAGAACGAAAAATTCTAATCAGAAAAGGCCATGGTTCCTGCTGAAGGGGGTACAATATAACAATACCAATAATGATACTTCATACAGCAAGGCAGCATATCATAGTTGACAAGAAACTGACAGATAAACATACAAAATATATACAATGAATACTAGATTTGGATTCCTTTAACTGACCAAAACTGTGCGCCTTTTAAAGGCCTTATATAAGTAAATGCATGTGCTCTTCAGTACTTCTTCCTTTTGATTTGCCATGAGCAAAGCAGCACGGAATAAACATGGGTTTTCAGAGAATTTCCGAGGAATGTATTCATACATGAGATCTTGCAGGACAGGACAACAAAGCAGAAAATGCACTTCGTCTTCGTTCGCGCTTTTGCATAAAGGACATAGCATATCAATGTTTTCAGTATTTCCATATCGGTGCTGATGCGCTTTGATGTCTGTAATTCCTAATCTAAATCTTGTTAGGTAGCTTCTAATATGTCTGTCAATATTAAGTGAGAGATATTTTTTCACAACCAGCAGATGTCTTAAAAGTTCTGCAAAACGAATATCGCTCACTGCTCTGGATATTTTCGTGCCAGTTTTGCCATCGATTATCAATTAGTCTTTGCCGGAGTTGTTTAAAAAAGCATTTACATTTCCAACCCCTTGACACATCCAGACACACCCAAATCCATTAAAAAACCCAGAAAATCCCGAACGCCTGAAACCCACGACTTTTTACCACGCGATTCCAATCCCAGCAGCACATTATATGCTTTAAGTGGTAATCTATTGTCATCCATTTGTACCACCCTCAGCCAGTATCTAATACACTGTACACATGAATTGATATAGATAGGATAGCAGTGTGTTTCTCCACAGACACATTCATTTAGTGTTTTCATGTGGACCCCCAGAAATGTCTTAAGAGCAAATGAATGAACTTTTTCCACATGAATAGCAGAATTATCTAAGCCCCAAATCTCAGCACCATATTCAGCAACTGGTTGTACCTGGGCATCGAAGAGTTTTAGAAACACTGTCAAGGAGTTATTTTTTAACATGTTTAATTTTTTTTCAAAATATACAATAAGGCATTTTCGCCCTGCTTGCTAGATCCTGACAAGCAGCTGTAAAGCTTAGGCGTGTAGAGAAATAGATGCCAAGGTATTTGTAGCAATTTGCAACAGCCATCATCTGTCCATTAAAAACCATCTTTCGCTTGCTGCCAAGTAACCTCCTTTCCTAAAAACCACAATACTACTCTTTTTCATATTTACCTTTAGCTGAAGTTAAGAGGCTGTTTGACACAAATTGTTTAACTGGGTCTGGAGGCCAATTGGAATCTCAGATAATAAACCAATGCAAAATGAATAGTTCAATAAAATCGGGAGAAAGTGTTGCACCATGTCTTCCGTGTGCTATAATTTCTACAGCTAGTTCATTTATAAACAATGCAAAAAGAACAGGGCATACTTTTGATACACTGATATAATTTGCCATTGATACCGTTCTTTTTTAGTATTGGCCATAGTAATTTTCTAGAAACGGAGTCAAACGCTTTCTCGAAATCAATAAAAGCTACATATAGTTTGCGATTACACAAAAACTGCTTTTGAACGAGAGCCAAAAGAGTAAACATATGATCTACAGTGGAATGATTCTTTTTGAAGCCAACTTGATACTCACCAGTTATGTTATTTTGATCGATCCATTTTAATTTGCCATTGATATCATTCTTTTTTTGTATTGGCCAGCACCATGTCTTCCGTGTGCTATAATTTCTACAGCTAGTTCATTTATAAACAATGCAAAAAGAACAGGGCCACAAGCATCACCTTGTTTTACACCCTGTGTACATAAAAATGGTCAGTAAGTTCTCCACCTGATCTGACTCTTGCTTTAACGTTATAGCACATACTTTTGATACACTGATATAATTTGCCATTGATACCGTTCTTTTTTAGTATTGGCCATAGCAATTTTCTAGAAACGGAGTCAAACGCTTTCTCGAAATCAATAAAAGCTACATATAGTTTGCGATTACACAAAAACTGCTTTTGAACGAGAGCCAAAAGAGTAAACATATGATCTACAGTGGAATTATTCTTTTTGAAGCCAGCTTGATACTCACCAGTAATGTTATTTTGATCGATCCATTTTTGTAATCTGTTATTAATGATGGAGCGTACAATTTGCTGCTTATATCAGACAATGAGATTCCTCTATAATTACCAGGATCATTTACGGCACCTTTCTTAAACAGTGGAATGATAACCGATTCAGTCCAGCTTTCTGGATATAGTCCTTTATCAAAAAGAGTACTGAAAAAGTTACGAAAGAAATCAATCACGATGTCATCACCATTCTTGAATTACTCACCAATCAAACCGTCAGGACCAGCGAATTTTCTATTCTTTAAATGTCGAAAAAAAAAAATCTCCTGTTTTGAAATGGGACTATCCAAGCAACTTGTTTTTTTAATTTCTTCTGTGTCTGCTTCACTGCAAACACCGTTCTCTAGCAAATTTTTGAAACCCTGGTACCACTCTTCAGCAGAAATATTACTGTGTATAGGAGATGTCTTTACAGAAATGTTAGGAACATTTTGCAAAAATTCCTTCTGGTCATGGGTTGAGCTTATCAAATAATTCAGCAGAGATCTGTTGTGCTCTGTTTGCTTTGTCTGCAACATATGTTTGTATTCTCTTCGAGCCTTACAATATTTTACACGGTCTTCGCTATCATGGGTTCTGCAAAACACTCTTAGAAGTTTCCTCGTATTTGATTTTGTCACTTTACATTCTTGATCAAACCATGATTCAGTCCTCTCACCTGAATTTATTCTTATTTTCTTTTCCATACATTCTGCTTTGGTCATAATACAATTATTATACATACATAAAGCTACATTAATATCTTCACCTATGCAGCGAATCGCTGTTTTCAGTACTTGCAGGGTATCATCATCATTCATCAGACTACGAAAAATCTTTGCATTTTCATCATTCCACATCAATTTCTCAACATATTCAGCCTCCTCCTTGTACTTCTTTGCAACAGGATCAACAATTTGTGAAAAGGCAAAGTGCAATTCCAAAGGAAGATGGTCAGACTCAATACGATCTGTTACATACAAATGCGTTAATGATTCTAGGTATAGATACAAGTTAATGGACATCACACAATAATCACTGACACTATTCCCTGTATCAGAGATGTATGTGAAACGACCCTGGCTGTCGCCATTACATACACCATTCATTATACATAATTCTAACGCTGTGCACATATTCAAAAATAATTTTCCATACCTATGTCTTCAGAGCACCTATTACCACAACATGAAGAGCTTTTGACTTGAGAAGAACAAGCATACACATCATCAGATAGTTCTGGACCCAAATTTACTGTTCTTCCATTGAAGTCTCCGTTTAGTAATAGAAACACATAAGGAAACTCCAAACTTTTATCGTAATAACATTTTCAAGCATACTGATGCCATTATCTATACCAAGAAGGAATAAAAAGGTGAATTTTCTGGTGGTATATAAGTACAAATATGCAAGACATCTTTGGGCAGGCCCAAAATACATTTTGAAATAAGAAACATCATCGTATATTTACACTCAGTATCTATTTTTTGTACATATTTTGATAATTCATTTTTTATTAGATAAATTATACCCCCTGATTTTCTCCCTTGCGCTGTAAACCGAGTCGCTGGTTTGCAGAAAATTTTGTAGTTATTAAACAAACTAGACTGAAAGTTTTCAACAAAAGTTTCAACGAGACATAAAAAAATCAAATGACAGAATATGATCGATACAACTGCGGTCCTTTAACTTCGATAACAAGCCATTCACGTTCCAGTATAATAAAGACATGCCAGTTCTAGTATTATATACACCATTCGCTCGACAGTCACTCTCACACATACGGTGTACATTTTCCTGTTTTCACATTGATCCATTATTTCCATTCTCGCAACAAAAATGACCAATCTGACAAGTTTCATTTGTATCAGAGCGAACTGAGACAGAAAAATCAACATCTGCATCTTTCTTATTATGCTTGTTGAGATCAATAGTGTAGCTGTTCTGAATTTCTTTTTAAAGTCCACACTGTGATGAAGTTGACCCAGTGACCGACTGACGACAGCTGACAGGCGAGCTAACTAGGCCGCCGTGAGCACTGCCGTTCGACAGCACGGTAGCATTGTCACCCGCCGTGTCACAATTCAGTGATTCGCTCTGTTCAGCACGCGAGAGCGAGGGGAGGGGGGGGGGGGGGGGGGGGGGGGGGGGGGGGTAGAATTTAAGCGATACGGTGACTTGAATTCATTTGTTCCTGTTAAGACATTGAAAAAATGTGGACAAAAGCTCGTCCCGGAGGACAGATAGGATCTACGCTGTTGTCAATATCAGGCCGGATTGTTAAGTCATCGGCTTGAGCTTTTTATCTCCATCCAGACAGAACCTTTCTCCGTCTATGATCAAATGATCAAAGACCATGGTGGCTCTTCTGTTCTCTTTCCTAGCATTCTTCAAATGCGGAACCAAGTTCCTCCGTATTTCCCTCACTCTTTGCGAAAAATCTTCACCAATGAAGATCTTACTGCCCCGTAATTTATATCTGGCATTTATAATTTGTTCCTTACCTTTATAGAACGCACACCTTCCGATAATTGGGGAGTCAGGTTTTCGATTCAAGCGATGAAGTCTATCGAAGTCGATGTCCCGGGGCAGCTCAAGTTTGTCTGTCAGCAAGTCTTTCACAAGTCCTTCATATTCATTTCTGGTTTAGTTTTCACGTCTTCGCATTCAAAAAAATAACATTGTTTCTTTTCGAGCGTCCCTCTAAATCGTCAGTTTTTTGTTCTAACGCTTCCAGCCGTTCACACAGAGTTTGATTCTGCTCTTTCAACTGCTGGTTTTCATGCTTTAAATCCCTCACTTCCTCCCTCAAAGATGCAACCTCTTCATGTAATCCCGCACACATGTCTTTCACTTCTTTCACATCTTTCTTCAAGCCATCACACTTACAGTTCAGATCGTTAAGAGAGGCCAGAATGTCCTTCATCATCGGGTCACCAGACGTCTTTGACGGGGTAGATGGGGATCTGGAAGAGCCACCGCTTGCAGATGCCGGTCGAGTCTGTCTCAGACTGTCTGTCTTCCCAGCAGGTCCGGGTCCCGGGTTCAATTCCACATCGCCACAGCGATGCAGAAAAACGCCGAAGTACAAATACGCCAGGAGGAAACCTACGATGACACCGTCCCGTAGCCAAACACGAAGATTTTCTTTGCATTGCTCAACGATACATCAATGCGACGAACACCGGTACAAATCCGCCACAAATGGCTCGAAAAGCCAAAGCTGCCTCCGGCATGGTCACCTCCAACACGTCTCAGGATCCAGGGAAGGCTTACGCTCCAGTAATACGATTTAAAACACGGAACTCCTGCCAGCATGTTTTTACACTAGACAACCGGAAGTGTGCCCCCAAGAGAGAGAGAGAGAGAAGAAGAAGAAGAAGAAGAAGAAGAAGAGAGAGAGAGAGAGAGAGAGAGAGAGAGAGAGAGCTTGTTTTGCTCTTTCATGATTTTCTTTTGCTGCTTAGGTGGCACCTTTGGTTGGTTTTTTGAAAACTCAACAAACCTACTATGGTATTGCACACCAGCTTTTTCTGGGATAGCATTCTTCTTAAAACCGAAAAGGCAGAGGAGTCAAATTACCACTTTCCGCGGTCACTGAGGAGAAACAATCAGGTTTCGAAATATCGGTAACTGACCAGGAGTTATGTTAGTGAGTTTTCTCCCCATTGGAGACTGTCTCCCTCTTGGAGACTATAAGCTTGCTGAAGGCTGATTTTGAGAAGCATTTATTTTATTTTTTCCCCATTCACCCACTCAAGCACATACTGTTAGTTAGGCAGAATTATCTACCACTGCAGATATGAATGCTTATCTCCCCCTATTTCTTCAATCTAAGACATAAGAGCAAGCTTTGTTTATAATTGAATATTTCTTGCAGTCATTGCAACACCATGCTACTATGTAAGTTGCTGGAATGGTGCTCGGTACTTATCCTTGGAATTTATTAGTTTATTGTATATATATATATATATATATATATATATATATATATATATGCACGCACGCACGCACGCACGCACACACACACAGACACACACACACACACACACACACACACACACACACACACACACACATTCCCTTAGTAAAATGTGTGGGGTTAATTAAAAAATACATGACACACATTTTTATCTACATGCATTTATTAGAAATCCATACACATGAACTTATGAAGGTGCAACACAAGGGGACGTGGTGACAAGGGTGAAGGGATGCACATAAATGAAAGAAGGGGGGGGGGGGGGTGAAATATGGAGAGAGAGAGAGAGAGAGAGAGAGAAGACAGACAGACAGACAGACAGACAGGCAGACAGACAGACAGACAGAGGGACATAAATTGATAGTCCACAGCCACTTTTGAACGGGTGAGTTTATAAAAACAAATGAAATGTACAAGGTAGAGAATACAATTGACAAGTACATGTCCGGTTTACCCTATACTAAAGCAATTCGTCGTTTGAACGATTTGTAAATAAATAGAGTAAAGTCTAACAATATTCTTTCCTTGCTGACATCAACAGCACAAATTTAAATTCGAATGGTCGGTTATAGATTTTAGAAGGAATATATCTAACTGCCAAGACTTGAAGCACTGGACAATAGGAAACAAAATTGATGTCATCTGCTTTCGCCTGTCCACACCGAAGGCATTTCTGATTTTCAAACCTGACATGTTTATATATGTGACAGTGGACAGCGACATCAGACACTCCAAGTCGAAACTTTGTCAAAGCATTTCTAACAAAACTAAACATTGTCATTGAGTTTCAACCAGATGATCAGTTTTTAATAATCTTTCACTTATCTGAATATGAGAGTGCCAGTCTCTGCAAACAATAATCGTTTGTTTTAATCAAGCAAGGAAACGTTTTTATTCAGCCAACTCCCTGATTGTCCCAGACAAAAAGAAAATCCATGATTACACAAACCTGGCGTACACTTCTTGCTCATGATTTTGACTTCTTAAATCAGGTTTATTCCACATCCTTTATGCTTGAGCTGGCATTCTGCATCTATTAATCTGACCCATTTTCCAGCCAGTATTTGATGCGCTTCAGCTGTGACTTTATATGGACTGGATACCTCTCCTGTTCATCGTTTATAAAACTATTTTGAGTTCTACGGTCCACATGTAAAACCTTTTCATAGCAAATAATTGTTGCTGTTGTCTTTTTTTTTTCAATTTGTTATCCAGCTTCTAATCCACAGATTTCAGTTCCATATACGGCTATCGGTTGTACTTGGAATTCAAATATTCTATACAAAAAAATCAAAAGCGCATCTTTTGAACAGTTGTCAAACTTGAACAGTAACGATAAGCTACCCACCACAGCTCTCTTTGCTTTACTAATAAGATCCTGACAAGTGTAATTAAAAGTTAACTTTGCGGAAAAAAAAAAAAAAAACAGAATCTAAGATATTTATATGCATTCGCAACTGACATTTGTAAACGTCCAAATAACCATCTCCCACGTGCCACCAAGCATCCACCCTTTTGAAGAAAAACACGCGCACACTATAATATGTGATTTTCCCATACTAACATTCAATTCTAGTTTGCTTGCTGCAGAGTGTAAAGTGTTCAACTGAGTTTGTAGCCCTATGCGATTCTCAGACCATAATACAACATTATCAGCCAATTATGAAATAAACAATTCTGTTTAATCAAATGTAGTACCCTATCTACCATTTTCAATTATGTCCAGTCCGAGTTAATCTATAAACAAAGAAAATAGAGACCTACAAATATTGTCTTGTTTTACTCCTCTCGTACCTTTCACTACATAGATTACTTTAGCTCCACATCTAATTTAACATCATTATACATGCTTTTTATACAACGATAGAGTCTCTCTTTTATACCATTCTTCCTAACA
>CM065729.1:33830459-33840459 GCA_033310375.1 Conus canariensis | reverse complement strand
GGGAGGATGTCAATAGGAACCACGGAGCTGGAGGCGATGGGGAGGGGGGGGGATGGCGCGGGTAGTGACAGCAACAGACAGGCCTCACCACAGCGGCGTTGTCAGGATACCGGTCTGTTACCTCCCTCTTGTCCCTTCCTTGCCTCTAAGGGGCAGGGTGGGGTTCTGATGTTGGTGGCACTGGTGGAGCTATCCATGATGGTACAGGAGGGAATGATGGAGTGGACTCTTCGTGGAATCCTGGTGGAGGTCGTTGGGTCGCCAACTCAGCAGCGAGGACGGTAACCATCACGGAATTCCAGGTTCTAAGGAATTCCAGGTTCTACGAAAACTGAGCGTCAGACGCCTCTGTCCGACAGAGGCGTGGGCGTTAAGACCAGACTGAGGTCGCAGAGAACGGGCGTTGATGGGAGGGTCACAGCAGGAGGCTCCTCACAGGGGCGCATCGACGACATGTTTTAGCTGTCACAACAGGACTGACGCCAGACGGCTGAGTGCGGCGACAGAATGATGCGGCCACCGCCACGCGCATCTACAGCAACAGTGGGGGGTCATGCCGTGCGCTTTCTGACATGGAATGTGGAGGGCATCATGGCTAAACCAGATGACTTAGATTCCAGACGTTTTCTTAACGATTTTGGCATCGTGTGTTTACTCGAAACGTTTCTCGAATTCGCACAGAGCTTGACTGTTTACCAGAATTTGCACAATTTTCTAAAGCAGCTGTGAAAATTAGTCAGCAAGGCAGGCATAGCAGTGGTACACTTAGCCTTGTGAAAAAGAATTCTGTAAAAGATGTGGAGTCTTCGAACTGCGATGCTGATAAATAATATTGTTCTTTTAAAGTTAGAGAAAAAAAATATTTGCAGTAGTTAACCACGTAATTTTTGTCTTATGCTTATGTTTTCCCAGTTGACTATCCATATTATGTATACAAAAGTGATACTACATTATCCAGTATTTCAGATATTGAACAATGTCTATTACAATGTTTAGAAAAGTATGAAAAGGTTTACTTTCTGCTTTGTGTAGATTTCAATGCCCGAACGGGCCAGTTAAATAATGGATTGGAGGAGCAGGAGGCTGAAAATGAGGCTTATGTGCAGCTGGAAAATACAGAGTTTAGGCCATCACATGTTGGACCTGAAGATTCTTAGTGGCACATGCCCTGGTGATGAAAATGGTGAATTCACTTATATGTACTACACGTAGTAGTGTGATCGATTACTTCTAGTGCCCCGAGAGCTTGTCAATGTGGCATCCAAACTCGAAGTACTTGAGAGATTTGAATCTAAACGTTCGCCTGTGGTGTTGATGGTAAATAAAACTAAAACTCAGATTCAACTGCATGCAAAAGACAAGTTTACAGAAAGAATTACCAGGACTGATGAAAAGAAAACAGAGTTTGAAACTAACATTAGGCATGAGCAGTTTCAGCATGCATTACACAGAGCAGCAGATTTGTAAACGGCTTCTGTGAATGATGCAGTCAGTTGTCTTGCTGAGGGTCTAGTGTTTGCGGCGAGTTGCATGAAAAGAAAAATATACATTGGCCAGAAACAAAGCCCTTGGTACGACTACGATTGTAGATCGGTAAAAAGAGAGATGCGACTGAAACGGAGAACATTTAAAAGAACGGTGATACCAGTGCAAAAACAGAACAGAATAGAATATGTTATGTGTCATAAAAAAATGTAGGCGATTATTAAAAGAAAAATCGTGGTCATACAAACCAGTAAACGATCAAAACTAATAGAGATGTCAAGAGACTCGAAACAGCTCTAGAAAGAAGTAAAAGTATTAATTGGGCGAAGTCATTCGAAACCAAACATAAGTAAAGAGGACTGGTATAACCATTTTAAAGGGGTGCTGCTGGGGAATAAAGGTTCTGTGACAGTGAGCACCGTTGAGGACGAGTTAACCCCTCCTGGTATTGAAATACTGGGCTGTTACATCACTGCAAAAGAAATATTGGAGGCGGTCAATCATTTAAAGGGGAACAAGTCACCTGGCGTGGATGGTGTACTTGCAGAAAATGTTAAAAACCTCGCTTCCAGTATGCCTCCCCTTTCTTGTCGCCTTGTTCAACCATATCCTTGATACAGGCGAATACCGAAATGCATGGGCTGAGGCAGTGATTGTGCCTATACATAAAGGAGGTAATAGAGAGGCTCCAAATAATTGCAGGAGTGTATCATTGTTGAGCATTTTAGGAAAGGTCTTTGCTAAGATTTTAAATAAGCGACTCAGCACGTTGGCAGAAGCTAACAATTGTTTTGTGAAGGAGCAAGGGGGGTTCCTGCATGGTTATTCCACTGTCGACAATGTATTTGTTTTGTATGATATTGTAGAAGGGTATCTGTCTAAACGATCAGGAAAACTGTATGTGTGTTTTGTTGACTTTCAAAAATGTTTTGACACTATCAATAGGAGCATCATGTGGAACGTTTTAAGACAAGCGGGAGTGGGTCGAAAAATGTTGAGAACACTGCAAGGTATGTACAGAGCAGTCACGGCGTGTGTAAGGTTTGGTGATGATGAACTGACTGATCGTTTTGAATGCCCAAAAGGTGTGAGACAAGGCTTTATTTTGTCGCCAACATTATTTTCCTTTTTGATTAATGAATTAGCGATTGAGATCACACAGAAGGGGCAGTAAGGTGTGCAACTAACACCTGATGTAATACAGATTTTGATCCTGCTCTTTGCTGTTGATGTAATTTTAACCTCTTACTGTGCTCGTGGCTTGCAGTCTCAAATTAATATTCTTAAAAGTTTTGCTGACAAGTTCGACTTGACTGTAAAATTGAGCAAGACGAAAGTGATTGTATTCAGAAAGCGTGGATTCCTTGGAGTGGATGAGCAATGGTGGTATGGAAATAAGAAAATTGCTTTGGTAAATAATTACAAATATGTAGGCCTGTACTTCACTACTAAATTGTCTCTTAACCAAGCTGTTTCAGCACTTGCTACAAAAGCCACAGTAAGAAAATACTAAAGTTCTTGTAGACATTAGGATGTATTGATAAGAATGTACTTTTTCAACTGTTTGATGCTCAAATATGCCTGTTATACTGTATGGATCTGAAGTACGGGGTTTCCAACAGTTCGACGTTCTTGAAAAGGTTCACATATTTGCATGTAAAAAAAAAGTGTTAAATGTTGGGATTCAGACTCCAAATAAGATGGTTTTAGAGGACTTGGGACGGTTCCCTACATTTATTCATTCAGCTTAGAGATGTATAAAGTTTTGGCTCAGAGTGGTTAATTTAACAGACGATAGATTACCCAAGAAAGTGTATGAAATGATGGTACATATACAGGGAAATGGATGAAGTGCATGGTCTTCCAAAATAAAAGACTTGCTATGTAGAAATGGATTCAGGCATGTATGACAACAACAAAATGTCGGCTATGTTGCTTCTTTTCTTGCTGTCTTTTGGCAAATACTTATGGATCAGCACAGGCAATCTTGGTCATAATTCATTCATTCTAATGAACGTTATGAATATTATTGTGGTTTCCAAAATGTGTTTCAGTGTGAGAAATACATTAGCTATAGGCAAAGAAGATGTTTTCTTGATTGTTACATTGAGTTTAGGCTAGGGATTTCCCCAATTCTCAGTCATGAACTTCGCTTTAGAAAGGATATCAGTCCAACACAATTACCCTGTCCTTCGTGGAAAAGTGAAATTGAAACAGGTCATGTTTTATTTAAATGTGAAAGTTATGGTAACTTAAGAAAAGATGTGACATTAATCCAGGAATAAACATGCATGATATAGAGGCGGAAAGACGAGTTATGGCTGCGGATGATGAAAACACAGTGTTACAGTTATCACGCTTTCAGTACAATGCATTTAAAATTCGCAAGGAAAATGCTTGAACACTTGATTTTGCCTTAATGGGGTGGTGGGCTTGAAATGAACATTTTTGTGTTTACTCAATAAAAACGAGTTCGAGTTCGAGCTCTCTCTCTCTCTCTCTCTCTCTCTCTAACACACACACACACACACACACACACACACACAACACACAACACACACACACACACACACACACACACACACTGCACTCTTTTACACTTTCTTACGCTCCAATGCTGGTAAGGAGAAAACCAAACCCAGCAGATACGTATGGTTTCAAAGTTTTCAACCGTTCGCCAGACCTACCGGTAAACGCTCTCCTCCATTGACCAAATGACACCAACAGACCCAGTGGTGCAGACTTACTTGGAACATTCCTCTAGGGCTAAGGGAAACGTTACACACAGCTGTTAGGCTTTGAAAGGAACAGGGTATGTATGGAAAGTCGTTTGGCTGTACCAATGTCGCCATGGGAGCTCTCTGTCTGTCTGTGTGTCTGTCTGTCTCTCTCCCTCCCTCCCTCCCTCCCTCTATCTCTCTCTCTCTCTCTCTCTCTCTCTCTCTCTCTCTCTCTCTCTCTCTCCGTGTCTTTCTGTCTGTCTCTCTGTCTGTCTTTCTTTCTGTTTGTCTCCCCCCCCCCCCCACCTCTCTCTCTCAGTCTTGTTTTGTGTGTGTGTGTGTGTGTGTGTGTGTGTGTGTGTGTGTGTGTGTGTGTGTTGTGTGTGTGTGTGCGTACGTGCGTGCGTGCGTGTGCGTGTGCGAGTGCCCGCAAGTGCGCGCGTTTGTGCGTGCATGTGCATGTGTGTGTGTGAGTGAGTGTGTGTGTGCGTGCATGCGTGCGTGCGCGCGCGCGCGCGTGCGTGCGTGCGTGCGTGCGTGCGTGCATGCGTGCGTGCGTGCGTGCGCGTGTGTGTATGTGTGTTTGTGTGTGCGCGCGCGGGACAGACTCTCTTACCTCCATTGAAGACGCCACAGTAAATGCGACATACAACAACTGGTGCTGAAATGCTTCAACAAGAAAAATGGGTTACCTTTCCAGCATGAACACTTACTCCTCTCTAGCAGCTAACTTCTCTCTCTCTCTCTCTCTCTCTCTCTCTCTCTCTCTCTCTCTCTCTCTCTCTCTCTCTCTCTCTCTCTCTCAAAGTTTAAATCGTTCAAAGCATTTTTACTGTTCATGTTCCTTTACATACTTCCATCTGTAAAGGAAGAGAGGGAGGTGTTTGTAAGATTAAATAACGCGTTTTCGTAATATTGTGTCTCTTTGACATAAACGTGTTTTTCATACTTATTCCCCATATAAACGTATTTTTCATACTAACTCCCCACATTTTCTTTTAATCTCCAAAATTGGATGTAAGGGGTCAAGCAATATAAACTTTGCATCCATAATAACAATCAATAAATTGTCATCTCTTACTTCTGAATCCGTTCCTGAATCTTGTCTCTGTTTCTGTGCCTCTCTCGGTCTCTGTCTGTCTGTCTGTCTGTCTGTCTGTCTGTCTGTCTGTCTGTCTCTCTCTCTCTTCTCTCTCTCTCTCTCTCTCTCTCTCTCTCTCTCTCTCTCTCTCTCTCTCTCTCTCTCAGGGAATGAAACATTCTTTTTACCACCCCCGTGTGTGATCAGAGCGAAATTTCTTTACCCTGTCACACGTATTCCAAACCAACTCTAGAGGACGATGTGATCGACAGCAGTGTTGTGCAAGATCTTGTTAGTGACATCACTGAAACATCTCCATTGGCTGTCGTGGATAATCTGACTGAAGATTCCTTTGAAACTCATCGAGATGACCATGGCTTTGAAAAACAAACTCTAGGGAATGAAAATGAACACCCTGTTTCCGAGGTCAATGTGTGCAAAACCCCGCCACAGACAGGCATTAAATCAACATCCAAATTATCCCGGTCTAAACGTTATCGTAGACGGGCATTATGTCCTACGAAACACTTGCAAAATGCGTCGTCTGAAAAACAAACAAACATTGAAAACTTTCTAGAGTTCATGTTAAATGATCAGACTGATCGTCATGTTGACTTGGTATCTAAACTAGGAGACTCAAAAATTTCTTTGAAAAAGGATTTGAAACTCCATATTGATAAAAAGATGGAATCTTTACGCTCCAATCTTGATGAATTAAAAACTATTATTTCCAAACTCGACGCCACAGTTGCAAATTTGATCAAAGAAAACCATTCCTTGAAAACTCATCTTGGCACACTTCAGTCAATAGTACGACTGACTAAGAAAAAGTCAATGTCTTCAATAAGTACATCTACCCAGACTATTGATGAAAATCAAAACGATGAGTTTTGTGGTGGCCCAGTTTCCTGTCCGCCTTCCTCACATGCAGAAGTGAATGGTAGCGTGTCTAACAGTCCAACAACTCCAAACGAGACCATTGGTGAACTTCATCAGGACAGCACGTCCCAGCCTGTGCCGGCAGCTCTACATGGTGTTGACAGCATGGATGTGCCTGTTCAAAATCACTTTGACATACTGGCTAATCTCAGCCAAGATCAATCAAATGATAACATTCAGAAAAACTCCCACTTCCCCAAAGCTAACGGTATATTCAATACTGATTCACCCCAATTCGATGATTCTCATAAACCATTGGTTCATAAGAAACCTCCTGAACAAGTTCTTGGTGAAATCAAAATACCAAATGAAACATCTTCTCTTCTAGTTGGTGATTCTGTCATTAGGTATATTGATTCAAGGAGACTACAGACAAACAATGACCCTCTTTTTAAAATTTGTGTTCCAGGTCTAAAAATGAGTGATATCATCCAGTGGCTGCATGGATTAGGCAGACAGGAAAAAATAAAAACTATCATTGTGCATGTTGGTACAAATGACTGTCCAGTAGGTCCAATTCCAACTGAGGTTTGGCATAAGCTAAATTATTTGTGTCAGGCTCGTTTTCCTTCAGCTTATATAGCCCTAAGTTCTATAGAACCTGCTCGTGGCAGGAACCCATTAAATAATGCGATAGCATCTTCAAATAGAAATTTATATACTGCCTGTACCAGCATGAAAGTAGACATGATCGACCACCACAGTGCTTTCATTACTGCAAGTGGTGCTCCTCGACAGGCATTATATAAAGACAGTACACATCCCAGTATGAGAGGGACTGCTAGTCTGGCAATAAACTTTAAAAAAGTTCTTCCTCAGGCCAGACGAATTGGCGTCCATGGCCCTCCTCATAAGGCGCGTGTATTACCCAGATTCACAGGGAGAACTTTGCAGGCTAGCACTGAAGCTGATAGTTCCCATTCCCAAACCTCCCAACAAGCTGGTGTTCCCCCCTTATCATCCTCATCCCACTTCCCTTTGTTGCCCTCCCGGAATAATAACCAGGCTGTGATTGAAACAGTGCAAGACCAAATCCATCGGCCTTCACCCCCACATCAGCTGGGTAATGATGGTATGTGTGAAGTTTCTTTTCCCCTACAAAACAGCCAGTCAGGCGAAACTAGAGGTCCACACCCCACATTGAACCCATCATCATTCCCCAATGCGTCCTATCCCCTTCCCATCTCGGGTCAAATGATCCCTTATTTCCCATATCCCAGATATCCTGACTCATACCCTTACCATACCCTTGATCACCGTGGAAGACAAATTTTCCAGAGACAGTTTCCGGTGTCAGATCCTCTCAATGTCGTAAATACAATGCGGGGCTCCATCTATAGTATTCCAAGTTGGCCCGCCACTAACAATCCTGTTAACCAGTGTGCCCAGCAACTAATGTCTTTGGCATCACAGCTGGCGTAACACCCAGGACATCAGTGATCTTCACCAGCTCTGCGACAACCACCTCCATAATGTATGGTCTTGTCATATATATGCCGGTGATGTGGGACGTTGTTAATTGTGCTCGACCCACAAGGACGAAGCTGTGGGGTTTTTTGTGCATGAACATTTGTCTACTTTATATAAATTTCCTCTTGGTCATGTGTCCAAAAGTATGCTGATAGACTTTGTTTATGCTTGTTTTCTTTTTCTTGGATGTGAGGTGTACCATAGCATTTAAAAATTGCTCGTTTTATGTGTGACAGGCGTTCTCGGAAAACTCGGATAGGGACAGTTCGCATACTGATGCGAAATATATATATTTTTGGTGCTGAGATTGTGTCTAGCTCCGGAGTGAATGTTCAGGCTGCTTTTCTTACTTTCAGTCTTGTGTTCAACTCAGCTGGATAGAATTGATATTCTCATTTTGTTTCTGGTAGTTTTTCCGCTTAATCTTGCATATCTTTTATACTGAGTGTCACATTTCTTTGTATGTGTTTTCCTCTTAATTATCATCCGTAATTGTATTGATTTTGTCATGGACAAGAACGGTAGCACATTAAAGTGGCTCCGTAAATCTGGGTTCAAAATAGGTTATCCCAATGTATGTCACCTAAAGAACAAATTATCAGATGTGCCTTCTATCTTATCCACTTCAAATGACTGTTTTCATGTCTGGTTTTTCTGAATCACGATTATCTAGTACAATTTCTAACAATATATTATCGATCCCAGGATACAAACTTCTTAGACGAGATGCCACAGCAAAACTAGAAACAGGTATGGTGGCTTATATTCACCAATCTGTTAATTATAGACGGCTAAACTTGTTTGATAAATATGAAATTGAATGCTTATGGCTAGAGATTCACTTGAAAGGAACAAAGCCAATCCTGGTAGGTTTTTTTTATGCAAAAACCCAGAAGAAAGAGTCGAGTGGTTCGATCATTTTGAGTCAATGCTTGAAGACGTATTAAGTTATTCTATGGAAATAATCTTGCTTGGAAATTTTAACATCGATTTATTCAAATCACAGAATAAATGGAAACAAACTTATGAAATGTGCAATTTAACTCAACTAATAAATTCACCTACACGGATAACATTACAGACAAAAACGTTAATTGATCACATTTATGTTACTAATTCTAACAACGTAGTAGAAACTGCTGTACCTGTCTATGGTCTTAGTGATCATTTTCCAGTGTGTTAAACATGGTCAAAGAAAGGAGTTAAAATCCCCAGATGCACTCATAAGTGTATATCGTTTCACAGCTATAAAACTTTCCACACTAAAGAATTTCTGGCTGATTTATGTATGGCAGATTTTTCTTGTGTCTATCAATACAATCATCTTGATGATGCGCTTGCTGCTTGGTACAAGATATTTGTTCCTATTTTCAATAAGCACGTCTTGCTTCGTACTAAACGTGTTAAAGTAACCGAGAAACCACCGTGGTTAACAAAAGAAATAGATGCTGAAATTAGAATTCGTGACAATTTATTACAAACAACAGGGAAAGACAAGAAATGTAGGCAACAACGGAATAAAGTCGATGAAATGAAAAGATCCGCACGGAAGAGGTATTTTAGTGATTTAATTTCATCAAAACAAGATTCAAAATCTATTTGGAAGGCTATAAATCAGTTGTCCGGGAAGACAGCACCGCCATCTGCTTCTTATACGTCCAATTTATCTTTTGACATTTTACCACGGTAGCAGAGAGAACAATAAAGATAAACAACAAAAATATTGTTGACAAACTCCATTTTCCATACACAGGCGTCCATGAAGTGCATCAGGAGTTAAATATATTAAAACCGTCGAGTTCTCGTGGTTTGGATGGGTTAGATAGTAAACTTTTGAAGATATCAGCGCCCATTATCTCTGAATGTGTTACATATATTTATAACTTATGTATTGAAAAAAGTTATTATCCACAAGCCTTCAAAGACGCTAAAGTTTTGCCTGTTCTTAAGTCTGGTGACCCATCTGACCCCTCTAATTATAGACCCATATCTATACTATCTGCTCTGTCTAAGCCTCTCGAAAAACATATTAAAACACAATATACAGTCCCATTTTACAAAGTATGACTTATTTCACCCAAATCAGAATGGATTTAGAAGGAATCATTCGTGCCATACCATGCTGACTAACCTCATTGAGAAATGGCATTTAAACATAAACAACACTTTATTTACTGGTGCAATTTTTGTTGGTTTTGCGAAAGCTTTCTACACCATTGATCACAGTGTCCTCTCTAACAAACTAAATATGTACGGTTTAAACGATAATGCCGTAAAACTCATAGCATTTTTTCTTCACAATATA
>CM065729.1:33810459-33825459 GCA_033310375.1 Conus canariensis | reverse complement strand
TTTTAACGGCACTTTCATTTGGTGATGACATTAACACCGTTAACTTGAACAGACAAGGATAGTTAAAATACTTTTGCGGGATGAATTGTTCTCTAAGATCTCTTAACATTTGGCAAGCCAGCACAAAATGAACTTCGTCCTCTTTTGCATTTCGACGCAATGGACAGATCAGATATCTTTCGCATAGCTGTCTATAGCAATAGTAATGACTAGCAATATCAGACACACCGAATCGAAATCTAGTCATAATGTGTTTGAAATGCTTGTCTATTTTCATTGACATATAAACTGGTAAACAACGTAAATGACTATACGTTCTGTGTAATTCAAATCTCTCACTGTTTTTTTAGGTGGTTGTTCCAATTTTGCCAACTGCAATCAACCAATCTTTCTCTGAACACCTTCATAAAAACATTCATATCACCAACACCTTGGATGAGCCATACAAAACTAAATCCGTAGTTTCATTCTAACATTTGTTACCCAGATTTTCTTACCTCTATTGTCCAATTCTAATAGCATTCTATCGCTTTGCGTGGTAACCTGTGATCTTGCATCTGTAATATTTTAACCAATATCGAATATACTTTACAACGGAATTCACGTAAATTGCATATCTAGCTGTTTCACCAGATATCAAATCATTTGGTGGCTTGAGAAAGGTTGAAATAAACCGAAATATTGCCATTATATCATGGGCGTTTTGTGGCTTCTATTTTTCATCTTCCTATCAAATCATTTGGTGTCTGCAACGACACCCCAAGAAATTTCTTTAGAACAAACAGATGGATTTTTTACAATGTACAACAGCAGCATCCAGACCCCACATTTCAGCTCCATATTGCACCATCGGCTGAACTTGACCATCAAACAGCTTCAAAAACAAGGTAATGGAATCGTTATGGAGTAATGATAATTTCTTTAGTGGGCACAGCAGTGCGTTTTTTGTTTTTGTTTTTTTGTTTTTTTGCTTTACTGACTAAATCTTTGCAGGCATAGACGAAACTCAAGCGCGTGGAGAAGTATATACCCAAGTATGTATACGCATTAACAACATGCATTATAGATCCATTGTATGTCTATCTTTCTCTCGCTGCAAGATACCCGCCCTGTCAAAATACAATTATGTTGCTTTTTGCTTTATTAACTTTTAGTTGTAATGTAGCAGTAGCTCTTTGCAAGGGGTTTAATTAAGATTGTAATCAATTGCTGTCTCTGATACCAAGACCATGTCGTCAGCTAAGAGCAGAATGAAAATCTCCAAAAGTTCATTCATAAAATGTGCGCCATGCCTTCCAGAATGTATAACTTCCTGTGTTAATTCATTTACGAATAACGAAAACAAAACTGAGCGACAAACATCGCCCTGTTTCACACCAGAAGTACAGTTAATATAATCTGTTATAGCAGCACCAGTTCGCACTCGTGCCTTTACACAGCCATACATACTTACTATACATTTATACAGTTTTCCATGAATGCCATTTTTAAGCAAGATGGGCCACAATATAGTTCTATTAACATCAAACGCCTTCTCGAAATGAATAAATGCGACATACAGTTTACGATTTAAACAAATCTTTCTGTATGAATGCCATCAGACTAAATATATGATCAATAGTAGAGCAGATTTTCTTCAATCCAGCTTGATATTCTCCAGTAATGTTATTTACTTCCACCCACTCTTGCAGTCTCATGTTAATAACAGCACTGTATAATTTGCTGCACACATTACATAACGAGATTCCTCTCGAGATTTATCTCGATTGTTTGCATCGCCTTTTTTATATAATGGAATCACTATAGATTCCGACCAACATTTGGGATATATCCCTTTATCAAATAAAGAGTTGAAAACAGTAACAAAAAAAAAATCGAGAAACACTTTTGACTGGCAAGCAGTTTACTTTAATTTTCACCAATAATTCCATCTGGGCCAGCAGCTTTACGCGGTTATACTTTTCTCAAAGCCATTAAAAGTTTTTATCTGGAAATCGGACGATTTTGCTTGTCATCAGAATCGTTGTAATTTAGGTAACTGTCACCGACCATATCATTTTGGGAATCAAATATTCCTTCCAGTAGATCTCTGAAATGATGGAATCATATTTCTGAACTAATATCATTCATTCTTTTTCTTGAAATTTTGTGAATACGATTCCAAGAATCTTTTTGGTTATTTACAGACTGAAGTAATTCCTCCAACAGAGCATTGTGTCGACACGTTTTGAAATAACTTCGCGATTTGAAATAATTATTTCAAAATGTGTCGAGTTTATTTCAAAACGTGTTGGTGTGTGTCGACACGTTTTGAAATAACGACGCGATTTGAAATAAATTCACCAAAGTGTTTGAGTACAACCATTCAGACCTCAACACGCTGTCATCGATCATTGTAGAGTGTTTGTAGACCTCAACACGCTGACATGGATCATTGTAGAGTGTTTGCAGACCTCAACACGCTGACATGGATCATTGTAGAGTGTTTGTAGACCTCCACACGCTGACATGGATCATTGTAGAGTGTTTGTAGACCTCAACACGCTGACATAGATCATTGAAGAGTGTTTGTAGACACATGTGTCGACATGTTTTGAAATAACGACACGATTTGAAATAATTATTTCAAAACGTGTCGAGTTTATTTCAGAACGTGTCAGTGTGTGTCGACACGTTTTGAAATAACGACGCAATTTGAAATAATTATTTCAAAACGTGTCGAGTTTATTTCAAAACGTGTTGGTGTGTGTCGACACGTTTTGAAATAAGACCGCAATTTAAAATAAATTCACCAAAGTGTTTTAGTACAACCATTCAGACCTCAACACGCTGACATCGATCATTGTAGAGTGTTTGTAGACCTCCACACGCTGACATAGATGATTGAAGAGTGTTTGTAGACACATGTGACGACGTTTTGAAATAACGACGCGATTTGAAATAATTATTTCAAAACGTGTCGAGTTTATTTCAAAACGTGTCAGTGTGTGTCGACACGTTTTGTAGAAAGAAACTCGTGGAGAGCGTGGCAGCAGAGAGTCCTCAGAAGAGAAGCCCCCTTCAAGCAAGTGTTTCGGCCCTTATCTCCTGACACTCTAGGGGGGTTGGGCCACACCCGGTTCATGACTCCGGATGTCCCTCTGCTGCCCTTTTTTTTTTTTTTTTTTTTTTCCCCCATCTTGGGACGAGCCATGGCTGGGATTCGAACCCATGACCCTCTGGACATGCTCATTTTCCACTTAATGACTCGCGCTTTAACCACTGAGCCACAGGGACACCTGATATTTGTAGGGAAATTAAGCCTTATGAAGTTCACTTTTGTTCCTCCTTGACCAGATCCAGCTTGAACACTCTCTGCCGCTTCTGCCATTGCTTTCAGGGCTCTGGTTTTTTCCCTCCCTGCAACTGAGAGCTGTTTCAGGAGGCTGTATGCAGACGTTCCTACAAACCCCCTAGCTCCAATTTCTGCAGTGAGGACTTTGACCTGATAGCCTTCTCTCCTCAGGCTGTTTGCCAGATCAGCATACTTTTCAGTCTTGTAGATTTGAGCTGCCTCCATTCTGTTCTCATATGGCACCGTGAGCTCGATCATGATCAGCTGCTTGGTTGACTGAGAGTGGACTACTATGTCTGGTCTCATGCCACTCTTGCTGATGATCTCTGGGTGACTCTTCCATTCTGGGAGGTCTGCAGTGCACTCCCAGTCATCTGCCCCGTCCAGCAGACTCTGCCTGCATGTTTCGAGTGGCACTGTTGTTCTTGGCCATGATTTGCTGCCTCCTGCCGTGAAGAATGTTGCGGGTGCTTTTGGAGTCCTGATTTTCCCTTTTGTGGTGTTGGTACTAGCCCAGACTACTTGTACAATCTCTTTGAGCACTTGGTTGTGCCTCCATGTGTACCTTCCTTGAGCCAGGGCTACTTTACATAAGCTTAGGACATGCTCCACTGTTTGTTTTTCATGGCAGAGGGGGCATGCAGGATCGTCTGTTTTCCCCCACTTCACCAGGTTTGCATTTGAGGGCAGAAGGTCATAAGCAGATCTGAGAATGAAGCTGATCCTGAGAGGGGCCATGTGCCAAATGTCATTCCAAGTGAGACTTCTTTGGAGTGCATTCTCCCACGTTGTCCATTGCCCTTGCTGGCTCTGCTGGACTGCTTTTTGGAGTCTTTTTTGGTCTTCTTTTTTTCTCATCTCCTGAATCATCATGTCTCTTCTGGCTTTTCCTTTGGCCTTTGACCACCATTCAGTTTTGGTCACCCCCAGTCCTTGTCTGTTGGTCTGTGTGTGTCCTGTTATTTCTCTGATCTTGAGACTTTCTTTTGCAGAATCCATCGCCTCTTGAACTTTCCATTTTCTGCCTGTCTTCAGCTGGGGCTTGATTGCTTCTACCACCTTGTCTCCTGAGTCCTCCAGCATGCTTTGAAGTCTGATCTTCCCTGCTTTGTATTCCTCCAGGATGGATTTCAGTGGTAGTTTCAGCTTTGCTTGGCGACAGTACAGCGCTATGTCAGTCAGACAGGGTGGGACACCAAGCCATTTCCTTGTGAACTTGTTGATTTTGGCTTCCATTGCCTCCACTATGCTGGTGCAGATGTCGTATATCATCAGAGGCCATAGCAGCTTTGGTATCAGCATGAACTGCAGACACCAGACCTTGTATTTGCCAGGGAGCCCACACTGGTCAATGGTCTCCAAGCCTTCCTCCGCCATCTGCTTGGTTTCTCTTGCTCTTTGTGTGTCTTTCAGCGTATCATCATACCATCTTCCAAGGCTCTTGACTGGTTCTTCTGTGACTGTTGGAATGGCCTGGTTGGCAACACTGAAGACCACAGATCCGGCCACTTTTCCTTTCCTCAGTGAGAGACTCCGTGATTTCTTTGGCTTGAACTTCATTCTGGATGAGGCAACTATGTTGTCCAGCCTCTCCAGCACATGACGTGTCTCGTCTTCTCTGGATGAAATCACTGTAGTGTCATCCATGAAGGCCTTGAGAGGAGGCATCTTGTATCCATCGCCAAGGTCTGTTTGTCTCGCGTTGTTTGTTGCTGCTTTCAAGATGAGTTCCATTGCCAGCACGAACAGTATTGGGGAAATTGCACAGCCCATTGCAATACCCACTTCCAAGTTGATCCAGTCTGTTGTGTACTCCTTGGTAGAGAACCGCATTGAGAAGCCATTGAAGTACTTCTTGAGCATGTCGCGGATGTTCTTTGGCACATGGTACATCTCAAGAGCCAACTGTATCATCTCATGGGGCACAGATCCATATGCGTTTGCCAGATCAAGCCACACTACGTCCAGGTCTCTCTTTTCTGTTTTTGCTTTTTGGATTGCGTCCCAGATCATTGTGGCGTGTTCTACACAGCCAGCCACGCCTGGGATGCCACCTTTCTGGACTGACACATCCAAGTACTTGTTTTCCATCAGGTACTTGGTCAGCCTTGCTGCCATGACAGAGAAGAAGATTTTCCCTTCGACGTTCAGTAGTGATATTGGCCTGAACTGGCTGATGTCACTTGAGTTTTGCTCTTTGGGGATGTACACACCATCTGCCGTCATCCACTGGCCGCTGATCTTCTGGTTTCTCCAAGCCGATCGCAGCAGCCTGTGGAGCCACTCCAGCACCTTGGGACATTTCTTGTAAAGCTGGTAAGGTATTCCGTTTGGCCCTGGTGATGATTTGGCTCTGGCTTTGTCGACCACCTTCTTGATTTCCGCCAACGTTGGAGGCTTGCCATTGAACTGTTCCTCAGGGTTGGTTGGCCACACCAGACCTTGAATGTCGAGTGGTGCTTTGCTCTGTGGGTCAGAGTATGTTTTCCTCAGATGCTGCTCAAGAACTCCTTTGTCCACACTTAGGGTCCCAGATTTTGGCTGCTCAAACAGTGTTCTGGCAAACTGGAAGGGGTCTCTGAAGAAGCGCTCTTGTGTCTTCTTCTTTTTGCTCTTCCTCTTCCTCGCAGATTCCGCTTTGCTGAGGGCGCTGTGTTTTTCTTTCAGGTCTTTCCACAGTTTTTCCAAGCCTTGTTTTTCAGCTGGCAATGCGGTCTTCATTTGCATCTTGAGGTTTTTCTTTTGGACCCTGATCTTGTCCATCTTTTCTTGGCGTCTGGATTTCTTTGGAGGTGTTTTCTCTTTGGGTAGTTTTGCTCCATAGGCGTCTCTACATGTGGCATACACAATGTCCCCATATGTGGCTAGTTTGTGTTCCAGGGTGCTTTTCCCTATCAGTGCATCGAGTCTTTGGACGATTTTTGCATCCAGTTTCTCCCAATCTTCAGTTTCGTTTGCTCGTGGCAGGTTGAGTTTCAGGCGCCTGGCATCGAGGGCCTGTGCAAATTCCTCATCCGAACCAACAGCGTGGATGTCCTTGGCACTGTGGTTTAAATCCTGGCCTTGGTCTTCCGACGTCTTATCTGCTGATGCAGTGCGCTGCTGCTCATTCAGATGAGTCTTCACACATCCCATCTTTGTTCTGTGGATCTTCATGCCACGGGTGGTAGCGAAACGCTTTCCACAGACACATGGATATTCCATTTGGTCCATGTTCATAGTCCGTTTGGGATTTGCAGTCATGATTGGTTGAGCACCGATGGATTCATCATTCTCTCCCCCTTTCGGTGAATCCTGGGAGCATCTTTTCCTTTTATTCTTAGTAGCCACATATTTAAGGCAAAGTGGGGAGCCAGCCCACAGAGCCCTTGGTTCTGGTCTTTCCCAGTGTCCTCCGGTCTTTCCCGGACGTCCTCCGGCCTATTCCCGGAAGTCAATGGTTTACCCATGCATCAGTAGAAAGAAACTCGTGGAGAGCGTGGCAGCAGAGAGTCCTCAGAAGAGAAGCCCCCTTCAAGCAAGTGTTTCGGCCCTTATCTCCTGACACTCTAGGGGGGTTTGAAATAACAACGCGATTTGAAATAATTATTTCAAAAGGTGTCGAGTTTATTTCAAAACGTCTTGGTGTGTGTCGACACGTTTTGAAATAAGACCGCAATTTGAAATAAATTCACCAAAGTGTTTTAGTACAACCATTCAGACCTCAACACGCTGACATCGATCATTGTAGAGTGTTTGTAGACCTCCACACGCTGACATGGATCATTGTAGAGTGTTTGTAGACCTCCACACGCTGCCATTGGTCATTGTAGAATGTTTGTAGACCTCAACACGATGACATGGATGATTAAAGAGTGTTTGTAGATCTCAAGACGCTAACATGGATCATTGTAGAGTGTTAGCAGACCTCAACACGCTGACATAGATCATTATAGAGTGTATCCTGACCTCCGCACACTGACATGGATCATTGTAGAGTGTTTGCAGACCTCAACACGCTGACATGGATCATTGTAGAGTGTTTGTAGACCTCCACACGCTGACATGGACCATTGTAGAGTGTTTGTAGACCTCAACACGCTGACATGGATCATTGTAGAATGTTTGTAGATCTCCACACGCTGACATGGATCATTGTAGTATGTTTGTAGACCTCAACACACTTACATGGATCATTGTAGAGTGTTTGTAGACACATGTGTCGACATGTTTTGAATACGACGCGATTTGAAATAATTATTTCAAAACGTGTCGAGTTTATTTCAAAACGTGTCGGTGTGTGTCGACACGTTTTGAAATAACGTCGCGATTTGAAATAATTATTTCAAAACGTGTCGAGTTTATTTCAAAACGCGATGGTGTGTGTCGACACGTTTTGAAATAATGACGCGATTTGAAATAATTATTTCAAAACGTGTCGAGTTTATTTCAAAACGTGTTGGTGTATGTCGACATGTTTTGAAATACGACCGCAATTTGAAATAAATTCACCAAAGTGTTTTAGTACAACCATTCAGACCTCAACAGGCTGACATCGATCATTGTAGAGTGTTTATAGACCTCAACACGCTGACATGGATCATTGTAGAGTGTTTGTAGACCTCCACACGCTGACATGGATCATTGTAGAGTGTTTGTAGACCTCAACACACTTACATGGTACATTGTAGAGTGTTTGTAGACACATGTGTCGACATGTTTTGAATAACGACGCGATTTGAAATAATTATTTCAAAACGTGTCGAGTTTATTTCAAAACGTGTCGGTGTGTGTCGACACGTTTTGAAATAACGACGCGATTTGAAATAATTATTTCAAACCGTGTCATGTTTATTTCAAAACGCGTTGGTGTGCGTCGACACGTTTTGAAATAAGACCGTAATTTGAAATAAATTCACCAAAGTGTTTGAGTACAATCATTCATATCTGTACACGCTGACATGGATCATTGTAGAGTGTTTGTAGACCTCAACACGCTGACATAGGTCATTGTAGAATGTTTGTAGACCTCAACACGCTGACATGGATGATTAAAGAGTGTTTGTAGATCTGAACACGCTGACATGGATCATTGTAGAGTGTTTGCAGACCTCAACACGCTGACATGGATCATTGTAGAGTGTTTGTAGACCTCCACACGCTGACATGGACCATTGTAGAGTGTTTGTAGACCTCAACACGCTGACATGGATCATTGTAGAATATTTGTAGATCTCCACACTCTGACATGGATCATTGTAGTATGTTTGTAGACCTCAACACACTTACATGGATCATTCTAGAGTGTTTGTAGACACATGTGTCGACATGTTTTGAATAACGACGCGATTTGAAATAATTATTTCAAAACGTGTCGAGTTTATTTCAAAACGTGTCGGTGTGTGTCGACACGTTTTGAAATAACTACGCGATTTGAAATAATTATTTCAAAATGTGTCGAGTTTATTTCAAAACGCGTTGGTGTGTGTCGACACGTTTTGAAATAACGATGCGATTTGAAATAAATTCACCAAAGTGTTTGAGTACAACCATTCAGACCTCAACATGCTGACATGGATCATTGTAGAGTGTTTGTAGATCTCCACACGCTGTCATGGATCATTGTAGAGTGTTTGCAGACCTCAACCCCTAGCAAAGAGAGACCATGATTCAGTCTTGTGGCGACACACAGCACAGACACACACCAACAGTGACCCCCCCCCCCCCCCCAGTACAGCATGGTGATAACAAGTTACCAAGAAACTGCTTTGGATCATTGTAGAGTGTTTGTAGACCTCCACACGCTGTCCTGGATCATTGTAGAGTGTTTGCAGACCTCAACACGTTGACATGGATCATTGTAGAGTGTTTGTAGACCTCAACACGCTGCTATGGGTCATTGTAGAATGTTTGTAGACCACAACACGCTGACATGGATGATTAAAGAGTGTTTGTAGATCTGAACACGCTGGCATGGATCATTGTAGAGTGTTTGCAGACCTCAACACGCTGACATGGATCATTGTAGAGTGTTTGTAGACCTCCACACGCTGACATGGACCATTGTAGAGTGTTTGTAGACCTCAACACGCTGACATGGATCATTGTAGAATATTTGTAGATCTCCACACTCTGACATGGATCATTGTAGTATGTTTGTAGACCTCAACACACTTACATGGATCATTCTAGAGTGTTTGTAGACACATGTGTCGACATGTTTTGAAATAACGACGCGATTTGTAATAATTATTTCAAAACGTGTCGAGTTTATTTCAAAACGTGTCGGTGTGTGTCGACACGTTTTGAAATAACTACGCGATTTGAAATAATTATTTCAAAATGTGTCGAGTTTATTTCAAAACGCGTTGGTGTGTGTCGACACGTTTTGAAATAACGATGCGATTTGAAATAAATTCACCAAAGTGTTTGAGTACAACCATTCAGACCTCAACATGTTGACATGGATCATTGTAGAGTGTTTGTAGATCTCCACACGCTGTCATGGATCATTGTAGAGTGTTTGCAGACCTCAACCCCTAGCAAAGAGAGACCATGATTCAGTCTTGTGGCGACACACAGCACAGACACACACCAACAGTGACCCCCCCCCCCCCCCCAGTACAGCATGGTGATAACAAGTTACCAAGAAACTGCTTTGGATCATTGTAGAGTGTTTGTAGACCTCCACACCGCTGTCCTGGATCATTGTAGAGTGTTTGCAGACCTCAACACGTTGACATGGATCATTGTAGAGTGTTTGTAGACCTCAACACGCTGCTATGGGTCATTGTAGAATGTTTGTAGACCACAACACGCTGACATGGATGATTAAAGAGTGTTTGTAGATCTGAACACGCTGGCATGGATCATTGTAGAGTGTTTGCAGACCTCAACACGCTGACATGGATCATTGTAGAGTGTTTGTAGACCTCCACACGCTGACATGGACCATTGTAGAGTGTTTGTAGACCTCAACACGCTGACATGGATCATTGTAGAATATTTGTAGATCTCCACACTCTGACATGGATCATTGTAGTATGTTTGTAGACCTCAACACACTTACATGGATCATTCTAGAGTGTTTGTAGACACATGTGTCGACATGTTTTGAAATAACGACGCGATTTGTAATAATTATTTCAAAACGTGTCGAGTTTATTTCAAAACGTGTCGGTGTGTGTCGACACGTTTTGAAATAACTACGCGATTTGAAATAATTATTTCAAAATGTGTCGAGTTTATTTCAAAACGCGTTGGTGTGTGTCGACACGTTTTGAAATAACGATGCGATTTGAAATAAATTCACCAAAGTGTTTGAGTACAACCATTCAGACCTCAACATGCTGACATGGATCATTGTAGAGTGTTTGTAGATCTCCACACGCTGTCATGGATCATTGTAGAGTGTTTGCAGAACTCAACCCCTAGCAAAGAGAGACCATGATTCAGTCTTGTGGCGACACACAGCACAGACACACACCAACAGTGACCCCCCCCCCCCCCCCCAGTACAGCATGGTGATAACAAGTTACCAAGAAACTGCTTTGGATCATTGTAGAGTGTTTGTAGACCTCCACACGCTGTCCTGGATCATTGTAGAGTGTTTGCAGACCTCAACACGTTGACATGGATCATTGTAGAGTGTTTTGTAGACCTCAACACGCTGCTATGGGTCATTGTAGAATGTTTGTAGACCACAACACGCTGACATGGATGATTAAAGAGTGTTTGTAGATCTGAACACGCTGGCATGGATCATTGTAGAGTGTTTGCAGACCTCAACACGCTGACATGGATCATTGTAGAGTGTTTGTAGACCTCCACACGCTGACATGGACCATTGTAGAGTGTTTGTAGACCTCAACACGCTGACATGGATCATTGTAGAATATTTGTAGATCTCCACACTCTGACATGGATCATTGTAGTATGTTTGTAGACCTCAACACACTTACATGGATCATTCTAGAGTGTTTGTAGACACATGTGTCGACATGTTTTGAAATAACGACGCGATTTGTAATAATTATTTCAAAACGTGTCGAGTTTATTTCAAAACGTGTCGGTGTGTGTCGACACGTTTTGAAATAACTACGCGATTTGAAATAATTATTTCAAAATGTGTCGAGTTTATTTCAAAACGCGTTGGTGTGTGTCGACACGTTTTGAAATAACGATGCGATTTGAAATAAATTCACCAAAGTGTTTGAGTACAACCATTCAGACCTCAACATGCTGACATGGATCATTGTAGAGTGTTTGTAGATCTCCACACGCTGTCATGGATCATTGTAGAGTGTTTGCAGAACTCAACCCCTAGCAAAGAGAGACCATGATTCAGTCTTGTGGCGACACACAGCACAGACACACACCAACAGTGACCCCCCCCCCCCCCCCCCCAGTACAGCATGGTGATAACAAGTTACCAAGAAACTGCTTTGGATCATTGTAGAGTGTTTGTAGACCTCCACACGCTGTCCTGGATCATTGTAGAGTGTTTGCAGACCTCAACACGTTGACATGGATCATTGTAGAGTGTTTGTAGACCTCAACACGCTGCTATGGGTCATTGTAGAATGTTTGTAGACCACAACACGCTGACATGGATGATTAAAGAGTGTTTGTAGATCTGAACACGCTGACATGGATCATTGTAGAGTGTTTGCAGACCTCAACACGCTGACATGGATCATTGTAGAGTGTTTGTAGACCTCCACACGCTGACATGGATCATTGTAGAGTGTTTCTAGACCTCAACATGCTGACATAGATCATTGTAGAGTGTTTGTAGACCTCAACACACTGACATGGATCATTGTAGAGTGTTTGTAGACCTCAACACGCTGACATAGATCATTGTGCAGTGTTTGTAGACAAATGTGTCGACATGTTTTGAAATAACGACGCGATTTGAAATAATTTTTCAAAACGTGTCGAGTTTATTTCAAAACGTGTCAGTGTGTGTCATCACGTTTTGAAATAACGACGCGATTTGAAATAATATATTTCAATAGGTGGCGAGTTTATTTCAAAACGCGTTGTGTGTGTGTCGACACGTTTTGAAATAACGACGCGATTTGAAATAAATTCACCAAAGTGTTTGAGTACAACCATTCAGACCTCAACACGCTGTCATCGATCATTGTAGAGTGTTTGTAGACCTCAACACGCTGACATGGATCATTGTAGAGTGTTTGCAGACCTCCACACGCTGACATGGATCATTGTAGAGTGTTTCTAGACCTCAACACGCTGACATACATCATTGTAGAGTGTTTGTAGACCTCAACACTCTGACATGGATCATTGTAGAGTGTTTGTAGACCTCAACACGCTGACATAGATCAATGTGGAGTGTTTGTAGACAAATGTGTCGACATGTTTTGAAATAACGACGCGATTTGAAATAATTCTTCAAAACGTGTCGAGTTTATTTCAAAACGTGTCAGTGTGTGTCAGCACGTTTTGAAATAACAACGCGATTTGAAATAATTATTTCAAAAGGTGTTGAGTTTATTTCAAAACGCGTTGGTGTGTGTCGACACGTTTTGAAATAAGACCGCAATTTGAAATAAATTCACCAAAGTGTTTTAGTACAACCATTCAGACCTCAACACGCTGACATCGATCATTGTAGAGTGTTTGTAGACCTCCACACGGTGACATGAATCATTGTAGAGTGTTTGTAGACCTCAACACGCTGATATGGATCATTGTAGAGTGTTCGTAGACCTCCACACGCTGACATGGATCATTTTAGAGTGTTTGTAGACCTCAAGATGTTGACATGGATCATTGTATAGAGTGTTTGTAGTTCTCAATACATTGACATGGATTATGATAGAGTGTTTGTAGACCTCAACATGCTGACATGGATCATTGTAGAATGTTTGTAGATCTCCACACGCTGACATGAATCATTGTAGAGTGTTTGTAGACCTGAACACGCTGCCATGGATCATTGTAGAGTGTTTGTAGACCTCCACACGCTGACATGGATCATTGTAGAGTGTTTGTAGACCTCAACATGTTGACATGGATTATTGTATAGAGTGTTTGTAGATCTCAATACATTGACATGGATTATGATAGAGTGTTTGTAGACCTCAACATGCTGACATGGATCATTGTAGAGAGTTTGTAGACACATGTGTCGACATGTTTTGAATAACGACACAATTTGAAATAATTATTTCAAAACGTGTGGAGTTTATTTCAAAACGTATCGGTGTGTGTCGACACGTTTTGAAATAACGACGCGATTTGAAATAATTATTTCAAAACGTGTCGAGTTTATTTCAAAACGCGTTGTTGTGTGTCGACACGTTTTGAAATAAGACCGCAATTTGAAATAAATTCACCAAAATGTTTGAGTACAACCATTCAGACCTGTACACGCTGACATGGATCATTGTAGAGTGTTTGGAGACCTCCACACGCTGTCATGGATCATTGTAGAGTGTTTGCAGACCTCAACACGCTGACATGGATCATTGTAGAGTGTTTGGAGATCTCCACACGCTGTCGTGGATCATTGTAGAGTGTTTGCAGACCTCAACACGCTGACATGGATCATTGTAGAGTGTTTGCAGACCTCAACACGCTGCCATGGGTCATTGTAGAATGTTTGTAGACCTCAACACTCTGACATGGATGATTAAAGAGTGTTTGTAGATCTGAACACGCTGACATGGATCATTGTAGAGTGTTTGCAGAACTCAACACGTGGCCATGGATGACGATAGAGTGTTTGTAGGCCTCAACATGCTGACATCGATCATTGTAGTGTTTGTAGATCTCAACACGCTGACATGGATCATTGTAGAGTGTTTGTAGACCTCAACATGCTGATAGGGATCATTGTATAGAGTGTTTGTTGATCTCAACATATTGACATGGATTATGATAGAGTGTTTGTAGACCTCAACACGCTGACATGGATGATTGTAGAGTGTTTGTAGACCTCAACACGCTGACATGGATCATTGTAGAGTGTTTGTAGACCTTAATGATGTACAGTGGGCCGTTCTCCAATGATGTACAGTGGGCCGTTCTCCAATGATGTACAGTGGGCCGTTCTCTCCAATGATGTACAGTGCGCCGTTCTCCAATGATGTACAGTGGGCCGTTCTCTGTTCTCCAGTGATGTACAGTGTGCCGTTCTCCAATGGTGTACAGTGTTCTCCAATGATGTACAGTCGGCCGTTCTCCAATGGTGTACAGTGTTCTCCAATGATGTACATTGGGCCGTTCTCTGTTCTCCAGTGATGTACAGTGTGCCGTTCTCCAATGGTGTACAGTGTTCTCCAATGATGTACAGTCGGCCGTTCTCTGTTCTCCAGTGATGTACAGTGGGCTGTTATCCAATGGTGTACAGTGGGCCGTTCTCTAATGGTGTACAGTGTTCTCCAATGATGTACAGTGGGCCGTTTCCCAATGATGTACAGTGTTCTCCAATGCTGTACAGTGTTCTCTAATGATGTACAGTGTTCTCCAATGATGTACAGTGGGCCGTTCTCCAATGGTGTACAGTGTTCTCCAATGATGTACAGTGGGCCGTTTCCCAATGATGTACAGTGTTCTCGAATGATGTACAGTGTTCTCCGAATGATGTACAGTGTTCTCCAATGATGTACAGTGGGCCGTTTCCCAATGATGTACAGTGTTCTCCAATGCTGTAC
>CM065729.1:33782959-33797959 GCA_033310375.1 Conus canariensis | reverse complement strand
TACATATCCCAGAAGACCTGTTTCTAGCTTAGATGTAGGGTCTCTCCTAATAAAATTGTAACCTGGAATCATTACTAAATCGTCAGAGACTAAATTTGATAACCGAGATTCAGAGAAACAAAAACAATGAAAACAATTGTTAGCATTAGATAAAATAGAAGGTAAATCACATAATTTGTTTAACACATGACATGCATTTAGATAGCCAATTTTGAATCCTGAGTTGGTTAACCATTCATTACTACTCTCGGTATTGAAATTATTTGCCATTATTTTACAAGGAAAACAAAACAAAACAAAAACAAAAAACAAAAAACAAAAAAAAACCCACCTTACCTTCAATATGTGTACAATGTAAAGCAAAATCAATTTGCAGGATACCAGGCAATTTGAAAATTAAATATTACAAGTGAAAAAAAAAGCAAACACACACAAAAATGCACACCTCTTCAACGGGTAACGACGCAGAAAAGAAGTTAGCCACAAAAAAAAAAAAAAAAAAAAAAAAAAAAATTATGAGCAATAACAATGGTAAGGGCACAATCACAAAACACCTATGCCTCAAGAAGACACGAGAAGTGCAAGTGTTCAAATAATCAACGTCCTTCTACAACAGTCCATTTCAAATGTCCCAAGTCCGAGTAGTTATACGGCCGAGATAGGGAAGATTATTACAATAATTCAACAGTTACATATTTAATCATATGACGACGTAAATGCTAACACTTTGACTAGAATGAATGGGGAGAAATGTACCGACTGAATAAAAAAAATGTATTATCTTTCGCACATAAATAAATACCAAACAAGGACAAAGCATCATACAATATATCAAAACATCACCACTCATTCTACCAATTGGCAGCAGTCCTCTGTTGGTCACGTTGCGTCACCAACTGTGATGCCAACGTCATCAACTGCTGCGCACAATAACCCAGAGGGTTAATTGAAGGCCAGTTTCGGTTGTCAGCATGACTCTCCTGTGTCAGAGGATTGACAGGTAGAGTTGTTGAACCCAAGGGAAAATGGGGCTGTGTTTGGCCAAGGCCAGATCCTTGAACCCTCTGCACAGAGAACGGATAAGGGACTGGAAATCTGGGGTAAGGAGCGTCGGGAATCGTGTAACTCGGGCAGAGGAATGGAGGCGGGACATGTGTCGGGATGATGGGGATACTTGGTGGGGGACGCGAATTTTCACCGTTCAGTGTCTGACTGTAAGCCTCAGCACAGGGATTATCCAAATGATCTGGCGGTGGAACCTGGGGAGTCAACTCTGGCTGGTTTATGACTGGTTTGCGATTGGTTTGGGACATTAATGGAGGGAAGTCACTTGTTGAGGACATGGGGGGAACACCTGAATTTCTGGCGTTCACATATTGTCGAGAAGCTGTTTGTAGGGCAGGGCCATAATTTCTAGTGCTGTTCCTCTGTACAGTACGGGGCATAGACCGATCACTGGTGGGGACATGGTGTGGCTTATTGAAGGGGCTTGTATTGTTAGCCGGGTCGTTCAACTGTAAACGCCCGGTCTGAGGGAGAACAGTCTTGAAGCCAAGTGCCAGACAGACTGTCCCTTTTGTACTGGGGTGGGTAGCATCTTTATACAGGGCCTGACGGGGGGCACCATTCTGAGTCACAAATGACCCAAAATGGTCAATCATGTCCACATTCATATTTGTACAAGTAGCATATAAATATCTATTAGAAGGAGCAATGGAGTTATTTAGCTGGTGTCGACCGCGGGCCGGGAGAATAGAACTGAAGGCAATATATGCAGAGGGAAAACGAGATTTACACAAACCAATCAGTTCACGCCAATCTTTGGCTGCAATGGGTCCGGCCGGACAATCATTCACACCCACATGCACAATTAAAGTGTTCACTTGGTCCTGGATTTCTAAAGTACGTAACCACTGAACAAGATGCACTAAAGTCAGACCAGGAACACATATTTTGAATAACGGGTCACGACGTGTGTCTAGTCTCTTTGGATTAATGTACCTTATTACAGAGTCTCCGATTAGCAAGGAAGAACATTTCAAAGGAATAGATATTTCTTTTAAAACCTGCTCTGAAGAAAGTTTTTCTTTCACCTCTGTCAATTGAGAAGGTTCTTGATCCTGTTTAGTTAACTGTTCACAGGCAGATGGTTCAGATGTGACAGAGTTTGTTTGGGGGGAGTCAGGTTTATTGGAATCGGGGTCAAGAAGTACTTCATTCTGACTGAGACGAGCAAGTACATCAAAACGATTACCGACTGTTACATTCACAATTCCACAGGAGTGCCAGGAACTGGTAGTGTAGACTGACTACTGAAACGTGTGTCCTCCACAGTTTTCAGGGGAGATTGTGGAACAGAATCGGGAATGGTTGTATTCACAGTTGTGTGAAGAGTTGTTGGGGTGGGGTGGGTGTCAATTTGATGGGACACACCTTTTTGGGAGTTGTCCTCATTGGATGAAGAATGACCTGGAACACAACTTAGGGGGTAATCACACTGTGTGAAGACACTTGTAGTTGAGTGAGATTTTTTCTTTAATTGTTTCAGTTCGGACTGAAGTGAACCCAAGGAGGATTTTAAAGAAAGATTTTCTTTAAGTAAACATATCATTGTCGATTCAAACTTTGACATTACACTCTGGATCCCTTCGACAGCAGAATGTAAAGACTCTATCTTCCGATCTATGTGACATTTCAATTCATTTTTGATAGACACTTTTGAATCCTCAAGTCTGGACAGCATGGTATTTTCATGATCCGAAAGATCAGTAAGAATGGTATCTACAGTAATTTTAATATTGTCAAGGTCACTTGTCACTGTTTTGTCAACATGCTTTAAAGGGCAGAGAGTACGTCGACGATAACGCTTTTTCAATGGGAAACGTTTGGGAGTTGACTTATATGGGCTTCTTTTAGAAGCCCAATTCACAGCCGAATGTTGTGTATCTGTGTGACCATCTTGATGAGTGTGGCTTTCCTGATGTGTATGTATGGCTTTTGCTAAAGTTATTTCACTGGAGTCAGAAGCAGACTCAACAAAAGAATTAGAAACACCAACTTCTAGTTCTGTATCCTCAAAGTCTGGCTTTCCTAGCACCTGAGGAAGAGACCGAGGAGCAGCAGGAGTGTGGTCATTGGAGGGGCTACTTTCACTGCCGCACACATTATCCGGAGCTGACAATGGTATGTCTTTACCATCCTCTGTCATAAAAGTCAGGGGAGAAGACAGCAACGCACTCTTAAAGGCAGCCAGATCACCATGAACACAGAATTCACTCACAATGTCTTTCAGTGCCTCACACTCTTCTTTACCCCACTTGACACAGTCAATGCCTTGGCATAGTAAAGTTCCAGTGCCTTGCCGAGTAAAGTAACAAGATATAGTGATTCGTTTCACTTCATCCAAGAAAACGCGCAAAACCGACTTGGCTAAGAAAGGTGATATCGGTTCGCTAATCCATAAAGAAAGATAAAGGTAATCGTCCTTGTAATCAAACTCATTTCTTTCAAAGACAACTGATGTGTCTGTTATTGCTGCGTATCGATAGAACAAGGCATTTCTCCACGCAGTGAGCTCCTTCACAGAGCAGGAAAACGTTTGCTGCCGAGTGTCTAACGTGGGCCTTAGTTTGCTTTCAGTGTCAACAGGGGTGGTCTCCATGGCAGGCTAAACACACGGCAGAATGGAAAGGGCATGATGTGTTGGTCAGTTCACAGCACGTGTTACTCGGACATGGGACAAGGCGTGAATCCGTTACACATTCATGTCGTGGGTTGCAAATAACACCGTGTTGCAGGCCAGAGACTTGACAGGTGGCACACGAAAACGCTCGAGCTTTGTTGAGAAGAAGAACCACGTGCAAACCGAACCTTTTTTTTTTCTTTTTTTTTCTTCTTAAAGACGTAGAGTTCCAAGTGAACACATATCAATGTAGAATTCTTAACAAATATGTATTGGCAATTAAAATGTTAATTGTTGATTCTACGAAAAGAATCAAAGCACCAACACAGCACCTTTTGAGTCACTCACTCAAAACCAGACGGAATACTAAAAACTATGAAAGTTACTACACTGTAACACCCACAAAAATACACCGATCGGGAGCACAGCACAAACACGTCCGTCTTCTCAAGCTGAGAGAGAGAGAGGTGTCCTGTTCCTCTGTCCAATTTCTGTCCATCTCTGTCTGTCTGTCTGTCTGTCTGTCTCTCTCTCTCTCTCTCTCTCTCTCTCTCTCCCCTCCTCCTTCCCCTCCTCCTTTCTCTCTCTCTCTCTCTCACTCTCTCTCTCTCTCCCTCTCTCTCTCCCTCCCTCTCTCTCTCTCTCTCTGTATGTTCCTGTTCCTCTGTCCAATTTCCGTCTATCTTTGTTTGTCTGTCTGTCTGTCTGTCTGTCTGTCTGTCTCTCTCTCTCTCTCTCTCTCTCTCTCTCTCTCTCTCTCTCTCCATAGTTCAGCTGAGTTATTTTTCAAGTTATTTGATGCACAAGTTCAGCCGACAGTCCTGTATGGAACTGAGATTTGTGCGTTTGAAACAGGTCATGAAATTGAAAAATTGCACTGTTTTGCCATGAAACGATTTTTTAGTGTGGACACATGTACCCCAAATGATTTGGTCTATGGTGAACTTGGAAGATTTCTCATTTACATCAATTCATATTTCAAGTGCATTAAATATTGACTCAAAGTAATTCAGATGCATGGTGACAGACTACCTGCAGAAGCATACAAAATATTGTATGACTTGGATGCAAGAAGTAAAGTTACTTGGGTAACGAATATTCGAAAATGTTTATGTAGCTATGGTTTTTCTTTGTATGGCTAAATCAAGGTGTGGGTTGTGTCCCAAGATTTTCGGCTTGTTTTTAGCAACGCATGATAGACTGTTGATGGCAAGATTGGGATTATTATATCCAGTGTAATGACAGATTCTCTATGTACAGACAATTTAAAATGATTTATTTAGCAGAACCATTCATTGGAACAGATATGAATAGATTTCTAAAATGTGATTTCACCAAGTTTAGATTAGGTGTATCTGACATATCAGTGCACAGTCAAAGGTATAAAAAAGATAGCAAGTCTTTGTTGTGTCCTATGTGCGGATCCGGTGTGGAGGATGTTCACTTTGTTTCGTGTTGCCCCCAGCACTTCTTGATTTAAAAGCAAAATGTAAAGCAGGCCATAATTACTTAGTTTAGTCTTACTTTTGTTGTCGAGAACTGGTGTTATGAATCACGTTTCTATATATCTGTCTAATTTGTTTAAACGGCGGAGCATTATAATATGATGCTATTGTAATTCATATAAACATCAGGCATATGCTTATACTGATTTTGTACACCAAAGTGAGTGAAAAGTTTTCATTTAGTTTCGCATGTTTCCCCTTCAAATGGGGCTTTGCTTGTTTTGAATGAAATGTCGTTATCGTTATCAATATCGTTCTCTCTCTCTCTCTCTCTCTCTCTCTCTCTCTCTCTCTCTCTCTCTCTCTCTCTGTCTATCTATGCCTGCTTGTCTGTCTGTCTTTCTCTCTCTCACGCACGCACGCACTCACACGCACGCACGCACGCACACACGCACGCACGCACGCACGCACGCACGCACGCATACACACACGCACGCACGCACGCACACACACACTGGAATATTCAAATGACAGAATAAAGACTGCCTGCTCTCGGATCTCATCGTAGACCATTGTATGAAATTAGAATCAACTTTCAAAATGAGTATGATGATCTTATTAAGTAGACATCATCAATTAGTAGCCAATCGGATAATAAATAGATAAATAAATAATTAGAAAGCAACGCAAAAATGGACATTAGAAAAACGATATCATTAACAAGCAGTTGAAAACTAACCTAAATAACAAACAGCACATAAACGAAAAAATGAAGTGAAAGAAGGATTGAATAAGTAAATGAATGGTTGAAAGAGCGAAACACTTTGCCCAGCAGTTACCACAAAGCTGACGCACTTTAGAAACAATATGGCTTCCACAATGCCAGAACATTCACATGGAATGTGATTTCCTTCCTTCATTTTAAGGACAATACAGAGAGAGAGAGAGAGAGAGAGAGAGAGAGAGAGAGAGAGACAGACAGACAGACAGACAGACAGACAGACAGACAGAGACAGACAGACAGACAGACAGACAGACAGGGTTGAAGAGAGGAGAAAGAAAAAGGAAGGGCAGGAGGGGCAGGAGGCAAAAGAGGAGGATTTCAAACAGTCTTGCTCAATTACACGCCAGGGCTTAACACGGCTGGGAGGCGGTGCTACAATTCTGCCATTACTGGCATGTCTTCTGCCTGCAGGCCGGGGAGGGGTAGCAACGGCAACAGCCACCAATTAGCGTGAAGGGCAAAGATGGGAAGAAAGGAGAACAGAAGAATAAGAAGAAAAAAAAGCAAACAAAAGAGCGCGTGCACACACACCACACACACACACACACACACACACACACACACACACACACACACACATACACACACATACGCACGCACGCACGCAAGCACACACACGTACACATATACAAATAGGGTCACAGATTGATAGACAGACAGACAGACAGACACACTTACATAGATACACACATACATACATACATGCATACATGCATGCATACATACATACATACCTACATACATACATACAAACACACATACATACATACATACATACATACACACATACATACATGCATATCAATTACTTTAATGCATCAACTTGTCAAATCAACAACAATGCACAGTAATCCAGATTGCAGGCGCATCGATAAAAGTTATCTTTCACATACTCTCTCTCTCTCTCTCTCTCTCTCTCTCTCTCTCTCTCTCTCTCTCTCCTTTCTATTCCTCCTCTTTCTCTCTCTGTCCCCACGTCCTTCTTTCTCTCTCCGGCTGGCTCCAATTCTTTGTCTGTCAGTGCTTTAGTCAGCTTTGTATGTCTAATACTATTTAAAGCACAGTTTGAAAGTCAGCATCTGTCAGCTGGTTCATGAGGTGATTCCGCCTTGACCAAACACGCCTACATACATACATACATACATACACACATACATACATACATACATACATACATACATACATACATACATACATACATACATACATCATTACATACATACATACATACATGCACACATGCACACATACATACATACATACATACATACATACATACATACATACATACATACATACATGCACACATACATACATACATACGTGCGTACGTATGCACATGCATACATATATACATATATGCATACATACACACATAACACACACACCGCGCGCGCGCGCGCGCGTCGAGCATACGTACATTCATATATTCAAACATGGATGCATACATAGGTACATGCATACATACACACATACCATACATACATACATGCATACATACATACACACATACATACAAACAAACAAACATACGTACGTACATACATACACATATACAAACAAACAGGAAGACGGACAAGAAGAAGAAGAGAAGAAGAAGAAGAAGAAGAAGAAGAAGAAAAAAGAAGAAGGTGAAGAGGAGGAGGAGGAGGAGGAGGAATGTAGGAGGCATAGAGAGGAAGAAAAAGAGATGGGAGGATGGAGAGAGAGAGAGAGAGAGAGAGAGAGAGAGAGAGAGAGACAGACAGACAGACAGACAGACAGACAGACAGACAGACAAACAGGGAGACAGGCAGACTGACTTAGAGAGAGAGAGAGAGAGAGAGAGAGAGAGAGAGAGAGAGAGAGAGAGAGAGAGAGAGAGAGAGACTGCGACAGAGAGATAGACAGACTGACTGACAGAATGAGAAACACACAGACGGACTGACAGACGGACGGACTGACAGACAGAGAAACTAGTTTGAAAGCTAGAGATTCTTCTAGGAAAGAGCCTCTTTAATTCGTATACTAAGGGTGCATTAGATAAAACAAACCACACACTAATAAAATCCAGTATCATTAATACATGTAAAACATAGACAAAAGAAGAAGAAGGAGAAGGAGAAGAGCAATATACACCATCAGCACATTCGCAAGCAAAAAGCAAAAAGTGAAAAACACAGAGGCAGAGAGAGAGAGAGAGAGAGAGAGAGAGAGAGAGAGAGAGAGAAGAGAGAGAGAGAGAGAGAGAGAGAGGGAGAGAGAGAGTGACAGACAGACAGCGACAGAAACACGAGAGAGAGAGAGAGAGAGAGAGAGAGAGAGAGAGAGAGAGAGAGAGAGACGAACGAACGAATGAACGAACGAACGAAAAAAAAATTAATCAGTATAGGCCACGGCCCTTTCTTGATGGGGGTACAGTATAAGAATAATCATTCCCACAACACGGCAATATTACATCGTCTGACATGTAGCCGACAGATAAGCATATCAAATATGTACAGTAACTGTAACAGCTAAGTTCATTCAACTGAGCAAAATTGTGCGCCTCTAAAAGGCTTTGTATAGGTACATGCAAATGTTCTTTAAAACTCCTTCATTGTGATTTGCCAAAGGTAAAGCAGCTCGAAACGAACAAGGGTCTTCACAGAATTTCCTAGGAATATATTCACGCCATAAATCCTGAAGTGCACACAACAAAGTAAAAAATGTAATTCGATCCATTCTGTTAATCACTTGTTTATCATAGATCCATAAAGTTTACTAGCTACATAACACAAGGAGATTCCTTTATAATTATTAGGATCATTTGCATCATCCTATTTAAAAAGAGGTAAGATAATCGATCTGCTCAAGTTCTCAGAATAAATTCCTTTTCCAAAAAAAAAACAACAAAAAAACATTAAACAATTTCACGAGAAAATCAATGCCAAAGTCCACTATTTTTTTAAATCACCAACAAGTCCATCAGTGCCCTGCAGCTTTACCATTTTTCAGTTTCCTTATTACACATTGTACTTTATGCCTTTTAATTGGTCGTCCAAACATTCAGAATATTCATTATCTAATAATGTTTCATTTTCACCAGTATCTGTATCAGTACTGATATCCTTTACCAACACGTTTTTCAAATGGTAATACCATTGCTCCACAGTGATTCTATTGTGTTTCTGTGCTCGTGTCTTAAATGCCTGTTTGACGCTTTTCCAAAAATCTTCCTGGCTGTCCATATTAGTGACAATTTTTTTGTGTGACTTTTGTCATTGTATGACTTTTGTTTCCCATGTAATAAATTTTCATACTCTGATCGTGATACATAGTAGAAGTGTCGGTCTTTTTTTTTTGTAAGGCTCTTCGTTACCCTAAGTAACCTCCTCATATTTCTTTCAGCTTGTAAACATTCGAGATCAAACCAGTCAGTCAGTTTTGTTGTCCTGTTCACACATACTCGTTTTTCCACATTTACCAGCTTCTTTAACAGTATTGATAAACATATCAAGAGCATCATTTACATTAATATCTATTAAATTAATAGCATACAAAAGCTTTAATTTTATTTCACCCGAATGCATCATATTAACGAAGTCCGAGGCGCAATCAATATTCCAAACAAATTTATGGATATACTCTCTTTTCTTGCTTTATATTTTCACAATCATTAGAACTAGATGCATCCACATGAAATTCAAGAGGCATGTGAACTGATTCCATCCATTCTTTAACATGAAGGTTACAAGAAGATTGTATGAAATGGAACAGGTCAGAAGAAGCAACAAAATATTCGTTCACACTATTACCAAATTTACCAATACAAGTAAAACAGAAACTGTCATCACATAAATCTAGAGTGTTACACATGTTTAGTAAACTTTTGCCATAAGCATTTAACACTGTATCTTCAGAGTGACGCCTGATTTCAACAATACCAGATTTATCAAACCATGAAAATGTTTTTGTTCGTTCATGTTGCGGTGAAACATCGGCCATTCGGCCGTTAAAGTCACCACACATCAATATTGACATTTGTCCTTGTAATACAAATTATCTATTACACAATCCTCAAGTTGATTAATACCATTATCAACATTAAACGCAGAATATTATGGAGATTTTTCTGGGGTAACATACACACATGCATTATTCATCAAATGAAATGTTTTTGTTTTTTATCAATGACAAACAACAAGACATTATCACAGACAGTCTCACTTTTGACACATATTTCATGAGGTTATTTCTTATTACACAAATTATCCCCCCCCCCCCCTCCCCATCTCTTTCAACGCTGAGTAAAGTTAGCTGCTGGCTTAACAAACATTATGATCAGAAAATATGGAAGACTGGAAATTGTCAAAGAAAGTTTCAACAAGACAGATGAAATCAAAAGAAGAAACATTCATTAGCATCAGGATTAGACCGTTTAGAGAGTAAACCATAAACGTTCCTATGCAGAAAAGAATAGCTTCTTCGGTTGCTAACATTCTCCGATATATAACGATAACCATTAATCATCAAAAAAAGCATCTGTGTTTTCAGAACACTAACACAGTCACACATTTCTCTATTATCGTGCACGCATCCAGACACGCTTTTCACACTTTTTTAAACACGCAAGAGTGCATGCCTACCACTATCCTCGTTGCCAAAAAAAAAAAGAAAAAAGAAAAAAAAGAACTCCCTTTCCCTATCTGAGCACGGACTGACAACGTCAGATTTTCTATTAAGACTTCCCCGTGCCGTGTTCGCCTGCACATCAAAGGATCCCATTGAAACCGCTGTCATTCCAAACTGTTGCCCACCTGTATTTACACCTAACCTAAGAACACGTAAACCATCAACCTCATCAAAAACCTTTATTTTACAAGGCCGGCCGTTTTCCTATGACCAACCTCTACGATGCTTGTGTCATCACCAGCCGAGAAAATTGTCTTCCCTTGGATGCCCAAGTGGTCGTACATCATGGTGGCCCTCTTTCCCTGATCCTTGGCAGCTCGCAGATGAGATGACAACTTTTTTAATAACTGACCTAACTCGCTGAGAAAAGTCATCTCCCATAAAAGATTACTCCCTTTCAGTTTCCACTTCGCCTTCAAGATCTGAACTTTTCTTTATAGAAGGTACATCTGGCTCTCACAGGAGAGTCCCTTTTAGCATTCACACGATAAACTCTGTCAAAGGAGAAGTCACCGGTCAGATCCACCGTGTCATTCAGCATGTCCCTCAGAAGATTCTCACACTGTTCTGGCGTCTCCCTTTCAGCTCTGAGAATTCCATGCACAATAATGCTATTTGTCTTTGATCGGTACTCTAAATCATCCGTTTTTGTTTCTAAAGCTTTTAGTTGCTCTTATGTGCACTTATTTGGTCGAGTTCATAATTTGAACGTATTAAAATGTTTCATTCTTCAGTAAGAACCTGAACTTGACTTTTCAGAGTCGAGAAAGATTCTTTTATCTCCCAGAGGTCCTCTTGAACCTTACCAAACTTACCCTGCATATTGTTGACCCAGTCAACATGGTCATGACGTCTGTCAAGGTAACTTCTGACCTCATCTTACCTTCCTCATGTCTGAATGACTGTCCACTGTCCTCCTGACTTGCAAAGCCTTTGTCCAGACTCACCCCGAAGCTGCTGCTCGTCAGTCGAGACTGCTTTGCAGTGGCAGACTTAGGAGGGCCAGGGTTAAGTTCAATGTCACCGCACTGCATTAGAATACCGCTCCAGAAAAACAGTCAGTCCAACCATGACACCCTGTAGCCGAGATCTCGCCCTTAATTTCCGAGATCTCTATTGTTCCTTCTTCTTGGCCCGACGACACATGAACTTCAAAAATACGTCACAAAACATCCACATGTTGACCGGAACACAATCGGTACTGCAGGCATGATTCAACACAGGTACGATGACCAACTGTCAACCCTCAGAGTGACCAACAACAGTCGAACTGTACAAAAATAGCGAGACCGATGTCAAACACGTCAAGCACTGAAGAGTACACACAAACTCTCTCCCCCCCCCCCCCCCCCAAAGAGAAAGAGAGAGAGAGACAGAGACAGAGACAGAGACAGAGTCACACAGAGAGAGAGGGACAGACAGACAGACAAAGAGAATGAGAAACAGAGACAGAGAGAGACAGAGACAGACAGACAGACAGAGACAGGGACAGACAGAGAGAGACAGACAGACAGACGGAAAATCACACATAAACACACACACTAGCATTTGGCAGCGCACAACCTAACATAGAATGAAGCAGTATTGTTGAGTGACAGTATTTCCTTTCTGATCGTCTTCAATGTAGAGTCAATACTTATCGATGTCGCATTACACACACACACACACACACACACACACACACACACACACACACACACACACACACACGCACGCACTCACGCACGCACGCACGCACGCACGCACACACACACACACACACACACACACACACACACACACACACACACACACACTAAAAGGAGAAAATATTGTTTGCGGGAATTTCAAGCTTATAGCCATTATTCTCATATGCTGGAAGCGCTAAATCCATCCATTTATTTTGTTTTTGTGTAGAATATTGTGTTTGCTTGTTTGTTATATTTCTGAACATGTTTGTCAACCCTCTAGCCCATCCCAGACCCCCCCCCCCCCCTCCCAAAAAAAAAAAAAAAAGCAGGGATGTCAAAGATGTGTGTATATCTGGCGGGGAGTGGAGCGGGTTTGGGGTTGTGTGGGTGTTGGGAGGTTGGCCAGGAAGGGGGAATGGGAGCGGCGCAGGCGTGCTCGCTTGTGTTTTATGGGAGAGCAGACGCGAAGTACTAAATCTGGGTTTACGGCTTTGCTCTTACTCTCCCTTCTTTTTGCAGTGCATTGTGGAGACATGACCAGTCATTCGGTCGCAATTTTTATTTCCGATGATTAAGTCAAAACTGGTTGAGAAACAACACACATGCGCGCGCACACAAACACACACACACACACACGCATACACACACAGACGCCACACACACACACACACACACACACACACACACACACACACACACACACACACACACACACACACACACACAAGGCAGAAGGAGAGAAACAAAGAGATCGAAGAGATATAAAGTCAGGCGGAAAAGATATACACCAACAGCCAATATTTCTATACACAACGGAAATTTGAACAGGTCAACGCAAAGGTCCTTTGCCTGCTCTCTGTCTGTCTGTCCTCTGTCTCTGTCTCTCTCTCTGTCTCTCTCTCTCTCTCTCTCTCTCTTTCAATTTACGGACTTTAAATTAAGTCATTACATCATTCAAGAACCCGCCACAAAATCCATGTCCCAGTTCTAAGAACTGACTTCTTCGAACTAGGTGTCACATATTCTACCTGCATCCACTGGAACACGCAGAGACACTTGCACACACAAACACACTTTGGATGGCAGTACCTAACAATGAGATCGAGAAAGGAAAGAGGGAGACAGGGGGGAGAGACAGAAGAGAGAGAGAGAGAGAGAGAGAGAGAGAGAGAGAAGAGAGAGAGAGAGAGAGAAGAGAGAGAGAGAGGTTTTGGAGGGACAGAGACAGAGAGACAGAAACAGAGGTAGACAGAGACAGACAGGGACAGTGACAAATACAGACATACAAACAGATGGACAGACAGAGACAGAAACGGAGAAACTGAAGCAGTCAGACATAGAAAAGATACAAGAAAAGAAGCAGACAAAACGAGAGGAGTGGAAGGAATCCCCCTCACTTCAGCAGTAACGCTATGCTCCATTAGCTCTGAACGATAAAACAGAGCTTAGACGTTTCCTCCCCTCCTTCTTTCTTCTTCTTCTTCTTCTTCTTCTTCTTTCTTCTTCTTCTTCTTCTTCTCCTTCTCATTCGTCTTCTTCTCCTTTTCCCTCTTCTTCTTTCCTTCCTTCCTTCAAAGCGTGGTCCTCTCAAACGGTAAAAGAGCACTCTTCCTTAAAGAGTGGAAGGAAACCAACGGGGAAGTAGGAATTTAGCAAGACTGGCATCAGGACAGACGCCAATACCTGTCATTTTCCTCATACCCGCATCAGTAGTCATGCCTGCCTATCTCCTCTTTCCACCCCTTGTCCTCCAGCCCTCTACCCTTTTTAAATCCCTCCCTTAAACGCACGCACGCACGTACGCACCCCCCCCCCCCCCCCCCCACACACACACACACCCCGTAGCCTCCGTCTCCCAGTCTCTTATTCTTTCTTCATCATCTCTGTTAATAGAAAAAAAAATCATTGCCAGTGTATTTTTTTCTTATTCTTTCTTCATCATCTCTGTTAATAGAAAAACATCATTGCCAATGTATGTTTTGTTATACTTTCATTCTATTTTCGGAATTACATTTGTTTATTTCAATCTTTTCGAAATTATTTATGTCATTGACGATTACTTCTGGTTTTACCCACATTTATTATGTGTTTATTTGTGTGCTTCGTTGCTGCATTTTCAGTCAATTTTCTTTTATTAATACTTGTTTGACACTTAACAAGTCGCACGCGTAAGTTAATCGGTTTGTTGCGTAAACCTATTCCTTTGTTAAACTAAAACCTCTGCGCTTCGTAGTTAACCTCGTGTATCAACAGGTGTAGCGCAGATGGAAAAACCCGAGCTCGGTAACGCACCATCGTAAAACAAAAACCACTTGAATTTTGTTCATATCACGCTATGTTCTGTTTTTCAGCTGTACTGGGTTTCACACAATACAGAACGTATAGGGAGGGAAAAGCCGAGGCCCCAAGATTTCACCTGTACGTAACTGCTGGCAATTATGTCCAGTGGCGACACATCGCAAGTCGGTTTACGTACGTTTGAAGTGAGAATGATTTTTTACCCCCCCCCCCTCCCAAATTTTGACGTTTGAACGTTGATATTCTGGACCTTTTTGCTTCCTTAATGTTGGTAAAATGGAATAAAGAGAGAAGGAAACCTTCTTCCAGCTATGTCCGTGTCTGAAGTCACGGAGTACATACTGTTCTCTTTGTTGCTCCACGCCTCGTCAAGACCATAACAATGGGGTTGAACTCCGTTCTCCTCGCATCTGTTCTAACAGTCTACATTCTACAAACGCATTCTTCGTTGAGAGAAAAGAATGTGAG
>CM065729.1:33772959-33777959 GCA_033310375.1 Conus canariensis | reverse complement strand
CAGCTGAGAGAATGGAGACAGAGGGGGAGAGAGAGAGAGGGAATATGGACGAAGAAGCATCACTTCATCACTCGGTGGCGGAATTCCTGACAAGCTCTTCGTGTTTCCTGCATTCAGTCTTCATTCAAACCCTTTACTGTCAGGTGATGAATGTTTGCCGATTGTCCTCGTTTCTTTCGTCTGGCTGGAGAACACGAGAAAACCCTCCATCACTTCTGATGTACTCACCACCGATGAAAGACTACTTGCCTGTCTATGTGTTAACAATCGCACAGAAAATGGAAAAGGGGAAGAAAGCAAAAGGGGGAACAGAACGGACGAGAAAGAGAGAGAGAGAGAGAGAGAGAGAGAGAGGAGAGAGAGAGAGAGAGAGAGATGGTAATGGTAATGGTAATGTTGCTTATAGCCCAGCCGACTGCAAAGGGTCATATCAGGGCTGTCACTGCGTTGAAGTCAACTCCCAAGTGATTAAAAAAAAAAACGAACAAAAAAACCCTCATTCACACAACTCTTTAAAACTCACCTTCCAGAAACACACCGGAAATTTTGTTAAAGAGCTTTCCTTCATAAAATCTTAGATCAGATGAAAATTTTTAATCTTTCTCACAAATTCAAAGATCACATCAGGTGGGACGTCTCTGAACAAGGTTTTCATGGTGTCTGCTGTAAAGTGTTTAAGTTTCACATCATGCAAGTCCCAACACTCTAAAAGGATATGTTTCAATGTTAGTGATGCATGACATGGAATGCACCACGGACCTTTTCCACCTTTAAAAAAAGATAAGAATGGGTGTAAAAGGAGTGGCCTGTATGCAAACAGCACACAACTGTTCCTTCTTTACGGCCGCCTCGGGAACATGGTAAAAACTCGTTTAGGTTTGCACGGATTTTAAACAGTTTGTTATCCGTATGCGAGTCCTATTCCTCTTGCCAGAGGTCTTTGCCACAGGCCTGGGTTTGGAGTTTCAGGTCAGTGTGAGGGATAGATAATCTGCTCAACTCTTTCTCTGTGGCACTCTTGGCAAGTTCATCAATCATTTCGTTGCCTCGAATGTCCACATGGCTGGGAACCCAAGCAAAAAGTATGCTATATCCATCTGATTTCAGATAGATGTACAGTTCGAATAACTTCAGCAGTTGAGGGTGTTTGAGGTTACGGCCGGCAATGGCCTCCAATGCAGAAAGGGACTCCGACAAAATGAGAAAATCTTTATGTCTGGATTTAGAAGCCATTTTAAGAGCCAGGACCAAGGCTGTCAACTCAGCAGTGTAGATGGAGCAGTCAGTGAGAATGTGTTCAGAACATCTCTGAGGAGGACCTGATGCACAATACACAGCAGAGGCAACTCCCTCCTCAGATTTGGAATTGTCGGTGCAAACTCTTCTGAAAGATGGAAACTCGGAACATAGTTCGGCAAAAAAGGACTTGTACGCCAAAGAGCTAGTGGAATATTTACGGTACGAAGCTAAATCAAACCGGATCTCTGGAGTAAAGAAAGTCCATGATGGGTTACCGGCAAACTTGGAAAAATCACACACCATTCGAAGGTCTATATCTGCTTTGTTCAAATGGGGAAGAATACGAATTCCCAGGGGTGGGATGGAACTGGGTTGGTCATCGAATTTCTTTTGAAACTTGGGGTCAAAACCACAGTCATATGCAGGGTTTGGGGTTGAGATGATAGATTCAAACAGTAGTTCAAACTAAGTTTCAGCTGACGATTCCAGAGAGATGGTTTCCCCTGCCTCAGCATACAGGCTATAAACAGGAGTGGTGCGGAATGCATCGAAACAGAGTCGAAGCCCTTCATGGTGGATGGGATCGTGACTTTTCAGGTAAGAAGGTTTGGCCATAGACTACACACCCGTAGTTCAGTTTGGAGCGTATCAGAGCCCTGTAAAGATGGAGATGACTTTTCATATCAGCGCCCTAACCCGTGTGTGCCGCAGCTCTTAGAATATTCAGTGCTTTTTGACAAGTAGCTTTTAAGTGTTGGATGTGACTTTTAAAGTTTAGTTTTTGATTAAAAAAAATAACACCAGAAATTTGGCTTCTTTCACAGCTGGAATGATGGCTTTGACCAGACGAATTTCAGATCGGCAAAGAGCCGATGAAAATTGTGAAAATGGATACACTGTGTTTCGGTGCTTGAAAAGGTAAACCCGTTTTCTTCGGCCCACTGTCGAATCTTGTCCACATAAAGTTGGAGTCGACGCTGTGCGCTGGCATAAGAGGCTCCAACTGTGTACAGTGCAAAGTCATCAACAAACAGAGAGGACTCGGAACCCTGGTCCACCGATCTGACAATGTCATTAATTTTGATACTGAAGAAAGCAGGAGAAAGAATGCTCCCTTGTGGTACACCCAACTCCTGCCCATGTATGTCAGACAGCGTGGTGCCAATACGGACTTGGAACTGCCGAGCAGCCAGAAGGTTTTGAATAGATAAATGCAGATGACCACAAAACCAAGTTTATGAAGATAGATAATAATTCCAGATTTCCAAGTGGTATCGTACGCTTTTTCCAGATAAAAAAAGGTAGCAACTACTTGTTGTTTATTAATGAAGGCGTTGCGAATAGTGGTTTTCAGACGGACTAAATGGTCAACGGTCGAGTGGTACTTCCGGAACACGCACTGTTCATTGGTAAAAGGGCCATCGTTTCCAGCTTCCACATCAGACTGGAGTTGACCATCTTTTCCATTAGCTTGCAGAGGCAGCTGGTCAGAGCTATTGGACGATAGTTTGAAGGGTTGGTAAGGTCTTTTCCAGGTTTAGGAATGGGAATGATCACGGCTTTCCGCCAGGAGAGCAGAAACCACCCTGTGGTCCAGATATAGTTGTAGACTTTTGGAAGGGTCTGGAGGCAGCTTTTTGAGAGATGTTTCAAAAGCTGATAATGAATATCATCCAGGCCAGGAGCAGAATCATTGCAGGTTTGCTGAGCTGTTTTTAGTTCATCGATTGAAAAAGGTAGATTGTACACTTCAGAGTTGTCTGAAGTGAAATTGTGTGAATATTTTTCTCTGAGTTGTTTGCTTTTTAAAAAGGCTTTACTTGAAGATTTAAAGATTTACTTGAGGATGATGAGTTCTGTTGAATGGTGGAGGCCAGCAGATTGGCAACAGCTTGTTATCGGAGTTATCGGAGCATCGGCAAGTTTCAGGTGATGAATTGACGGGTTGGTGTTCTTCCCTTTGATTTTCTTGATGATGTTCCAGATTTTTTTCTTGGATGTTTCACACGTCAGCCTGGAACGGAAGTTTCTCCAAACCTGACGTTTACTGATTTTAAAAGTGTGTCCGTTTTGGCACGGAGTTTCTGATGGGCTCGACCGTTGGGAGCTGAAGGTCGTTGGAACACCCGACGCTGAGCCCGTTTGCGTACTTTTGAGATTTGTTGGCAGTCAGAATTGAACCAAGGTGTTTAAGGCAGTTAGAGTTTATCGGAAGACATCGGAATACAGGCTTTTGCAGACTTGATCAAAGCATAATTTAGACATTCGGACGGGTCTTGACTTTGAAGAATGTCAATTTCCTGGAGCTCCTTTGAAACATTTGCAGCAAAAAGATTCCAATTAACCTTCTTATAATTAATGTGTTGTGGAACAGAGACGTTCTCGGTTGTTATGGGTTCTGTTAAGAACGGGAAAATGGTCACATCCATGCAGATCGTTATGGACAGACCACTCATAGTCCAGGACCAGCGAGGGGTCACATATTGACAAGTCTACACATGAAAGTGTATCTGTGGAAGAATGGAGGTAAGCCGGAGACCCATCATTTAGACAACCCAAGTTCAACTCTAAAAAGACATCTTCAAGAAGAAGACCTCTGGATGAAGAATTCACACTATCCCAAAGGGGATTATGGCCATTAAAGTCACCCAGCAGCATACAAGGGCGAGGAAGTTCTTCAATCAGACTGACAAGGTCTTGACGACAAACCGAGACAGAAGGTGACAGATATAACGAGAAAACTAACGGTTTTAAAGAGAGTGACTCTCGCAGCCTGAAGAGGGGTAGCAAGAGCAACAGGGCTAAACAGCAAAGTTTTGTGAAGAAGAAGGGCAACGCCATCTGTTGGTTCCAACGTGGAAGATTGTGCAGGTTTGGAAGGAATATTGAAGCCAGAAAGAGTGAAGGTCTTCTGGCTTTAAATTTTTGTTTCCTGAAGAGCTAAAACCTGAGGTTAAGTGTACGACACAAAAGCTGCAACTCCTCAAAGTTAGATTTTAAACCACAGATATTCCAATGGATTAATATACTATACATGGTGCAGAAGACAAACATGAGAAAAATCTGTTCATCTCCAAGTCGTCGTCTGCATCCAATGGAACGTATCTGTTTTGAAGATGGACATGTTTGTTTCTAGACCCGCTGGCAGACTTGTCCGCAGGTGGAGGCGGTTTTGGTTTTAGAGACGATGGAGGTCGCCTTTAATCTCCACCATCTGCACACTTGGCTGGACTCCCTTGCCCGCATGGGCACTGCTCTCGAAAGTTCGAGGCGGGAGGGTTGGTTTTTGGTCTGCAGCAGATGGATTAGACTGCTGGACAGTCTGAGAAGTGGTGAATTTATTGCTCCTGCCAGGGGCATCTACTTTGGATTGGGAGGTGGTGGATTTTCTTCCACCGGGGCTTGACACTTTTTTCTGGCAATGTTTTTGAAAAATGAAAACATCGGTTTGATAGCAAACGGAACGTGTCAAAACTTCCTTCACAGCCGAAGCGAACGAAGAAACTGAAGCAGGTTGACTATCAATGACCTGCTTCCGTGCCTCAAAAAATAAAATTTAATTTTCGGTTTTTACCTTTTGGATGTTGGCTTTTTGGATCCAAACTGGGCAGTTGCGTGAAGAAGAGGGGTGGTCGCCATCGCGGTTTGCACAGTGGGCCGGGTCTTTACAAGGCCCATGATGGGTTGCTTTGCAGCAGACACCACACACCTCTCCTCAGAACAGCGATCTTTGATGTGCCCGAACTTCTGGTACTTGAAGC
>CM065729.1:33735459-33765459 GCA_033310375.1 Conus canariensis | reverse complement strand
CGTGCGTGCGTGTGTGCGTGCGTGTGTGTGCGGTATATTATATATTATATATATATATATATTGTGTGTGTGTGGTGTGTGTGTGTGTGTGTGTGTGTGTGTGTGTGTGTGTGTGTGTGTGTGTGTTGTTTACACTTTAGCTAGTTGTCTAAACGAATAGTACATTTTCACAATGCAATTTAATCTACTTTTTTACATCCTACCTCCTCCATCCCCAGCCTCCTTCATTCCCACCTCCTCCATCCCCAGCCTCCTTCATTCCTACCTCCTCCATCCCCAGCCTCCTTCATTCCCACCTCCTCCATGCCCTACCTCCTTCATTCCCACCTCCTCCATCCCATCCTCCTTCATTCCACCTCCTCCATCCCCTACCTCCTCATCATTCCTCCTCCTCCATCCCCTACCTACCTCATCCCTACTCCTACCTCCATCCCCAGCCTCCTTCATTCCTACCTCCTCCATCCCCCCTACCTCCTTCATCCCTACCTCCCATCCCATCCCCAGCCTCCTTCATTCCTACCTCCTCCATCCCCTACCTCCTTCATCCCTACCTCCTCCATCCCCTACCTCCTTCATTCCTACCTCCTCCATCCCCAGCCTCCTTCATTCCTACCTCCTCCATCCCCTACCTCCTTCATTTCTACCTCCTCCATCCCCAGCCTCCTTCATTCCTACCTCCTTCATCCCCAGCCTCCTTCATTCCTACCTCCTCCATCCCCTACCTCCTTCATCCCAGCCTCCTTCATTCCTACCTCTTCCATCCCCACCTCCTCCATCTCACCCAGCCTCCTTCATTCCTACCTCCTCCCATCCCCACTCCTTCATCCCCAGCCTCCTTCATTCCTACCTCCTTCATCCCCAGCCTCTTCATTCCTACCTCCTTCATCCCCAGCCTCCTTCATTCCTACCTCCTATCTACTCCCATCCCAGCCTCCTTCATTCCTACCTCTTCCATCCCAGCCTCTTCATTCCCACCTCCTTCATCCCCAGCCTCCTTCATCCCCGCTCCTTCCATCCCTACCTCCTCCATCCCCAGCCTCCTTCATTCCTACCTCTTCCATCCCAGCCTCCTTATTCCTACCTCTCTTCCATCCCCACCTCCTTCATTCCTACCTCCCTCCATCCCCGCCTCCTTCATTCCTACCTCCTCCATCCCCTACCTCCTTCATTCCTACCTCTTCCATCCCCAGCCTCCTTCATTCCTACCTCCTCCATCCCCAGCCTCCCTTCACTTCCTACCTCCTCCATCTCCCACCTCCTTCATTCCCTACCTCCTCCCATCCCCAGCCTCCTTCATTCCTACCTCCTCCATCCCCAGCCTCCTTCATTCCTACCTCCTCCATCCCCTACCTCCTTCATTCCTACACCTCTCCATCCCCAGCCTCCTTCATTCCTACCTCCTCCATCCCTACCTCCTTCATTCCTACCTCCTTCATCCCAGCCTCCTTCATCCCTACCTCCTCCATCCCAACTCCTTCATTCATCCCACCTCTCCATCCCCACCTCCTTCATTCCTACCTCCTCCATCCCCTACCTCCTTCCATTCCTACCTCCTCCATCCCCAGCCTCCTTCATTCCTACCTCCTCCATCCCTACCTCCTTCATTCCTACCTCCTTCCATCCCCAGCCTCCTTCATTCCTACCTCCTCCATCCCCAGCCTCCTTCATTCCTACCTCCTCCATCCCCTACCTCCTTCATTCCTACCTCCTCCTCACCCTACCTCCTTCATTCCTACCTCATCCATTCCCACCTCCTTCATTCCACTCCTCATCCCCAGCCTCCTTCATCCTACCTCCTCCATCCCCTACCTCCTTCATTCCTACCTCCTCCATCCCCTACCTCCTTCATTCCTACCTCCTCCATCCCCAGCCTCCTTCATTCCTACCTCCTTCATCCCCAGCCTCCTTCATTCCTACCTCTTCATCCCCTACCTCCTTCATCCCCAGCCTCCTTCATTCCTACCTCTTCCATCCCCACCTCCTTCATTCCTACCTCCTCCATCCCCAGCCTCCTTCATTCCTACCTCCTCCATCCCCTACCTCCTTCATCCCCAGCCTCCTTCATTCCTACCTCTTCCATCCCCTACCTCCTCCATCCCCAGCCTCCTTCATTCCTACCTCCTCCATCCCCTACCTCCTTCATCCCCAGCCTCCTTCATTCCTACCTCCTTCATCCCCAGCCTCCTTCATTCCTACCTCCTTCATCCCCAGCCTCCTTCATTCCTACCTCCTTCATCCCCAGCCTCCTTCATTCCTACCTCTTCCATCCGCACCTCCTTCATTCCCACCTCCTTCATCCCCAGCCTCCTTCATCCCCTACCTCCTTCATCCCTACCTCCTCCATCCCCAGCCTCCTTCATTCCTACCTCTTCCATCCCCAGCCTCCTTTATTCCTACCTCTTCCATCCCAGCCTCCTTCATTCCTACCTCCTCCATCCCCAGCCTCCTTCATTCCTACCTCCTCCATCCCCCCTCCTTCATTCCTACCTCTTCCATCCCCAGCCTCCTTCATTCCTACCTCCTCCATCCCCAGCCTCCTTCATTCCTACCTCCTCCATCCCCAGCCTCCTTCATTCCTACCTCCTCCATCCCCAGCCTCCTTCATTCCTACCTCCTCCATCCCCAGCCTCCTTCATTCCTACCTCCTCCATCCCCTACCTCCTTCATTCCTACCTCCTCCATCCCCAGCCTCCTTCATTCCTACCTCCTCCATGCCCTACCTCCTTCATTCCTACCTCCTTCATCCCCAGCCTCCTTCATTCCTACCTCCTCCATCCCCAACCTCCTTCATTCCTACCTCCTCCATCCCCAGCCTCCTTCATTCCTACCTCCTCCATCCCCTACCTCCTTCATTCCTACCTCCTCCATCCCCAGCCTCCTTCATTCCTACCTCCTCCCATGCCCTACCTCCTTCATTCCTACCTCCTTCATCCCCCAGCCTCCTTCATTCCTACCTCCTCCATCCCCAGCCTCCTTCATTCCTACCTCCTCCATCCCCTACCTCCTTCATTCCTACCTCCTCCATCCCCTACCTCCTCATTCCACCTCTCATTCCCACCTCTCACCCACGTCCTCCAATCCCCAGCCGTCTTCATTCCTACCTCCTCCATCCCCAGCCTCCTTCATTCCTACCTCCTCCATCCCCTACCTCCTTCATTCCTACCTCCTCCATCCCCAGCCTCCTTCATTCCCACGTCCTCCATCCCCAGCCTCCTTCATTCCTACCTCCTTCATCCCCTACCTCCTTCATCCCCAGCCTCCTTCATTCCTACCTCTTCCATCCCCTACCTCCTTCATTCCTACCTCCTCCATCCCCAGCCTCCTTCATTCCTACCTCCTTCATCCCCTACCTCTTCCATCCCCAGCCTCCTTCATTCCTACCTCCTCCATGCCCTAACCTCCTCCATGCCCTACCTCTTCCATCCCCTACCTCCTTCATCCCCTACCTCCTCCATCCCCAGCCTCCTTCATTCCTACCTCCTCCATGCCCTACCTCCTCCATGCCCTACTTCTTCCATCCCCTACCTCCTCAATCCCCCACCTCCTTCATTCCTACCTCTTCCATCCCCTACCTCCTTCTTTCCTACCTCTTCCATCCCCTACCTCCTCCATCCCCTACCTCTTCCATCCCCTACCTCCTCAATCTCCCACCTCCTCCATCCCCAACCTCCTTCATTCCTACCTCCTCCATCCCCTACCTCTTCCATCTCCTACCTCATACATTCCCAATTTCCTACATTCCTACCTCCTTCTTCCCCTACCTCCTCCATCCCCTACCTCCTTTAATTCCTACTACCTCCATCCCCTACCTCCTTCATTCCTACCTCCTCCATCCCCTACATCCTTCATTCCTACTTCCTCCATCCCCTACATCCTTCATTCCTACTTCCTCCATCCCCTACATCCTTCATTCCTACCTCCTCCATCCCCTACATCCTTCATTCCTACTTCCTCCATCCCCTACATCCTTCATTCCTACTTCCTCCATCCCCTACCTCCTTCATTCCTACCTCCTCCATCCCCAGCCTCCTTCATTCCTACCTCCTCCATCCCCTACATCCTTCATTCCTACTTCCTCCATCCCCTACATCCTTCATTCCTACTTCCTCCATCCCCTACATCCTTCATTCCTACCTCCTCCATCCCCTACATCCTTCATTCCTACTTCCTCCATCCCCTACATCCTTCATTCCTACTTCCTCCATCCCCTACATCCTTCATTCCTACCTCCTCCATCCCCTACCTCCTTCATTCCTACTTCCTCCATCCCCTACATCCTTCATTCCTACTTCCTCCATCCCCTACCTCCTTCATTCCTACCTCCTCCATCCCCTACATCCTTCATTCCTACTTCCTCCATCCCCTACATCCTTCATTCCTACTTCCTCCATCCCCTACATCCTTCATTCCTACCTCCTCCATCCCCTACATCCTTCATTCCTACATCCTCAAACCCCTACCTCCTTCATTCCTACCTCCTCCATCCCCTACATCCTTCATTCCTACCTCCTCCATCCCCTACATCCTTCATTCCTACCTCCTCCATCCCCTACATCCTTCATTCCTACATCCTCAAACCCCTACCTCCTTCATTCCCGCCTCCTCCGTGCTCTACATCCTCCATCCCCTCCTCCTCCATCCCTTCCTCGTCCATCCCCCACCTCCTTAATTCCCTAACCCTTTCATCCCCTACCTCCTCCATCCCCTACCTCCTTAATTCCCTACCTCCTCCGTCCCCATACCTCCTCCAACCCCGGAGGCTCCTGCGGTCACAGCTACATCCAGGTGTGTCGTGTGTCAGCCCCTATACAGCAGTCCACAGAGAGTAACCCTCATCACACCGTCACCAGGTAGCCCGCCAGAGGACCTGTTGTTTGACTTCGCTGGTTTGATGATTGTTCCAGCTAATGGTGTGCCGCTGTTACCTACACGGACCACTGACCACTGGCTTCCAGCCACACGTCACCATGCCACCAAACTCCGATCAGGTGCGGCACACAACATCATCTAAACACACACTAATCGATACATCTGATTACTTGCCCAGTTCACGAAACCAGCACACATACGTATGCGTGTAAAGGGCATATCTATCTCAGTCTGTCTTTGTTTCTGTCTCTGTTTCTCTGTCTGTCTGTCTGTCACTCTTTCTCTCTCTCTCTCTCTCTCTCTCTCTCTCTCTCTCTTTCTCTCTCTCTCTCTCTCTCTCTCACACACACACACACACACACAAACACACACACACACACACACACACACACACACACACACACACACACACACACACAAACACACACACACACACACACACACACAAGCATACATCTTTGTAGTTACATATCATCAAGAAATCAATGTAGAGATAGAAATTATCTAGGAGCTATCCCACCCCATCTTATTTTGCACGAAAACCCCCCTTTTCACAAACAAATCTCGTCCATCTCATACTACTTTTTGCCAAAATTAACACCTTTTTTTACAACTAAACTTAACATCCAAAAACCTCCAAAATTGACGTAATTGTTACTTTAAAATGGGGGGTTTTCGTGCAAAACAAAAATGGGTGATTTAGCTCCTAGATAATTTCTATCTCTCCTCTCTTCTGATTCTTGCGCAAAACAATAGGAACGGCTTACTTAATTTTTTTAATTGGTGTTTTTAATTTGGAATAAAAATGAAGCCCGAAGTAGTTAGAGAGCTTAGTAATATATTTGAGGAGTTGGAGTGGAAGATGGATGGGGAAGCCAATAGAGAAGAGATAAAGAATATGTTTGAAGAATTAATTACTGATCTGTTTGAGCGCATAAATATGCGAGAAAGCGTGAAGCACTCCATCAGTAAAATACCAGATTCTTGGCCCCAACCGGTTATAAAGTTGTTTGCCATTTTAATTGATCAAATAGCTCCTGAAGATTTTAATCTGACTGCTTCTACCAGCCCTGAAGGAGTAACTGCTACCTTTAAACCTGGGCAGTTTTTAAGATTAGTAAAAGACTATGAATAATAAATAACAGCTGAATTTACAATTATTTTTTTTATTGCTTTTAAAAAGGGCTTTAAAAAATGGATTGCGACGAGCTATTAAAGTGTGAGGAGGCAGCAGACCTCTGTCATAAAGAAAGATTATACTCTCTGGCTGCATGTGGGAAAACCAGGCAGTATTTAGGCGTTGAACTAAGTATTGAACAGATTCAGCAATTGTCTACATCAGACGTTGAGAAGTATTACGCTAGGTACGAAGCACAGCTAGGATCAAAATGGTTAGATCGGTGGGACAGACAATGATTAGTTTATATGCTAAGTTAGTAGGCAAGATAGCGCCGATTGATTCAGAAGAAGATTTAAAATATGACTTAACACAAGATCCGGTTTTAACCAAGTCCTTAGAATCTCTTGCATGTGACATGTATTATAGATTTGGGACGTTGTTATGTCCATTCATCATGGGATTAATTACTTTTAATCATATTAATTTTAATCATATTAATTTTAATCAGACTAAAAAAAATGAGCGAGCAGGAGAAGAAGACTCCACAGGAGCAGAATGTCCCACAAGTGAATTTACAGGCGAGTGCCCCACAAGTGAATCCACAACTGAGTGTCCCGCAGGTGAGTGTCCCACAGGTGAGTAGTGTTACTAAGTCTAAAAATTCTGGCCGCGTTGAGGCCGGTCGTAAACTAGCTGAATGGAACAGACTGCAAAAAGCAAACCAAGCAGCAAAGCAAAAATTATTAGATAGTAATACAACATCAGCACCAGCACCGCCGCCACCGCCAACAACAACACAATCAAACTATAAGATGTATTATTATGTGCTGGGGAGTATTGTTGTTGGTGGAGGGCTTTTAGCATACAAGCGCCTAAAGCCATACTTAGCAACAAAGTCACAAACCCCCACAAAAACAGTAAAAGAAAAAGAACCAGCTTCTGCAAAAAAAGTACAACCTCCTGCTGTAGACCCATTTTTAATAAATTAGTTTTTTTTAATGTGTTGTTAAGTACTGGTTAAGTACTGGCTATGTACTGGTTAAGTCAGTTATAACAAGTTAAGTACAAGTTAAGTGCAAGTAAAGTGCAAGTCATGTTAAGTACTAGTTAAGATCTTAAGTTAAGTACTAGTTAAGTACTAGTTAAGATCTTAAGTTAAGTACTAGTTAAGATCTTAATTTAAGCCGGTCAAGTCGGTTCTCCAGTGGTCTATAGCGTATGAAAACTCGGGGTTAACGGAAGTTCGCTTGCTATTGTTAGAGTCTAGTGACTTCTTATTAACAGCAGTTGTGTTTACTTGATGAAGAGTAGAGCGCAGATTAACATTTGTGTGATAAAATACTTTGTGTTCAAAGAGAGCCTGCTTGTAGTTGTTGTGACATATATTTTTTTACAACTTCTTTACCTATACCCTTAGCCTTCTTTGTTACAGAAGTCTGGGTAGCAACGCTATACATCTTTGCCCGTAAGCCAACATATTCTAGTATAACCGTCCCATTAAATTCATCCTTCATCTTTCCAATCACTTTCTTGTTCACGGTTGAATGTAAAGGCGAATCTTTTGGGTAGTCGCATGTGTCGTACCAGCTGTCGGCCCCTTTAGCTACCTCCGCCTCTAAATCCTTATAGAAGTTTTCTGTTGGGATGTCTAGAATAAAACTATCAGTGTCTGTGTAAACGGCATTTGATTCTGGGTACAGCGGTTTAAGGTAGTCGTACAGAAATTCAAGCATTAATAACTTTGACAACTCTAGCACGGCAAACCCGATAAACACCGGCTTGTCCAACTTCACATTCTGTTTCTTCATCATAACGCCAACCAGGCTGTCGCTAAATCTTCTAAAGTCTTGGTAGTTAGGTTTAGAGACCAGCTTAATTGCTTGTTTTTCTTTCGTAACTAATCTTACATCTTTACGATTGTGTACGTTCTCCATCATCTTACCAAAACAGCTGTTGTTCATCAACTTAAAAAAGTCTTTTTCTGAAGCGTCCGTGGCTTTAGTTCTAAGATCAGTATTCTTCATGATGTATGGTTTCATGAAAGGCTCTTGGTCACAGGTAATTATTCTGTGAACAGCTCTTAGTTTCAGTCCGTGCCTTAAGTAAAACTGTAACAGCCTGTAATGACAGACATACTTTCTCTTGTGTCGAAGATTGGGCACGAGTTTGGGCGGCTCTGCGGGACTCATCTTTAATTTTTCTGCGGCTAGAGGATAATCGTTATGAAGGTCGTGCAACTCTGCGGGATAATCTAAGTCTACCTCTAAGATTAGTCCTATTGGATTATCGGGTGTAAGATGTGATAGTATACTCAACACGGCAGTAACCTCATGAGGCCCGTTTATCATTTTGAAGTTTCTTAATGGCAGTGTCTGGCTCATGGCCCACCCATACAGATTGTTGGCGTCTAAGTACATCAGATAGTGGGATGGCTTGGTGGGGTCATAATCGTCTAAATACTTGTTGTTGGCTCTGCGGTAAGGATGACAGGCCATGCTAATGCCTCCTCTCAGCCCATCCTCAATCATCTGAAGTGTATCCAGATCCGATATTAAGTCAATCTCAATGTTTGTAGACTTCAGGAATGCGTCCCAAGAAAGGCCTGGGGCAGAGATGTACTGTGATGAATCCAGGCCGTTGTGTTTCATGCAAGTGAATCTGTAATTCTGAAAGACGTCTGCCAATAAACACACGTCGGCCAATAAATATTGATCGTGATAGTCGCCCATCGTTTTGCAGTGTAATTCTGTCCAGGCTTTCTGCGCGTATTCATAGTCAGCGTCAGATATGCCTTCGCCTCTAAGCCGGCTGTAAAAGTCTTCCTTAAGCGGCAGCGCCGGCTCGTCAAACCTCTCCCACGAGTCCATGTATTCATAAGGATAGACGCCTTTACGGACTAAAGATGAGTCGAAATATTTTTTAGTGATTGGATAGTCTTGCAGAGATCCTGCCAATTTGTCTAAGCTGCCCATCAGATGCTGGGCAGAGTCATAGAAGGATAAACAGTCTACAGTAAAGGTCATGTACTTTTCTGATGATTGTGCAATACAGCTAACCCTCTTACATTCAGAAGTTATTGCTTGCATGATAAAGTGAAAATCGTAGCCCCGCAAGTTATGAAAGAAGATTGGCAGTTTCCATTTTTCGGGGTTAACCTTGAGTTGAAGATTGCAACTGTTGTGTGCTGCTCCCCTGAATTTGCCAGTAATGTGATCATGGTCTCTTACAGTGTCACCTAATAACTTGCATTTGCATATCCAGCAGTGCGTGGCCGAGTTATAACGTTCTTCATCTTCGGGGGTCATCTTAATGTCTGAAAGGTTCAGCTGATTGGAGAGTTGATTGCGAAGGTGTTTCATCTGCTCCAAAAATCGACCAGCTGCGTCGGGGCCTCTGTACATCTCCGGTTGTGTGTGTCCGCCATCTGACCTAACAGCAACAAATGCATAAGAACAGATCTGATGACGGGATAATAGGGTTGTTTTTTGTTGTGCCCGTTCTTGAGGGCCGTAGTACTGTGGCAAAATCGCTTCAAAGTCAGCATAAACTACGTATGGGCTCATCTGCATTTTGTGTACATTCTTAAAACCAACCTTAGACCCTGGTTTTGGTGTAAGAAGTTCGATTTTGCAGTCTACAAAACTTTTACAATGTTTCTTATGGCGGGCAGCTGCCTCTACAGTGGGGATTCTGACCAAACACCTTCTACAAAGCCCCTGTTTAGCGGGATCCTTTGTAGTATAAGCCAGAAGTCTACTCATTGTTCTGATTAATACATAATGGCTCTTGGAACCGTCTGCAAACAGAATCAAGTCTACATGATTCTCAAGTGACTCGCCTAAAGTAGGGGCTTTGGGAGAAATCCTTAGAGGGACTAGATTGTCTACTGAATTCCATGTGTATACGCTTACGGTTATTGGGTTGTTTTGTTCTTCAAACTGGTCGATACTTTCTACGCTCACTGGGAAGTTTATGTTATCAAAGTTCAGACTATCTTTATACTGCCAATAATTAGAAACTCTGTCTGGGTGCTTTTCAACTGGGTGTAAGTGCGCCAAAACACACCACATGAAACATAAGTTATCTGAATTATGTATGTTTAAGACTGCTCGTTTAAAAACTAACTCTCTTGGGAGAGGAAGGTAAGAATTGCCGATTATAGGAGAGTATTTGGTTTGCCTTAATTTGATTTCGAGGACTGTTCCTTCAGACCAGCCAGAGCCGCGCAATTTCGCTTCTTCACTTGCATAGTTAAACTGTGTAAGCATGTAATCAGCCCAGCCAGGTGTAAAGTCGTAATAGCTGATTACTTCTTTCTGTCTAGTTGAAACCCAGACTTGCATACTACTGTCATCGGGGGTTATATATTCAATCAGAATGGCCAACAACACTTTTGCTGGCGGGGCAATTTGAAGAGATCCTGGGATTTTAGAAATAGCATATGTTACACTTTCCTGAACGTTTGTGGGGTTAATAATGTCCATGTCTAATTCAATGAACATATTGCCTAATGATTTGTTACTACTTTCCAACTGTACGTTGTTGGACAGTATTTCAAACTCGGACTCGCTTGTTGGGTTCATTTTTATCCCGCAATATTTACGTAAATTAAAAAAATAAAAGTAAGTAAAAGTAAGTAAATGCCCTTTTATTCTTCACCCAAGCGTTGCAATACTTCAAGACATCCAAATCTTACAAGAGCACTTGCCAATATTTTAGCTTTTTCTGAATCACTACAGTCAATGTTTAACTCTTTGATTGCTTCGTCAAATAGTTCACTATGATTTTTTATTAAATTGTTTACATCATTCTCAACCCCGATTCACCAAAATCAATGTTTAACACTTTCATCGTTTCGTCAAATAGTTCATTACAATTTTCTATTAAAATCATTAGATCAGATTCGCTGTGTTTGGCCGTCATTTTTAAATCTAAAAATTAAATAAATAAAAAAATAAAACTATGAGTTTAACGCTGGTTAATTATGCAGTGCCCATTGTTGGTGTTATAGTTTATTCAACCCTAGCAAAATGTTTGTTAAGAATAAAACCGCCCAACATGGGAAAGATAGAAGATTCGCCGAAACTAGTTACAACCTTATTTTTAGCTCTGGCAACAAAAGATTATCTGATTAAAAAGCACATAGACAGTCTTTCATATTATGATTATTTTAATTATTTTTTTAGTTAATAAAAAACATGAGCGAAAAAAAGATTATTAATACGATTTACCACTCTGCTGTAATCAGCGGCCTTAGTATAGGATATAGCACGTTAGCAAAAAACATGTTTAAAATGAGGCTGGCTGATCTAGGAAGGTTGGACATTGAGGATGTTGTTAAGGTTATAGCTGTAATAACGGCGGGGATTGCCTCAAAAGACTTTCTTGTTGCACAGGGGATTATCCCAGAAAACATCAATGCATAGAAAGATTAATGCATTTAGACAGATTGATTTATAAAAAAGATTCATTCATTTATAAAAAAAGATGTCTGGAATAGTTCTGATGGTGGGCGGGGCTATTGTTAATGCATTGGCTTTCTCTGGCAGCAATTATATGTTTAGTAAACTGCGGTCTGATGAAGAAAGAGAACGCCATAACAAGGCAACGGAAGATTTAGCTAAGGCAAGAGACGCTTACGAGAAAAGGAGAATTGCTCACTTAGACTTTATTAATAAAAAGTTAAGAGAACAGGGACATGCAGAGCACACATTTACAGACGTTCATGATGCAATGAATGAATATTACTTAGTGACAGGAAAGAAGTTTCTAACATCGCCACCGCCAGAACTGTCTGACTTTTATGAACCATCTGAGGATCAGAAAATGGTACAAATAGGCTTTATTATAGGCGCTATGGGAGCAATCTTTCTTCTTGCATATTCAATCTAAAAACAATAGTTAAAAATGTAATAAAAAACAGTCCCTTCTTATGGACGATACGAAGTACAAAATATATTATTCTCCTAGAGGGTATTGGAAAGGAAAGGCCGCTATTGATAAACTGAGTAAGGCTGCTAGGGTGTCTGAATCAGAAGCGAAAGACTGGCTTTCAAAACAAGCGATCTGGCAAATATATCTGCCTGCCCCAAAAAGAATAATAAGGCCTCGATTCGTTAACTCAGTTCCTAATGACACCCACCAGATAGACTTGTTGTACCTTCCACATGACAAAGTTAGAAGAAAAAAGTTTAAGTATGCTCTTACGGTTGTTGACATGGCTTCAAGGTATAAAGACGCTGAGCCTTTAACGGATAAAAGCTCAACTGCTGTGGCTGTGGCTTTACAACAAATATACATGCGAGGTCCATTAAAGTATCCTAGGCTGATTCAGGTTGATGATGGGAAAGAGTTTAAAGGAGCTGTAAACCAACTGTTTTTAAGACATCGGGTTACAGATAAGAGAGGGATCCCAGGCAACCACCGCTCCCAGGCTCTAGTAGAAAACTTTAATAAAAATCTGGCTGAGCGTCTGTTTACCTATCAATATCATAGAGACCTTATGGACAAAACACGCAACACAGAATGGGTTAGGAGATTGCCAGCAGTCTTACGCGCCATGAACAATGAAGAATCTAAAGCAACAGGCCTTAAGCCAGTGAACGCGATCAAATTAAAAAAAAAAAGTATTACTGAAGACATCCAAAGTAATCAAAAACTCTTGCCGTTTGGACTAAAAGTAAGATACTTGTATGCTCCTGGAGAGGCAGAGGGCGATGTTAGAATTAGAGCCACAGACCCCATATGGAGCGTAAACGTATATGAAGTTGAAAGAATTATGAAAACAGCCCCTCCCGTGTATTATTTAAGAGAGACTCTTTCTTCTAGCGGTGCTACCACGCCTAAAAAGCCCGCCCCTAAAAGATCGTTTGTTCGCGAAGAGTTGCAAGTTGTCCCGCCAAACACAGTGCCTGTTAGTTAAAAAAAAAAAGTATTTATTTTTTTGTTAAACTTATGATTTATTTACTTAGTTCACATCTTATTTTTTTTTAGTCTATTTTTGGGTTTAACTGATTGTTTGCTTGTTTTTCAATGTTCTGTTTGATTGTCTCAGTGTCTACCTGTTGCGAAGTAAAAGTCTTTCTCCACTCCTTTTGAAGTTCAGTTTTTTGTCGCCTGTAATCCTCACCATCAGCCATAAGGCGCTCAAATTCTTCAGCTGTAATGTTTTCGTCCTGCAATGCTTTGCTTATTCTCAGTCTTAATTAACAAAGTTTTGCTGATGCTAGGGCCACAATGGCAGTGTGCTTTTGTAGTTTAGGCGTTAATTTTTTTAAAACAGCACTCACAATCATAGACATAGCACCTAAACCCAAACCAATGCTCCCTAATGCTAAAGAGGCTGGCGCTCCGGCCCCAGTAGCTAAAAAAGCAACGCCGGACCCAGTACTTACGCTCGCTACAGCTGATGAGCCGGTGATTATATAAGAAAGAGTATTTAAAACTTTAGCATATTTCTTTCTAGTAACCCTATACTTATTCAAGTCACTTTCTATTTCTTCTTGAAGTTCAGTTATTTGCTCTAACCTAAACTTTTGAGCTTGATCATCCATTTTTTAATTAAGATTAATTTTTAATTAAGATTAATCTTGTACATATCTTCTTAATAACCCTTCTGGCAGCACTTCATCAACAGAGTAAAACGCAATAAAATCAACATACTTAATAAAAATAAAATCGAGTACTGTTAATTTGGTTTTGTCAACCATCACAGTAACTTTGTCAGAAGATACAGAAGTGTTTATTTCATCCCCGTTTTTAGTAATAACAATAACAAGCCTAAGACGCTCGTCCAAGTTTTCAGACTTTATTTGTACGCCTCTGATTAACGTATGTTCTGGCAACCTAGGATCAGACTCCCTCGGAGTGATAAATAAGCGAAAAAGCATCGTCATTTTTCTAGGCAGTGATTCTAGTTTTGGGTTAAATTCTAAGCCGACGGTGTCGCCCCCCACTTCAGCTAAGGACTGCTTTTTCCGCAGCATATATTCAGAGCCCTGCTTAGTTATTTCAATCTGCTTTTTCTGTTGTGTTCCTGGGACTAGGCTAGCAAGAAGGCGTCCTTCATTCAAAGCTTTTCTAAAATTGTATTTCTTATCAAAGTATACATAGGGGCTTCGTAGTTCAAACTTTAAATCCCAGTTAATGTCAGGAAGCAACGCCCAGGCATTCTCTCGTTTATGAAGTTTGTATTCGTGTTTGCCAAAATCGTTTGCCCTTAGATTTCTTTTCTCTTCCAGGGTAGGATATTGCTGCCGTTTTTTATCTTCAATTTCTATTCGTTTGTAAACCCCCTCGTCGGTGTATTCAAATCCATAAACATTTCCTGGCACTCCTATCAGATCAAAGTCAGTTGTATCTGCTAGATCTTTTATCTCTACTGCAACGCATTTAGGAGCTAACTCCGCTTTTGATTCTGGCCCTCGAGACATTCTTTTTAATATAAACAATCTATAGTAAACAATCTGTAATAAATAATCTGTAATAAACAATTCATTATAAGCAAACGTATTGAACTGGCGGGTCAGTCCGTAAGCATAGTTTAGCGTGCTTAGATTTTTCTAGCTGCTCTTTTATTTTTTTTAGTTCATCCTTGTCCCTAATTATATAGTTTTCACTTAAACACTCTTCAAAACTATCCTTGTCCTTAGTATAGAATAAGATGACTGATTTTAACTGCGACCTAAAGTCTTTTAAGACGGCATTGTATTTTTGAGTTAAGAGCCAAACAGAAACTAATGCATGTCTTCCGCTAAAGGCCAGCTTAGACAGAGTCCTTCTTTTTTTTAACAATGTCTTGTTCGGCTGAACAGTCATCAATAATAAACAGCGTTTCGGCTCCCTCAAATAGCCTATAGTAATGTTCTAAACAGTCGCTTAGCTTGTCAGTAGGATCAACTAAAAATATATTCTCGTCTATCCAAACAAACTGCCTTTCTTTGTAAGACTTGTTGTGCTTAATGGTTGTGCAGAATATAACAATGTACTCGTAATGAAACCTGTAGACTGTTTGTAACAAATCAAGTACGAAGACAGTTTTCCCACACCCAGTAATCCCACAAATAAGCAAACAGTGCGGGTCTTTAGGCAAAAAGTTCAAACTATCCATCTGTTTTAATAGGCTATTTCTTTCAGTCTATTTTCTTCAATGTTCAGCTGGGCGTCATAAACCACAAAAACGTGCATTTGTATCTGGCCATTCTCCTCCTCTTCCTTATTAATCTGTATGAGTATGCCATCTGACCCTACCCTTCTTCCACTCCCGTGCAGTCTGTTGTCATACGTGGACCTAAAATCCAGCCATAGTCCATATTTGTCTGTTAGATAATCTTCGAGTCTTACATCGTGAAGGTAAAGTTTTTTACACACATGGTCGGCTATGGGGCTTGTCTGTCTGCCTCCGGCGAATAACTTTCTTATTTCATCAAAGTGTTGGTCAGGTAAAAGTCCAGCCGAATACAGCTGAAAAGGCTTGCCATCTACTGTGCAAGACAGCTGCTCAATTTTTGGGTTGTAAAACACCTCAGATTCTCTCTGAAAAGGAGCTGAGGGTTCAGTAAATAGCAAGAGAACCCCCTTTAGGGACCTTAAAGAATTGCTTATAGCTATTTCCCAGACGGTGTCTTGCTTGTTTTTAATTGCTAGACTGTGGTGTAAAACTCTTTCAAAGTAAACAACCGCCCTACTTTTATACTGGTTTAAGATTATTCTAGCTAGTTCAGGGTTAGTAACAACATCAAAATTAAGAGAGATGTTACTGACAGTGTATCTGGCTTGAGGGTCATCTGATAAAATAACAGACCTGCTGTCATTGAATGTCAGTTCGTAAGTAAGTTTGTCTCTTAGTGCGCCTTGGTAATATGGCTGGTGGGTTTTTAACAGTTCAAAATCTAGAGGGATGCAAAATCTGTTCTTAAATGCTCGCGCTATTGCCTGGTCTCCCTCGTCTTCCTTTGCATCTGCAGCGTTAAGCCTGTGCTTAAGACCGTTTGGGCTCTGGATCCCCTGAAAGATTTTGTCTTTTCTTTCTGTTCTAGGCAGCCACAGATCAGAATAGAGATTAAAAATGTCCGCGCTACTCAGTGAGAAGACTTCTCTACCTTCCAGTTTAATTACCATATTTTTAATGATGGCCCTGCCCAGGTTAGCAATGACAGTAGCATTAGGATCCGCCGACTCAATATCTATTTTGAATGACAGCCTGGCAGTGCCTGGCATTATAACATCGTCAGGCCCGAGGTCACTAAATCTTACTGTTAACATTTCATTGGGCTCAATTGTTGATGGATTATTTACAACGTGCACAGTCTGTCTTATGCCTTTTATGCCATGGGGTTCCTTCGCTTTTCTGAATGGATCAAGGTCGCAGCCGTATGGGTTCATTTTTTATAAAACAAAAAATAATAAATATATAAATATGGCTGATGAAGATTTTGACGTGATTAGTCCTATTGAAGAAGATGATGAAACAGAGCTGAGTCCTTCATTGCAAGATGAACTCGAAGGAGCAGGTTCTTTACTCCCTAGACAGCCTCAAGATGTAGGATCTTCACTCCTTAGTGCTCGTCAAGAACTTTTAGGAGTAGGCTCTTCCATCCCTAAAGCCCGTCACGAACTATTGCGACAACGAATTGAATCATTCTATAAAAGTATAGGACGGGGGCTGCCAGACGTGCTTGATCCTAACGATTTTGAAGAAGATGGCGGTCATTTGTATATAAAAACTAAAGTGGACCGTGTAAGAGTTACTTCATTGCAAAACCCAACTAGGTTTTTAAGTCTAAGTACAATTAAACAAAGACTCCCTGCTGCTGATGCAGAACGATTAAACATTACAAATCTAAAGCCTGAGGTCGTTAGAGTTTTACAGAACGTGGAGCGGAGGTTGCCAACACGATCTGAAATACAAATGATCTCTATTGGAGAGTTAGGTCAAAGAACAGATGAACTAATAGCAGAAATTGAGACGAGTTTTAATGAAGAAACAATTGCCGATTCTTCATCGCCTAGTCAAAGAGAACGTGAGCTGAGTCCTGAAGAAGAAGAAACGGCTTTAAAAACAATTGATGATCCTTCATTGCCTGAGCGCGAACACAAGGTTCTTAAAGCTAGAATCAAGGATCTTGAAGCTGAACTGCGTGACCTCAGGTCTGTTAAGTCTGCTTTAACAACTATAAACGAAGAACTAAAAAACAATTTGGCAAAATTTAATGAGCTAGAGAGAGAGATAGAAGAAGAAAAAAATAAACTGGCCGATGCAGATGATAACAATTTAGGGTTAGAAGAAAAGGCTAGAATACAGGCGAAAATACAGAATTTAATGATAGAAAAGGCAAACAGGTTATCAGCGTTGTATATTAACAGAGAAAAAATAGATACCCAAATAAGCAGAATCAGAGAAACTATAAACAAAATGATTTATGAAAATACTACGCTAACAGAAAGAATAAGGACTCTGTTCAGAGAGCAGGGGATTACAATAGTTAGTATATTAACAGCCGTTGGGTTTGCTATCTCTACACTGGTTTATGCATTAACTGGCAGTGCGCCAGCAGGGCCAGTAGCTCCTCCAACGCCTCAGCCCGGTAAAAGTTGGATTAGAAAACAACTGCACCATCTAGCAAATCTATTAAAGAAGTTAGCAGCCAAAGCGCTTGATGCTTGCTCTGCCTGGCATAATAGGCAGTGTTGTTAGTTGGGTTTTGTCTACCATAGGCAAAGTGGCTGGTTATATGGCTGACCATCTGTGGACTTTGGGGTGCTGGCTGCCGGTTTAATTTTTAGTGAAATAAAGTATGGCCAGTCCAGTAAAAGTTAAAAACACAACAAGGGCTGTCTTTTCGCTAGTGTGTCTGTCGGGGTGAGGTACATCAACAGGTGGGGGGTCGCTTTCTGGGCTGCTTATAACTGGTGGCGGCGGGTCGCTTTCTGGGCTAGATACTTTTTTTAAAATGGCTGGCGCGGGCCTTGTGTTTAAGCCTTGATTGTGTCCTAAGTTTTGGTCGTCTCCGGCTATGAGGATTTCATTATTATAATTCTGTATCATGCCAATCTGCAGTCTAAGGTCAGAAGGCAGCATGTATAATCCATGACCCACAACAAAGTCAACCTTTGACCTAGCATGTGAAAGAACGTTTTGGTACCTTTGTATGCTGGAAGGCAAATCAACAGCAGAGTTAATAGCATCTTCTAAATTGGCTAGAAATTGTTTTCTGGCGTCAAAGCCTGTAGATTGATCCACTATGCTAGACTTGGTCTGTGCTTGCGCTCCTAATAGACACCAAACGTACGCCCATATGGAGTCATTAAGTCTTTGCACTCCTGGCATTGTTAGGCCTTTACTTTCATCTAAGATAAATGTTGCCCAAGCATTGGGGTGTTTTTGTTCTATTGATCCCAATCTAACTTGGGAGTTTGGCTTAAAAGAGGTGTGGCCGGGCCAGTAGTCAAAATTATATTCTCTACGCTGACCCCACAAATACAATGTGCCCAACCCGTGATTGTGGTCTAACTTTTGTCTAAAGTTATTTGAAGATTTAATGTTAAATTCGTTGCAGATTCTTTCATATGCATTCTTGTCCATTGGGCTGTTGAATGGATTAAACGCGTTGTCGTTGGGGAGGGGTACTTGTAGTTCAGTTAGTATGCGTCTATACTGATAATAAACATGAAAGTTATATACTGACCTTACTAAGAGATTGGGGTGGTATAAATGGTTTGCATATGAAACACCGCAGCCAGTAGTTGAGCAGTAAATGGCAAAATTTAACTGATTCTGGTAAAAAGCCATAGGGTTGGATGACCATGCTGATGGCACTCTATCACTCTTTATTGGAGGATTTAAATATCTAGTTAGTGGGTTTACAAGTCTAACTAGAAAGCCATATGATTCATCCACTGCGATGGTTAGGTTACTAAAGTCCAAAGATTTGGGCTCATAAACCCCTCCTACGTCGTAAGTAGCACTTTCATTATATTTAAAAGGTTCCATTTTTAAATAGTTTTTAAAAAGGATTTAAAAAGGATGTACATTTATATAACTAAACAAAACACAAGTGTGTTCTTAAAGTATCCAATTAACAATAGGCGCGGTAATAGTAGGGTTGCTCTTAGAAAAATTGGTTTTAAAGTTAAGTGGTTTAATATATCTGAAGAAGCTCAGAATAACTGGATTAATATTAGTAATGAAGAGGGCAATCAAATAACTCATGAAAAAATACCAGAAGGCTATTACAGCTTTTGTTCTTTAAAAGAAGTATTTAACGAATTAGGCATATTGCTAAAAATTAACGAAGCAAACCTCAGAATTACTATGCATTTTCCACTAGAAGAAAAAAGAGAATACACTTTTCCTAAAGGCCTTGCTAGAATCTTGGGTTTCCACAGTACTAGCAGATCTTATAAATTTAGTACAAGAGAAAACATCTATCAATTTGAAGGTAATGAACCATGTGATTTTCTCGTTAACCCGATGTTGTATGTTCATTTACGAGAGTTAAAAACAAACACTAATTTGTATAATGGCCAGCCATCTACAGTTCTAGGAGTACTGCCATCAATTAAGGCGGGGTTTTGCGATTATCAGTTAAGCACATTTGGTGAAAACAGTCAATTTAAAGAATTAGTTGAAGGGCCTATACATTCATTATGTGTAAAAATAACTAACCAAGATGGAAGGCTGGTTGTTTGTTCTGATTTGTTAGTGGTGCTGGAAGTAGAAGAGCGTACTGTAAACCATTAGATTTTTATGCTATGGAGAGATAGAAATTATCTAGGAGCTAAATCACCCATTTTTGTTTTGCACGAAAACCCCCCATTTTAAAGTAACAATTACGTCAATTTTGGAGGTTTTTGGATGTTAAGTTTAGTTGTAAAAAAAGGTGTTAATTTTGGCAAAAAGTAGTATGAGATGGACGAGATTTGTTTGTGAAAAGGGGGTTTTCGTGCAAAATAAGATGGGGTGGGATAGCTCCTAGATAATTTCTATCTCTAATGTTCATCGATCAGTTCCCCGATCTGCTTGAATCATACAATGTATATGAACAATTGTTTATTGTTGGTGATATTAATTTTGACAATCCATCTGATCCCTGCGCTGTGGCTTTAAGCGCTGTTCTTAATCTTGGTCTGCAACAAATGGTGAATGTACCTACTCAACGTAAAGGTCATACTTTAGACTGCTTAATCACTAACCATGTTTCTGATGTGTTTGATTTATCTGTTCGAGACATGCTATTATAAGACCATTTTACTTCTTTTGAACTCTGTCTTTAAAAGCCCGGCGTAGCAACAAAGAAAATTGCTTCATGCAGTCTCAAGGCTATTGAGATGTATGTTTGCAAGACTGATGTTCATACAGTGTTTGAATCAATCTATCAGTCCAATTAATCTGATCTCATATGTACCTATAACACTTGCTTGCGACAGGTGCTTGACCAACATACCCTCTCACTGTACGTACAGTATCAGATCGTACATCCGCCCCTTGGATGACTCTAAATATCATTCACGCTAAAGTGCTACGGCGTACTGCTGAGCGTGTATGGCGCGAGTCTGGTCTGACTATTCGGAGAGAAATATATGCAGAGCAGTGTAACATAGTTACAAACATGATACATGAGGCAAAGAAAAATTACATATGTGGTAGGATAGCAGGTGCTGACAGCTCCAGAGAAATCTTCCGCCTCAGTGATCAGCTGCTGGGCAAAGCAGGAGACTCTGTGATTCCTTCTTAACACCCCACAGGGTTTCTTCGCAATAAATTCAATGAGTTTTTTTGTTAGCAAGATTGAACAGATCAGAAGCAGCTTTGACTATGCCCCACTGATGCTGTTGTATTCTGTGGTACACTGTTTGAAAAATTGGAGCCTGTATCTGAGATCTGTGTAAAACAGATACTAAAGAAAATGCCAAAGAAGTCCTGTGACCTCGACCCTATTCCTGCCTCAATCCTGTTTGATTGTTTAGACGAAATTACACTCATTGTCATTTATATTATGAACAAGTCCTTATCATCTGGTATTGTGCCTGAGTGTTTAAAGCATGTCCTTGTGAGGCCCCTTCTAAAGAAGGCAAATCTGGACCCAAACTGCTTGAAGAACTATCGTCCAGTCTCCAATCTACCATTCTTGTCAAAGGTATTGGAACGCATTGTACTAAAACAGATTCTACAGCATCTTGAATCTCATAGCCTGCTTGAGCCGTTCCAGTCAGCCTACTGTAAGTGTCATAGCACAGAAACTGCTTGATTGCGTGTGGTCAATGGCCTCCTTCAGGCCTCAGACAATAGGCGTGTGTCTATCTTGTCACTGCTTGACTTGTCAGCAGCATTTGACACCACAGACCACAGCATCCTCATAACGCGGTTGCGTACCACTTTCGGCTGCTCTGGAACGGTTCTGGACTGGTTCAACTGGCCGTACCCAGTCTGTTGTCATTAGCCACGAATCAGTTCCATCAGTGCTGAAATGTGGTGTGACACAGGGTTCTGTCTTGGGACCTGTCCTGTTTACCGTGTACACACAACCTCTCAGCACCGTCATTCATCAGTCAGGTCACTCATACCATTTCTTTGCAGATGACTGCAGCTGCATAACCCCTCTACTCCATCAGATTTTGACTCTCTTGAGTGCAGTCTGAGAGATTGTATAGAGGATGTTTCGAAGTGGATGAGCGACAACAAGTTGAAAATGAATGATGATAAAACTGAGCTCATTGTTACTGGCACTAATTCAAAGATCAATCAGGTTACTCATACTGGTATGTCTATCTCTGGTTGTGATGTATCCTTCTCACAAACTGTCAGGAATCTTGGTTTCTACCTAGACGAAACCTTGTCTATGGATGCACATGTCAAACAACTGTGCCGTACTCTGTACTTGCAGTTACGCAGAATAGATAAGATCCGCTCCTTTCTATCCACCGATGCTGCCAACAAACTTGCTGTCTCTTTCATGTTCTCCAAACTAGACTACTGTAACTTTCTACTTGCTGGTCTCCCCGACAATCAACTAAATGAACTTCAACACATACTGAGTCATGCGGCTCGCCTTGTTCTCCACAAGTCCAGACGTGAGAGTGCAAAATCTCTTCTCAGAACTCTTCAATGGCTTCTTGTAAAGGCCAGAATTCAGTATAAATTTGCCTGTCTCTGCTTCCAGTGTATTTATCATGAAAACATGCCATCTTATCTTTCCAACCTCCTGCAGATATACAATCCTTCTCGAACACTCCGTTCTTCTGATACCTCACTGCTGACTGTTCCTTGCTTCTCTCTTGATACCTTTGGTAAAAAGTCCTTCTCTGTCTTTGGCCCAAATGTATGGAACTCTCTATCACTGTCTCTTAGGAAAACAAACTGCTTCTCAACTTTCAAACGGCATCAGAAAACCTACCTCTTTCAAACTCATCTATCCTGAGAAACTGAAATGTGCAAGTCCTTCCTAATTAGATTTATTCTCCTGCCTGTATGTTCCTAGACTAGTAATGTGTGTGTGTTTGTGTGTGTGTGTGTGTGTGTGTGTGTGTGTGTGTGTGTGTGTGTGTGTGTGTGTGTGTGTGTGTGTTCTTCAATTTAGTGTCCTTCCACTGAAAGTGATTCAGACAATAGTGAGTTTGTGGGTGAATGAGAATAAGTGGATTTGTCTATAATAAGGTTAACAAACATTGAATAGTGAGTTTGTGGGTGAATGAGAATAAGTGGATTTGTCTATAATAAGGTTAACAAACATTGAATAGTGAGTTTGTGAGTGAATGAGAATAAGTGGATATGTCTGTAACAAGGTTTACCCAAAAAAAATGGAATAAAAATGTATCCCTTTTGTCCTACGTATTGTCATGTACCCCACCTTGATCCTAATTATATAAATGAATAGATAAACTAGTAACAATGGACAATTGAATTACCAATCAATAAATTAACAATTTTACAAATAAATACTCAGTGAAGTATGCAATAAACCTTTACATACAGATTGAAGAACAGAATAATTGTTAAGTATGCTAGATAAAGACAAAGGAGTCGATTCATCAGTGAAACCATCAATACCCAATTTCTTAAAAATGTCTTTTGTTTTTGAACAACGTGTCAATGTATGATTGACACTTAAGGATTCTCTGCACATACATCTGACATTGTTACAATATTTTGTTTTGATTGAATTTAAACGAAGTCTATGAATAAGACTCTCAATCTCTCTAGATGAGCAAATAAAACGCTTGGATGGTCTGTTTTTGTTGTCTCTGTCATGTTGATTAAAACAATTACGACTATACTGTATGTCTGTATTTAACGATAAGATTTTCCCATTTTCGTGGGATTTTCTATTAATAATTGAATAGCATTCTGTTAAATCTAATGGAACATTCACGGACACAGCATCATTACTATTTTGGGCTGCTTGTTTTGCAGCTCGTTCTACTCTTTCGTTTCCATATATGCCGCACTGAGAAGGCACCCAGCAAAAAGTCACAGTAATTCCTTTGATTGAAAGAAGGTGTATTAAATGATTTATTTCAAATATCATATCTTGGCGTATGCGTGAATTGGGAGACTTTATCGCAAGAAGCGCTGCTTTCGAATCAGCACATATTAAAAGTTGACTGTTGTTTATTGGAAAAGTTAGTATGAAATCCAAGGACTTCAATATAGCAAATAGTTCTGCACTGTATATAGATAAGTTGTTACCAAGATAAAATAACTTTTGAATTTGTAAACTAGGGATAACGAAAGCTGCTCCTGAATTTGAATTATCAAGCACTGAACCATCCGTATATATTTTTAAATGATTATTGTAATTATCTTCTAAATGAGAGCATACGTGAGTTTTTAAAAGATTAGGTGAGTCATTTTTTGATAAATCTGTGTATTCTATATCAAAGATTGCTGTTGATTGTTCCCATTTTGGCATCGGAGAAAACGTTGGATTTTTAGCAATGTTATTTTGATCTATATTAGTTTTTCTCAGAAGATCGCAAGAATAAGAACAGATAGATTTTGCTGAGAGTATGTTTTGAGCTCGCTGTCCAAAGTCCTTTTCCGAATCTAAGCATACCTCTTGAGAACAAAATTTTTTTTGTGAGAAACTTTTCAAAACAAACTTTGAAGCAGAAGCTTTTCGGAAGTCTGTGAGTGGTAAAACACCTACCTCATTGTATGTCCCTAAATTTGATGTATGTGTGGGGACTCCAAGGGCAATTTTATAAGCTTTGCAATCAACACTTTGAAGTTTATTTAAAAGATATTGAGGTGCATTAAAGAAAACTTCTTGAGCATAGCAAAGTCTTGAACGAACTAAAGCATTTGCTAAGATGGTTAATGTTTTAGAATCTTGAGCCCAGGATTGTTTATTTATAATTTTAAGGAAGTTTAAGCTTTTCCTTGCTTTGTTTAGAATGTAATCAATGTGAGCATTCCACGTAAGTTTGCTACTTAATATGACTCCTAGAAATTTAACGTTTTTAACATAGTTTAAAATTATACCATCCAATGTAAATTTTGGTAGCTTTTCTGGATCATAACCAGAGTTGAAGAGCATCATGTGAGTTTTTTCTGTTGAAAGGGAAAGCCCATTTTCATGTAAGAATTTGTTTATTTTATTGAGCTCATGCTGGTATTTGATTTTGATGTAATTCAGAGATCGTAGAGAAGTATGGCGTTTCATAGTTACTTTCACCCATAAACATATGTCGTCAGCAAACTGAGCTAATTCTGTATCTTTTGAGAGACCTTTTGGTAGATCATAAATCAGAATGTTGAATAGCATTAGTGAAATTACAGAACCTTGGGGTAGACCCATCTGTAAAGGCCTAGGGATTGAATAAGTATTTCCTATTCGTGTTTGAATAGACCGGCAATGAAGGAACTCTTGAATATAATTAACATACTACCATTAATACCAATATTCTTAATTTTATACAGCAAGCGCTTATGCCATACATGTTCGTAGGCCTTACGAATGTCAAAAAACGTGGCTAATATGTTCTTGCGATGTGCAAATTGATGTTTTACCTGGGTAGAAAGTTTAACCAAGTGTTCAATTGTGGATCTACCTGTTTGAAATCCAGCTTGATTGATAGTAATTATGTTATGTTTATTGCAATGGTGAACTAATCTTTTTAATATAATTTTTTCCATTAATTTACATGTGTTTGACGTTAAAGCAATGGGGCGATAACTACTTATATCTTTCATAGGTTTTCCCTTCTTATGAATTGGAACAACAATAGATTGTTTCCAAATCATAGGCATTTTTCCATTTCCCCAACATTTCTGAAAAAATGAGAGGAGAAAATGTATTACATTTTGTGGAAGATGATTAAGGATTTCATTAGATATGCCATCTAAACCCACTGATGTCTTACTGTTTACATTACTTAAACATTCTTTAACTTCTTGAATTGTTATTGGAGTATTTAGGTAATGATCTTCAATAGGATTTGGTTTATTATAAATGTCTTTATTTTCTTCATTTTCTCGATAATTTTTATTTTCAGTTGATAAATTTTCTTTGCTGCTATTTTAGCAAACAAGTCAGCAAATGCCTCAGCTTTATCAAAATTAGATCGAAATTCAGAACTGGTAAGACGACAGGACAATTTGGTAGGTTAATTCCACTTTTCATTGTTTTTAATTTTGTCCAAACTTTCTTAATATCTTAAAGTTTGATACATTATTTTCACCAAAGGATGACCAATATTGTCGTTTTTCTCGAGCATTTATTTTGTTTTGTAGATTCTTTACTCTTTTTCTCTCCAAATTCTTTGACTTTTTCTTTTTGATCTTTTTCACGTTTATATTCTTTCGATTTCGCAATTTTCTCATCTTTTGCACGTTGACAAGTGTCGTTCCACCAGATATTACCCAGATGTTTTTTTTAGATTTTACAGATTTTACTGTTGGGATGGATTCACGAGCAGCTGAATGTATGGTCTTTTGAAATCTGTCATATAGTGTATCAACATCTTGATTATTAATGGTATCTATATCAATGTAGAATGAACTTAATAAGACAGAAAATTTGTTCCAATTTGCAAATTTGTAACAATATTTTGGAACTTTGTCATGTGTTGCATCATTTGTTTTACATTGCATGTTTTCTAATGTAATAATAATTGGAAAATGGTCACTACTTAATGAGTCATCAAGGGTTTGCCAGTCGCAAAACACTGCTAAATCAGGAGATATCAATGACAAGTCAATGGCGCTTGGGTTGTTTTTTGGATTGTCTGGGATGCGAGTAATACAACCATTGTTTAAAAGATACGAGATGAATCTACAATATTTTCTATAAAGCGATTGTTCGTTACTTTTTGACACCCCTTTTCCAGAAAGGTGAATGGGCATTAAAATCCCCAGTGATAAGATATTTATTAGAATTGCCTGACTGGAGTAATCGTAACCATTCCGTATTAATATCATTGGGTCCTTGTGGTAAATAAACAGATATTATTGTTAATACATTTGAATTTGTTTGTACCCTGGCTGCACAGGCATGCAGCCCAGCAATATCTGATGGAATAGGACTTGCACATGGCGTATACTTCTCATCCTCATGTACATATATAGCTACATTAACTTTTTCATTTTCGTCGACGTTTTGGATAATAGGTGGGAAATAATAGTTTGGTAACTTAGGTAGTTTGTCCTTCCGAATATTTAGTGATTGCAAAGCTAATATGTTATATTTTTCTTCAGCTAACTGCTGTATAAGTTGATCCTTACCAGTTAGAATGGATCGACAATTCCATTGAAAAACTTTAAAATCTTTGTCCAACATTCAATTTTCAAACAAGAAGAAATAGTAATAGAAAATAACCAGAAAAAAACAATTTAAAAAAAAATTGAGATTCCCTGCGCAGTGAGTTTAAAGGCTACAAAAAACGAAGATCAGCCTGAAAATCTACACAAAAAGGAATAATTCAAACACACAAGGCTTAATGTATGTCAGCACATAGTCAATGACTAGGGTTTTATAACGTAGACAGCAAGAAAAAGATCACATCTACACTTCTAGGAGTGGTGAGTTAATAGTTCATGAGAACGTGAAATCTGTTGGACCATGGACCACTGGACCACCGTTGTCCTCCCTCAGGGTAAGGGTGGAAGCTCCTAGGTGTTGTGGGAGGGGGACGTCTCGACGACTTCCGTGGCTGTTTCAAAAAAAGGCCTCTGATGTGACGCCCAATGTTGACTGCAAGGGTCCTGGCTCCTTCGCTTGAAGGGTGAATCCCATCAGTGAGGTTCCATTTGTTGGGAGAGAGATTCGCATGGCTGATGAGGGAGACATCTTTCACATTGTTCAGTTTCATTCCAAGTAGGGCATTGAAAAGGTCCACCTTGATGTTCAGTTGTAAATCTTCAACTGGGGCCACCTTGCTGACGATGATCTTGCTCACAGGATGTTCCTTTTTTATGTTCGTGATTGTCTCCACAAACTGATCTGAGCATGCTTCAGGGGATGCTTTCTTTAAATCGTTTACTCCGCAGTGAACGACGACAGCATCAAAGCATCGTTCATGTTTCGACATGGCGTCTTCAAGAGACGTTCTGATGTCCTTCGTCGTGTATGTTTTGCGGCAATTCACAGAAAATCCATATGATTTTCCAAGACGGTTCTTTTCAACTTTGTTAAGAATGGAGTCATTCAAAAAGAGCACCCTCGGATGGACTTTACTTTCGTTCTTTGGTAATCCAGAATGGTTTTGACGTAGGTTGTTTCTGACGTCAGAGTTTGATTTTGCGTCATCTTTTGCGTTCTGATGCAAGCAAATCAAGTGTGTGTGTGTGTGTGTGTGTGTGTGTGTGTGTGCGTGTGTGTGTGCGTGTCTGTGCGCGCTTTTGTGTGTGTGTGTGTGTGTGTGTGTCTGCGTGAGTGTAAAGGTGTGAAGTAGTTTGTAGAGGATCTAAGAATGAGAGAGACTTTTTGTGAAATCTCTTAAGTGATTTGTTTTTAAATTATTATCATTGTTGTTATACGATGTATTAATTGTGAAAATGTGATTTGTGTTAGTGTTTGTCCAGAACGGGGGAAATCGTGATGGTATTGCTTAAGTGCACTAAGTTGATGTATTATTAGTCAGGCTTAACACACCAAGGTCATCTCTGCAGTCATACACGCATATGCGCACTCATGCACCCACCAAACATTCACCTCTCTCTGGGAATGGGATGTCACGCATTCGCTTCTCTCCTAACACGACTGAGAACACGAAATACAGTTTCTATGCTCCTTATAATTACACATGAAAAATCCAGTTAAGAAATGGAATAATCAAAACATAAAAAGATCAATACTTCCTAATCCCGGGTCATAATAAAAATGGCTTCTTACCTGGCCAGGTTTACACACACACACACACACACACACACACACACACACACACACACACACACACACACACATACACACTTTCACACCACAGCTCTTGAGCAGGTCACGTCAAGTTTTCTTCAGCACTGGGTGATGGTGACGCGCTTGGTTGACTGGCACCATGTTTCAGGACTGGGTCTTCGTGGTCGTCCCTGGGAACTCGACGCAGAAATCTTCTTCTTTGTCTCTTTCACCCACCTCTGGGTTTCAAACTCAGTCATTCTTTTCAGCATGTCTTTTACACTAAGACCTTCCTGTCTCTTCTGTTTCCCAGACCACGTATTTCTCAACCCTACTGTCCTGCTCATTCTTCTCTCCTCTCTCTCCTCTGTTCTTCTCTCTTATGTGGTGTTCTCCTCTCCACGTCACGTTGTTCTCCCTCAGTTTAGATAGGGATGGACACAAGGGATTTCCCTTTGGGCCATGCCTTTGTCCATGTTGCTTCTCCACCACCTTGTTCACAAGTACACTGAATTCTCCTTTCGCTACATTCTTCCACGCATCAGCATTTACACACATCCCTACCAAATTGTTTAGGAAGCAACCACTTGGCACCAAATGGACATCAAAAATTCCCGCCGACACCGGGAGCCACTTTAACACAGTAATTATCCTAGAGAAAGCTACGACAACAACATCCACACGCATTCAACCAGCCTGACAAAGCATCAACACAGTGCCCTACGCCAATACCATCTGAACAAGCCCAAGACTTCTGCTCTTCAAGGTCTGTATACAAAGCAACTTCAGCTGAGTATGTAGCGCCCACTCGATGCTCCGAGGTCCTAGTGGTTAAATTTTCCTCCCTTTCGCTATCGGGAAGGTTCGAACTCGGGAGAGTCCTCACTACCTTAGGTGCCATCTATCACGTGACAGTTAATTGCCTGATCACGTCAACCTTCTTGACACAGCTTGACCGTATGCGCTAGGTGAGGGTGTACTGCTAATCGGCCCATTGCATATTTCTTTACCACGCGCGGCATTCATTTCTTCTAAAGTGCTTAAGGTCCTTTGTGAGAGGTTTCGCTCCCTTGACAGTGTTGATATACAATGTGTTAATTAAGGATCTTAGTGAGTGTGATTTATATAATGTTCTGTGATACGTTTTCTTAGTTGAAAAATGAATTTTGGGGCGATATGTTTTTATTGTCATTATAATATTTAATTATTAATGTAATAATATGCATAACTGTGATATTTTCAAGGTTACAATGTACAAATATACACAGATGTGCGCATACACGCACATGCACACATGCCACATACACGCGGACACACACCTCGGCGCACACACCCCTGCGCGCACACATATGCACGCACAATGCACACACATGCGTACATACAGTAGAGGTCTCTGACCGAAACTGATCTGAATTAGAACTAAGGTGCATGTTTATGTATTATCTGATTTGTGCAAGTCAGTATTTGATATCTCGAGGCTTTGTGCTCTTTTTTTGTTCCTTTCTCAATGTGCACGACTTTTATAACTCTTATTTTTTACCGTTTCCTCTTTCTTGAAATGTAAAACACCGTTGAGCATTTTTATGGTATACGCGCTACAGAAATAAACATTATTATTATTATTACTATTGTTGTTGTTGTTGTTGTTGTTATCATCATTATTATCATTATTAGCCTTAT
>CM065729.1:33722959-33727959 GCA_033310375.1 Conus canariensis | reverse complement strand
CGCTATAGACTGTCCGGTGGAATTGTGCTTCTTGTAAAGAAAAAGCTGACAAGACTTATTACACATATCATAATTGAATATGACAACTGCTTGGTTCTCAAGATATCGAAACAACTAACGGGTCTCTCTTCTGACTGCTTTTTGATTGGTCTATATATCCCACCTTCAAATAGTGTCTTTTATGCTGAAACTGAAATTGATAATGGGTTATATTTTGGGGACAACTGTATCGCTGATTTATTTGAAGAAAATGGCGAACTACCAAGCATTGTTTTTGGAGATTTGAATGCCAGAACAGGCAATGGTTATGTTTCTGATTAATCTATAGACGACTTTATTGGTGAAGATGCAGAGGATTCGAAGCTGTGTAGTAGATATCGTAAGGAGTCAAAGGATGGTGTAACAAATTAATTTGGTGAATATTCACTCCAAATATGTGATCAATACAACCAAACTATAATGAATGGGCTTGTTTTGGGAGATGGGGGGAGGGGGGCGGGGGGTGGGGGTGGGGGTGGGGCAATTTCACTTACATTGCCTATAATGGATATGGTGTTATTGATTATTGTATCTGAATGTATGTTTCCTGCGAGTTCGTATTTGAAAGTTATTCCCCGAACTGAATCAAAACGTATGTCTGTAGAGATGTTTCTTGAAGTATCAAAGGCCATTGAATTGAAACCCACCTCGACCCATTGTATGATAAGTAAAGTAACTATGTTTGTGTGGAATAATGAAAAGAAAAATTATCATTGTGCAATGTTTAATGATAATGATGTTAAGAAACTCATTCAAGATGCTAGTAATTTAATGGATCTTGATATTGATGCTTAGCTTCATTAGCTTCATTAATTGGTGGTCTCAGGATGGCTGGAAAAAGTATGTTAAAGACGTTTAGGGTAGATAGTTTCAGACAAAAGCCATGGTTTGACAGAGAATGTGCAGAAAAAGACGTGAAATGCGTAAAGCTTTACAAACATTTCACAGAGCTTGCGACAGTATTGCTAAAATGATGTTGATAATGACGGTAAAAAGCTAAAAATGACATATTACAATTATATGTATGTAATTTTAAGGAGACAGTATAAAAATCTGCTTCGCGCTAAGGGGTTCGACCACAAACACTCAATTCTAGATACGCTTGTGAATAGTGGTGGCGATCCTAAATGTTTTTGGGGCACTGTTAAATCTATTCTTACACCTAAACAATTCAAGCATTCATTCGATCACTTCTGATGAATGGTTTAATCATTTCACGATGGTTTTTAATAGTGGTATATCTAACGATACTGATTTAACAGATTTTGAAGATATTTTTCAAGTATCTGTTATCTGTTAAAGTCAACTTGCATGTAGACATAAACTTGGACTGTGTTCCACTAGGCAGAGGGATAGAGCAATGGGAAATTGAGGATGCTATAAAAGCGTTGAAATGTGGAAAAGCATCCGGATCCGATGGATTATGTGGCGAATTTTATAAAATCTCATCTCAAGATGCCATTTTATTTTGAACTCAATACTTCAATAAACTGATTCCGGTAGTTTTCCAAAAAGTTGGTCTGAGTCTATTATTCTACCTGTGTATATAAAGGGTGATCCTGATTGTCCTGACAATTCCAGCGGTATTTCCTTGCTAGATATTGGAGGCGATTGATACAGTTATATCCTTAATAAAAAAAAAAAAAAAAAAAAAAAACCCTTACCGAATGGGTTAAAGATAATGATTTAATTGATTCATCTCAAGCTGGCTTTAGACGAAATCATAGTATAGTTGATCACATTTTTACCCTTCTAGCACTAGTTCAAAAGCAGTTACTTACTTAATTGGAACAAGCTATACGTTGCGTTTATTGATTTCAAAAAGGCCTTCGGCTTAGATAACAGGCAGTACCTTTGGATGATATTATAGAAGAAAGGAATTAGGGGTAAAATGTAGAAAGCTGTCAAAGGCATTATGAAACTGTGAAAGCTAGTGTAAAAGTGAACAGCCAGTGTACTGAACCATCCTACTGTCCTCGGGGCTTGAGACAAGGAGACATCTGCAGTCCAGTGTTTTCACCATCTATTAATGAACTTGTAATAATATTGACGTAATCCGTAACACTGTGTAAAGCTATCCCCACATTTAATTGAAATTTTGATACTCCCTTTTGCTGATGATGTTCTGTTGCTGTCTTCCTCAGTCATTGGTCTGCAATGACAGCTGAATATTTTGAGGGATGCCTCGCATAGAATGAGTTTGATAGTTAATTTAGATAAAACTAAAGTGGTCGTCTTATGCAAAGGTGGTTACATTGTAGCGAGAGAAAAATGGTTCTTTGGTAGCATTAAGCTTGAAGTGGTTAATCAGTATAAACATCTTGGAATCATTTTTTCGTCTTCCATCTCCTTTTCCTACACTATGGTAGACAGAGCAGCGAAAGCAAAAGAGGAGTTGCATGTATCTTAAAACTGTTGTGGTCACTCGGTGAAAAGCATCCAAAAGTGTTCTTCAAATTATTTGATTGTCAGATCCTACCAATGCTAACATACGGCTCAGAAGTTTGGGGATTGATTGCAGACCAGAATTTGATTGAAAAAGTACATCTGTTTACGTTGAAAAGATTGTTAAATGTTAGCGTTAAGACACCTAATGTCCTCGTCCATGGTGAATGTGGTAGATGTCCTCTTTATGTTCATACATATACAAGATGTGTTGTATACAAGATTGGTTGAAACTTTTGAGAATGTCTGATGATCGTCTACCTTTAAAATCCTATAAAATATTGTTAGCTCTCCATTATAAAAATCAGAACAATTGGGTTTCCGCCGTATGCTTTACTTTATACAAATATGGCTTTGGACATGTGTGGGAACACCAAGGTGTTCAAAATATTCACGTTTTTCTCAAATATTTCAAGCAAATGTCAATCGATTGTTTCATACAAGGATGGAAGGCTAAATTGATAGATAAAAGTCGGTTTACATTTTGTGCATCTTTCAAACTATCTTTTGGTACATCTTAATACGTATTCGACCTAAAACAGTGTGTATTTAAAAAAAGACCTTAATCAGATTTAGATTAGGTGCTTCAGCATTACGTACGCATCGTGACCCATAATTCTAATAATGTCTCCCTTAACTGCCCATTTTGTGAGAGGGTGCCAGAAAGCGAACTTCATTTTATATGCGTTTGTCCCAAATACGCAAATGTTGGAGAAAAATACATCCCCCGAAAGTATTACAACCACCCTTCTACTTTCAGATTATCGTTATTGATGTGTGACACTAAATGTATGTGCAGACTGGCAGCATATCTAACTGATACATTTAAAATCCGTAATCTTGCAATTTCGTCTTCAGGTGAGTATGTACGTTAATCACGTTCATTTTCAATGTAGTATCCTGGCATGATTTCCCTTTGTACCCCCTCCCCTTGACATGGGCAGAAGGCCTGGCTCATTAAAACATTTGTCATCTCTCTCTCTCTCTCTCTCTCTCTCTCTCTCTCTCTCTCACACACACACACACACACACACACACACACACACACACACACACACACATACACGCGCACACACACACACACAGACACAGACACACACATACAAACACACACAGACACACAGACACACACACACACACACACACACACACAGAAGTACACACACACACGCGCGCGCGCGCGCGCGCGCACGCACACACACACACACACACACACACACACACACACACACACACACACACACACACACACACTGTCATGCTTTTAATAGCTAAGCCAGCCACAGAGACCATGTGCAACTGGACTTAAATTATATTTTGACCCGAATACATATTTAATCAAAATTGTAAAACGAAAAACCAGAACAAGACTCATTCTTGAAAGTAAGACATATCTGAAATAAAATGTATTCATATGCGTGTTTCTGTTAGTTGAAATAATGATCATTCTAAACACATTATCCCTGTTGGGAAGTCTCATAACGAGATCTTCACAGAGTCATGACTTAGCTGTATAATCCTAACACTCTACAGAAGTTGGTTAACACTCTGTGGCTTGTCACGTGATATGCACCATGGCACACCTTCACTTGTTATAAGATTAAAATGGGTACAAATTCATGACCATTATGTGGCCTGCACATTACCGTTTCCTTTCCCCCTTTTTTCGGTTTTCGAAGACCTTCTTTTTCTAAAGCTGGACAGACTTGGGAGAAATTGCTGTGTTTTAGAATCCCATTATCTTGAAAAGCAAATGCTAACAGAGAAAAGGAAACAAACAAAATTGTAAGGAAATCTTTTTCGTGAACAATTCCAAGGAATTTTTTTTAATGAACAATCGGCATGTGTGCTGAAAGCTAATAGACTGTCATCACAATATCACGCAATGTTTCTAGACAAAAAAGACAAGAAAAATCCAGAAAAAGACATCTTTGAGAAAGCGGACAATTGACTGCAGAAGAATGTACCTCAGAACACAATTGCTTCACAGACATTCGACTCATGACAAAGTGGTATCTCGTAGTACAGCAACAGTACCGCAACTTACTCAATACTGATAAATAACAACAGCACCTAAACACGAAAACTTCCATCATTCCAGCCATCACAGTTAAAGAGCTGAGTCACGTACAAAGAAAAACATTCACCCACACCCCCAACTCCGTCCCCTACCCCATTTTTATCTCTTGCATCCTCCCGTCCCTTGCTACAACCCCCATTATTATTGTTCATCGTTTATTGGACTGTTCTATGGGTGTGGTACAAACTTGCTGATTGCAAATTCAAGTAAATTACAGTGTTTAGCCATGACACAATCTCCCTCTCTCTCTCTCTCTCTCTCTCTCTCTCTCTCTCTCTCTCTCTAATTCCCTTCTTGTCCCTAACGCACCCTCCTTGCCCTCCCTTTCTCCCCGCTTCCCTCTACCTTATGACATCTCTTCTTCACCCCCCCCCCTCCCCCACCTCCAACCGTGCTCTTCTACCTCCAGCTCATCAATTGAATTAAATACTCGAAT
>CM065729.1:33707959-33715459 GCA_033310375.1 Conus canariensis | reverse complement strand
GAAAAACAGAAAAAGGAAGATCATATGGTACAACCCACCATATGATGGACAAGTAAAACAAATGTAGGAAAAGAATTCTTTAAAATCTTGACAACATTATTTCCAAAAGAACACAAACTGTCCAAAATATTCAACAAAAACACCATTAAACTATCATACTCATGTATGCCCAACCTCAAAAACATAATTGACTCATCTAACAAAATGAAAAGCAACACAAAAGAGAAGGGTGCTGAAAGGACATCTTGCAATTGCACCAAAAAAGAACAGTGCCCCCTAAGCAACAAATGTCTCCACAGCAATATTGTATACCAAGCTACGGTAACATCAGAAAATGAAAAAGAAACATACATAGGGATTACTGAAAACACTTTCAAAACCAGATACGCAAACCATAAACAATCATTCAAAAATGAAAAATACAAAAAATCAAACAGAACTGAGTAAATACATCTGGAAACTCAAAGATAAAAAAATAGACTACAGCATATCATGGAAAATCATAAAAAGAGCAACACCATACAACAATATTTAAAAAAAATACAATCTATGCTCCACAGAAAAATGGTTAATATTATGCAAACCATACTTAGCAACTCTGAACACAAAAGTAGAAATAGTGAATAATTGCAGGCACAAGTGGAAATCTTTGCTGGCACATTCCCCCTGAACAGGCCCTAACAAAAACCACAGGCCTCACGTGCAGCAAACGAGATCGGCACGAACACACTGAGATGAAATCAGGTCTCGCACGCCATAAAAGATCGTTGGCGTGCCACAAAAAAGACATCCTGAGGAGAGATATATATCTTATATCTTGAAACAAGCTTGTCGACTGATTTTAGCACTCCATTTTTAAAAATATTTTTTAACAAATGTTGCTCCCCAAGGGGTTGAGCCCTTTCAGATTTTTTAAGGACGTTTTAATACTGTCTATGATATATATATATATATATATATATATATATATATCTATCTCTCTCTCTCTATATATATATATATATATATATATATACAGGAGAGAGAGAGAGAGAGAGAGAGAAATCTTTCTCTCTCTCTCTCTCTCTCTCTCTCTCTCTCTCTCTGTCTCTCTCTGTCTTTGTTTCTCGTGCATGTGCACGTATGTGAGAAGCTTGATAAATAATCAAGGAATCACGTGCTATGTTCGTATTCATTCGTTCATTTCACATTTGACGAGCATCAATATGTAATAGCCTACAACTTATGAGTACCTGTTAACTCCAATTCAGAATATCGCTGACAGTTGCTAGATACTGCTCGTAAATACTTGTGTAGGTGCGCGTGCGCGCGTACACACACACACACACACACACACTCTCTCTCTCTCTCTCTCTCTCTCTCTCTCTCTCTCTCTCTCTCTCTCAAACTTTCATGTTCTGTTCCGATGACAAATTATAAAACAGTTCCTACCTGCATTTCAAGACGATTCTCTACACAAGGCTTGAAATAAATCTTTTGTAGTGTGTGATATAGTATTGTCTCTGATGCAATCCCCAGATACAACATATGGTAACATATTTATATGCATTCTTGCTTAAAATTAAGAATATGTACATGTACTTGCATATTTGTAAGCACACCACACACACACACACACACACACACACACATCATGGATGTCCGTCGCAAAGCGACGATGACGTCAGTGGCGCCTTTGGTGTGTTATGGTTTATGTTTAACACACCTTTTGGACCGAGGACTCGTCCGAGAATAAGTGATTCATTTATTTATAGGTGCATTTGTTAATATTGGGAAATTTCCTTACGATTATGTTGACTTTAACTATTTACCGTTGCGTTCTAAAAATCTCTCTCTCTCTCTCTCTCTCTCTCTCTCTCTCTCTCTCTCTCTCTCTCTCTCTCTCTCTCCACACCATATCATACACACACGAAAATGTTGATCCCTCTTTCTCTATGTCATGACGGCCAATGGCTCCAAGAATAAATCTATGCTCTCCTTTGTCGCATTTTTACTCGTCGTGTTTATGCGTTTGTGTGTGTGTGTGTGTGTGTGTGTGTGTGTGTGTGTGTGTGTTGTGTGTGTGTGTGTATGTGTGTGCCTGTGTGTATGTGTGTGTGTGTGTGTGTGTGTGTGTGTGAGACAGAGAGAGAGAGAGAGAGAGAGAGAGAGATAACGATAACGATAACGATAATTTATTCAAGAAAGGCCACAGCCCCATTTGAAGGGGGTATTGACATGTAACTGATGTAACAATACATTAATATACAAGCACATATAAACAAATTCAAATCAGATAACTCCTCCTCTTGAAGGATTTATACAAATATGAAGCTAGATCACCAACAACATTCTCATTTCTTGACGACAAAAGCAAGACAAGCCTAAAAAATGATGGACGTCGATAATATTTCAAAGGAATATATTTTTGTCTTAAATCTGTAAGCAAAGGACAAACAAATAGAAAATGAAGTTCGTTCTCTGGGGCAGACTTGCACAATGGACATAAAACATCTAATTCTGTATGAACATTATAACGTTGCCTGTGTACAGCAATATCAGATACACCGAATCTAAACTTAGTTAATGCAGATCTGACAAAACTATTAATATTCATCGATAGATAAGGTTCCGCTTCCATTACCTGATTTGACTTTAGATATCGAAACAAAGAAAATCTCTCACTGTTTTTAATATGACTATTCCAGTCTTGCAAGTTGCAATCAATTTATTCTCTGCTTAAAACAAGCCAAAAATGTTGTAACACATCCGACACTCTGTTCTAACCAAACAAACGAAAACCCATAACTACAAAGACATTTACGAACAGAAGTTGCCCAAGTTGATTTACCTCTAGAATCTAAATCAAACAATACTTTGTATGCTTTTGCAGGTAATCTGTGTTCTCCCATACGCACGAGCTTAAGCCAATAACTAATACATTTCACGAATGAATTTACGTAAATGGGATATCTGCCAAGCTCACCATAAACCAAATCATTAGGGGTTCGTCTATCCACATGCAAAAAGCGTTTCATAGCAAACAAATGTAATTTTTCAATTTCATGACCTTTATCCAATCCCCAAATCTCAGCGCCATACTGTACAATAGGCTGCACTTGGGCATCAAACAATTTAAAAAATAATTTAACTGAAACACTTTCAAATTTATAAAGCAAGCTTAAAATAGCTATAACAGCACGCTTTCCTCTGTTAACAAGATCATGACAGGCAAACGTAAAGCTAAGTTTTGTTGAAAAATATATGCCCAAGTACTTGTAAGCATTTACCACGGACAGTTGCGAACTTCCATACGACCACCTTTCACGCGATGCTAAGAAACCACCCTTTCGAAAAACTATAATGTTTGATTTACCCATGTTTACTTTCAAATCCAGTCTATATGCTGCAGAATGCAAATTATTCAATTGGTTTTGTAATCCTACGACAGTTTCAGAGAGCAAGACAATATCATCTGCGAATAACAATATAAATAATTCAATCAAGTCAAAAGTGACACTGTGTCTTCCCTTCTCAATAATTTCTAGTGCTAATTCATTAATATACAATGAAAATAATACTGGGCTGCAGACATCCCCCTGTTTAACACCCTGAGTACATCTGATATAGTCACTAAATTTTGCCCCACATCTTATCGTAGCTTTAACATCTTTGTACATGCATTTTACACAATTATATAATTTACCTTTGATTCCATTTTTTGTAAGTATCGGCCACAAAAGTTTTCTTGAAATGGAGTCAAAGGCCTTTTCAAAGTCTATAAAGGCAACATAAAGCTTACGGTTATTAGAAAATTGTTTCTGGACAGCTGCTAACAGAGTGAACATATGATCAATTGTACAAAAGTTTTTCTTGAACCCTGCCTGGTGGTCACCTGTTATATTGTTTACTTCAATCCATTCTGACAATCTCTTGTTAATTATAGAACCAAATACTTTACTTGCAATATCAGATAAGGAAATTCCTCTGTAATTGTTAGGGTCATTCGTATTGCCTTTTTTAAAGAGAGGGAGAATAAATGATTTGTGCCAATCTTCAGGATAAATTCCATTGTCAAACAAATTATTGAACAATTTAACCAAAAAATCAGTTCCAACATTACCAACATTTTTAAAAAACTCACAAATCATGCCATCTGGACCAGCTGCCTTTCCATTTTTTAGCTTTCTTATTGCACCAACAACTTCAATTTTGCTTATAGGACGATCATAATATTCTATATATCCGTTGTCGCATATTATATCATTTTCTATAATTTCAGTTTCTGTCGTAGAATCCTTATCCAGCACATGCTTAAAATGATTATACCATTCATCTATAGTGATTTTGTTTTGATTATATACTCGCTTTTTAAATACTGTACGTACATTTCTCCAGAACTCTTGCTGACTATCAATACTTGTGATCACTTTTTCAAACAGTAAATCGTTGTGTTGTTTCTTCTTTCTTTGTAATAAATTCTTATACTCACGTCGAGCTACACAGTACAGATGTCGGACATCTTTATCTAATGTGTTGCAAAATGTTCTTAACAATTTTCGTAAATTTTGTCTTTCAATTTTACATTCGGCATCAAACCAATCATTCTGTCGTTTCACTCTGTTTACACAAACTTTACGTTTCATACCGTCAGCAGCTCTCTTTACAGAACTGTTAAACAAGTTAAGTGCATCATTTATATTTACATCTACTAACTCCATAGCACGAAATAACTGGAATTTGATTTCCTGTGAGTTCATTGTGTCTATGAAATTCAAGGCATAATCCTTATCCCACACAAACTTTTCAATATACTCTCTCCTTTTTTCATTTTCATTCACACCCACATTTGTTCCTACAACATTTACGCTAAATTCCAAAGGCATATGATCAGATTCCAATCGTTCTTTCACACACAATTTACAAGAGGAATTTATAAAGTCAAAAAGTTCACATGATGCTATAAAGTAATCATTCACACTACAACCTGATTCACACACATATGTAAAGTGACCGCTGATGTCACTCGAACAAAGACCATTAAGAATGTACAGACCCAAAGCATTACACATGTTTAACAGACGTTTACCATATTCATTCAACACCTTGTCTTGAGACTGTCGTTTAACTTCAGACGAATCAAATTTGTCAAACCATGAAAACATTTTAATATTGTCATCACATTCTGGAGATATGTCTGCTGTTCGACCGTTAAAGTCGCCACACATCAATAATGACATCTTATCACTGACACATATATTATTTACAGTACAATCCTCAATTTGACTGATCCCATTATCCACGTTTAACACAGAATAGTATGGCGACTTCTCGGGTGGAACATATGTACATAAATATAAGATATCATTTGATAAGCAGAACAAATTTTTATCAAGAACAAATAATAACACATTATCATAATGAACAACAACTTGTTTCACAAATTTCACAAGACTATTCCTGATTAAACATATTACTCCCCCTGATCTCCTTCCTCGTTCAGTAAATCGTAAAGCTGGCTTTACAAACACAGCATGGTCACTAAACACAGTAGACTGGAAATCATCAACAAAAGTCTCAACAAGACAGACAAAATCAAAAGATGACACATAATCAATGAAATCAATATTAGAAAGCTTCGACAATATACCGCCTATGTTCCAATGGAGAAAAGAATAGTTATTAATAACGGGCGTATTTATTGTAACTGGTGTGATTACAGTGGCTGGCATGACCGTAGTGGTTAGTGAATTAATGTTTATTTGTGGATCATAAACCTCATCTGCCATTACAAGCTGTACAACTGGAACACAATCCTCACAGGCACGCACATTTTTATTGACACATTCACAGCCACGCTCACAACTTGGCACGATTTTTTCATCACCCAGAGGTACACGAGCACCAGAGACATCATTCCTGTGAGAGGTCGACCCATCTGTCGTCACGGAGCACGAGCTCACCTTGTCCACAATACCATTTGTATTTTCACGTGTTGAGTTCAGCCCAGCTTGCCGTTTTCTTATCACCGGTGTAGCCCTATCAAAAATATCCCTCTCCAGTATACCCCTCTCAAAATTTCCACCAGGGGCATACACGTTGTAATTCGCATACTTATTTCCATATAGAGGCCGGCCGAATCCCTAGGCTTCTACAATATTTTTCTCATCACCTGTCAGGACAAACTTTCTGCCATCAATGAACAAGTGGTCAAAGACCATGGTGGCTCTTTTCCCCTGGTCTCTGGCAGCCTTAAGATGAGTTAGCAGCAACTTTCTGACAGCCCGCACCCTCTGGGAAAAGTCCTCCCCCACAAACACGCCGGTGCCCTTCAGCTTTGACTTTGCCTTTAAGATCTTCATTCTGTCTTTGTAGAGGGTGCATCTGGCTATTATGGGAGAGTCTTTCTTAGAGTTCAAGCGATGCACTATATCCACTGGACATTCATTTAGTTCCAGTTTGTCAGTTATCATCTCTCTCACAGATTGTTCACATTCATCAGCCGTTTCGTTATCAGGCCTGGGAATACCATGTATAATGATATTATTACGTTTTGAACGACATTCCAAGTCATCTGTTTTTGCCTCTAATTTTCTCACATCTTGTTGAAGTTTTTGATTTGCTTCTGTAAGGATCCTATTAGACTCTTTTAACATGCACACTTCTTCACTCAAGGATCTAACCTCATTGCTCAGATCAGAAAAAGATCGCCTTATCTCATTAATATCTTCCTGCATGTTGTCAAACTTTGTATTCAATGAGTTCATGTTTGTACTTAACTTGTTCAGCACAGTCATCATGTCCGTCATTGTCGGTTCGGCCATTACAGATCCACTCCCACCTGTTCCTTGTCTCTCCGTCTGCACGTTGTCCCGCTGCTCGACTCCATGTCTGTCCAGACTCGCTCTCCTAGAGTCACTCGTGCTCGTCAGGCGGCTCTGCTTCACGCTGGCACTCTTCGGCGGCCCTGGATTTTTCTCTATATCATTGCACTGCATCAGTAAGTTACTGAAAAAAAATCACAGTGAGGGTCAGGCCAACCATGACACCGTCCAGACGACACCTCGGCTTCAATGTCCGACAGCGCAATACTTCCCTCTTCTTTGCTCGACGATACATAAAGTTAATAAAAACAGCTATGAAGCAGCCACATTGTGCCCGGAACGCAAAGGGAGTGGTTGGCATGGTCCACTATCTTCCTGCTGGCCAACTTTCAGCACTGACAACAGTCACTGACAGTAGAAATGACCATCAAAAACGGGAGCAATGTGAAACACGTCTTACTCAGATCAGTGCACCAATACAACCCCCGAGAGAGAGAGAGAGAGAGAGAGAGAGAGAGAGAGAGAGAGAGAGAGAGAGAGTGATAAGAAAAAGAAAACACACGAGAAGTTTTATGTCACAGGTCAAAGTTTATTTGCGAAATCAAACCAAAGAGCCTTCTCTCTCTCTCTCTCTCTCTCTCTCTCTCTCTCTCTCTCTCTCTCTCTCTCTCTCTCTCTTCTCTGTGTGACTCTCTTT
>CM065729.1:33695459-33702959 GCA_033310375.1 Conus canariensis | reverse complement strand
AATTAAAAGAATAACTTCCCACAACTGTTTTCCGAGTTTTGGGGGATTTTCACCAATGAAATCACTATCTTCAAATACATGACCTGCCCCTAAGTTGACGTCACATTTCTGGCCTTTGTGCTCACCCGTGATCTTATCTATGCGCCAGCTGGAAGCCGCCAAATAGTCCCATTCCTTGACTTTAATTTGTCTGCTTGGAACCACCTGGCTTGCACCCTGATGGCCATATGAAAGGTAATGAGGAAAATCAACTTTCAAAAACACTAGAAATTATCAAAACATTCTAATTGCGCCAGTCTATGAATACACGGCTTTTTAAGCAAGGCCTTGGTGCATTAAGTTTGGGTGTGCAGCCTCTTCGTAACTTGGGCTGTTTAGCATGCAACAGGCCGCCATTTTTTGACAGCGCATGTCGATAGAAACACTATAGTGAGTTGCTTGCTTGCATATTTTTTACATGCCTGTGACTTCCCCCTCTCGTCCAACATCACTCCACTCCTTCAAAATGCTCCAAGTGTCCCAAAGGATGAAACACATGGATCAAATCATATTGTACCTGAATAGGAAAGGGGGAGGGGGGGGGGGGGGCAGACTCCCCATCTCCCCCGTGTTCCAAAGCCAACACCCTGTGAGTGATTCGGGGCATGATCTAAAAGAACCCATGGAGGGTGCCCGTTTCTATCCCCCCCCCCCCCCCCCTCCCCGTCCTCCGTCACATGAGGAGAGTAAATCTGGGAACGTGCCTATATTATTGACTCCATGGAGTGTCTGCAGGCCACGCTCCCAATCACTGACCAGGAAGTGGTTCAGGGACAGGAGTTTGGGGGAGTGGTTGTTCTGGCTCTGGTCCAGATTCAGGGGTGTGGTTTGGGGCATGGGGTGATTACGGAACGCCACACCAGGGGTGTGGTTTGGGGCATGGGGTGATTACGGAACGCCACACCAGGGGTGTGGTTTGGGGCATGGGGTGATTACGGAACGCCACACCAGGGGTGTGGTTTGGGGCATGGGGTAATTACGGAACGTCACACCGGACCCCGTTAGCCTGTGCCTGAACCCTAACGGGACAAACCCACTCTGTACCTCTCGCCAGGGATTACCTCTCTGCATCACTCAAAACAGTGCACACACAACACACACACACACACACACACACACACACACACACACACAAGGCGCGCGCGCCCCGGCCTGCCCGCACGCTCACACACACTCATACACCACACACACACACACACACACATACACACACGCAACCGGCCACACACACACACACACACACACACACACACACACACGCACGCACGCACGCACGCACACACACACACACACACACACACACACACACACATGATGGCGGCCACGGTCAACAACTGGAGCAGAAGCTAGCTGAGTTGTTTGTAAAGTTTAAAAAAAAAAAATGATGACCAGGATGACAAAAACAAGAAATGCGAGAGATAAGCCATCAACTTTGGCATGGAAAAAAGTAACAGCAGTTTGCAAAATGTTCAATCGACTGTAATAAGCCAATCGAATGTTCGAAGCGGTGGTGACCGTTTAGTAACCCAAACAAAAATGTCCGGTACGCCTGCCGACAATAAAGGCCCCGCAGAAGACAGCCCGAAAAGAGAAGCGGGAAGTAACACTGACGACTTCAAAGCTCTCATAATGACTCTGAGCGAACGAATCTCGAGTCTAGAGAAAATAGTTGAAAAACAGACCAAAATAATTGAATCGAACCTCAAGATAGCGAAAGGCGAAAGTGTCGCTATTCAGACCGAATCGACCAAAACATCCTTCGCAACGCTTCACCGCTCCTATGCAAAAGTTGCATCAACATCGCTGCCGGCAAAAACTCCTCCCCAACACAAGGGCGTGGATGAATTGTGCGAGCCGTACATTAGGCCAAGCAAAGAAAATAACCTAATGAAACAAAACTACAAAGAACAAAAACTGAATTGTGACTTAAAGAATCAAAGCAACGTCAAACAAGGTTCTGCAAAATTGCGTAACACATCTGTGGAACAAAAGATAGAAAACTCCCAGTCCACATACAAACAAAACGTCAAGCAAAAACACTGGCACAACAAAGAAATACGTATCCCATTCTATTTCTACATCTGGTGGCGACTTGCCTCGTGCCCTCCTGATACATGACAGTATCATGAAGAAGGTTGATGCACGGAGACTTGGCCTGTCACACGGTCTGCAGGTGGCAAAGAGAAAAGCTTATCAGATTGAGCATTGCACACGCGCTCTGAACGAGGCAAAAGTATCTCTGAATCCTGAACCCGAATGTGTAGTTCTGCATGTAGGAGTGAACGATTTGAAGGGGAAAGATCCGGAGAAATGCAGTACGGAAATGCAGAAATGCGTCAAGGAGGCCAAAGGTCAATTTCCCAAAGCCAAGATCGTAGTAAGTCAAGTGGCTCCTGTCAAAAATAAAACACTAGACATTAAGAAAGATCCGTTCAACGCAATGACAAGACAGAAACTACAGACAGAAAACGACATTACTTTCGTCTCCTTTAACGAGTTGAGGATGGAAGACAGAAGAGTCCTGACAGCTGACGACGTTCACCCCACGACCAGAGGAGCGAGCACCATCGCGAGGACCCTGGGCAAACACCTGCATGGAATGCTTTGGGAAAAGCCACGGAGGAGACCCGCAACCTTTCGTTACAGTTGCCAAGGTTTTCACCCTCCGCATTTTCCACGTCCTTGGTTCTACCAAACTGGTCCTACTTTGACTCTCAGCTGTTTACAGTCAATCATCAAGATTTTCTGTTTTCATCTATAGTCATCTCTAAGATAGTTAATGTCTAAATGATATAAATTATTGTGATATATAAATGAAAGCACATAAAAAGCCAACCATTACATTTCCACAGTGGAATTGTCATTCTATAACGAAAAATCTATCATACTTAAATCAATATTTAGTAACAAATAAGTTTCATGTTTTATTACTACAATCTTTAAATGTGAGCTGTGATAAATTACCATATCTACCTGGATTTTACCACCCTCCAGTTTACGAACAATGTGTAGACAGAGTGCAAACAGCCATTTATGTGCGTGAAGACCTGGGCTTTTGTGAAAGAACTCCACCAGTATGTAATAATATTTCCTCTTGTGTCATGCTGTGCAGCCATGGTTAAGTTCACTTCATCCTTGATTCTTAATGTTGCTTCAATTTCTCTTCCAAAAGGTCCTGATAACAAGAACACTGAATGGTTGAAAGGGTTCCAAGATCAAACGGATAAGTGGGTTATTGGAGGTGATTTTAATGCACATGCCCCTTTCTGGGATAAGAGTTGTTCCTATATTTCTAATAACCGTGTGTTCGATAACATAGCGGATTATGTTCTTTACATACTGAATAATGGAAATATAACTCGTATTCCAGATATATCTAACCATAATCCCTCAGCCATTGATTTAACTTTCGTATCTCCATCATTGGTAGTCAACGCAGTGTGGGAAACGGGAGATGACTCTTTAGGATCAGATCATATTCCAGCAGAAGAAGAAGAAAACAGAGAAGATGTTATTCCAAAGTATAATTACAAGTTTGCAGATTGGTCACTCTTCAAAGACATCCTTGAAAACATAGATTTAGATTATTCTACTGGAGAAAATATAGACAATCAGTATGATAAATCCTGTAAATTTATCCTAACAGCAGCTGATAAATCGATCCCAAAAATAAAAAACACGAAATCTAAAAAACACAATGGAAATGTGTGGTGGAACAAGGAATGTAAACGCGCAAATAACAAGACAAAAAAAAGAAAGATTTAAGATATATTGTAAAAAAAAAAAGATCAGCAAGTAATCATGAAAAGACGGGTAAAGAAAGTGATGATGCAACAGAATATGCAAAATTGAAACACTGGAAAGATTTCTGTAACTCTGAAGTAAAACATTGTAAGGATATGGGAAAAGTGTGGGAAGAACTGAAAGCTATGAAAAATGGATTGACATCACCAGAGTATCCCATAAAAATAGATAACAACAATCTATCCATTGCTGAAGAGAAAGCAGAAGTTTTTGTAAACCTATTCGCTGATGTCAGCCGCCCTGAGGGTCTAACAAACACTGACCGAACTTACAGAGAAAAAGAAGAAAGTAATATAACATATGATTATCCACGCATTAACATTAATGCTCCTATAACTGTACAAGAAACGCACATTAGATCTGAAATAAAAATGAGGTCAGATATTGATTTTCCTAAAAGAGCAAAATCTATAGTTTCTCAAAAAACACTGGCAACTTACACGTCAAAAAGTATTACTGATTCTGGAGTTTCAATCGATAACGATGCACTATCCATTAGACCGTTATTTTCTCCTATACCACCATGGGAGCTTAATAAAGCACATTTTGATATAAAAAATACCAATATCAAAAAAGATGAAAACATAAGCATGTTAGCAAGCTATATCAAATGCCATGTTGAAAAGAACTATTCAAATTATTTGAAAGTATTCACAGACGGTTCGTGCATTGATAAACAATCAGGTTGTGCATTCTTAATACCAGAGTTAAGAGTAGATGAATCATTTTATATCGGAATTAACAAATCGATATTTACAGAAGAATTAACAGCGATACTCCTGGTTTTAAATTACCTTTTAAACTTTCCAAAAACAATATTTCAAATTTTGTTCTGTGTTGATTGTAAATCAGCTCTTCAGGCATTAAAAGTTTTTCAATTGCACACAAGACCTGAAATGATCATAGAGATAAGTTGTATGATACACATGTTAATTGCAAGAGGAACCCATGTCGCTTTTTGTTGCATTCCTTCACATTGTTCTTTTCATTATAATGAAAAAGTAGACAGGGCAGCTAAACGTGGAGCAAAAATAGTTTTGATTCAGAATTGTTTGATTTCCCCTTATCAGTACATGAACAGTGTAACTTAGTTAAGTCGCATATCTGGAAAGCTTTCGAATATAGTATGGTAGATCACGTCTATAAAGAACAGTTTGATATTAAAAGAATCAAAGAGAATTTTAACCTTAATAGAAAATTACTCTCATTAATGACACAGGTGGAAACTTAATGCATTTAAAACAAAATATGTAAAAAAAAACAACAACAAAAAAACGTAGTTTGCGTATGTGGAAACAAAATTACTCCAGTTCATATTGTTTCATGCAATGATAAGAAAAAAAAATCATTCCAGTATTGAAGCAAAATACTGTGCAGGCCATTTTTGAGTCACCAGCTTTAACGTACGAATTCTTTGTACACTTAGAACGCACCCCTATTGGAAAATACTTAATATTTTTTATTAACTTTATTTGCGGGGCATAAGAAAGGAAGAGGAGGGGGGGGGGGGGGGGGGGGGGGAGCAAAGGATTAAAAAAAAAATTGTTTATTTATTTTTTTCTTTTCTTTCTTTAATACTGTCATCCGTTTTGACTTTAATTGATTAGTTAGTTGTTGGTTATAAGTATTTTGTTTCATGTTAATCTTCACTTATGACTTATGTAAAGATATTCACACACTTACACATCCACAACTCTCTCACTCATACACACACAGGCAGGCACACACACACACACACACACACACACACACACACACAGCACACACACACACACACACACACACACACACACACACACACACACATTCGCGTGCACGCGCTCCCATACATATACACATACACACATTATGTGCACGCTCGCAATTACTTCCGTACACATTCACTTTTTGTGTGTGTGTGTCTAATATCACGAATAGTGGATAGACGTTAAATGAAGGACACACACACACACACACACACACAACCACACATGCACACATGGCATCCACGCTCCCTTCCCCACCACATCCCCTGCCACACCTCACCCCTTTCCACAACAGATCAGAGCGAGACAATCCCGTTTACTGGGGCGGCATCCTCACCCAGGCCGACCCAGGATGTCTCCGGGGACCGTGCTGACTGTTTATCATGCATGCAGGAGGGCTTTCAGTCTGACGTGGCTGTGAGCCTTTTTGCCAACCTTGTGTCTCTTCCTGCACGTCTTCACACCATTGTGCTGTTCCTGTATGTGCTGCCACATTCTCTGATATGCACGCATAATCGGAGAGAGAGAGAGAGAGAGAGAGAGAGAGAGAGAGACTCATGAACGCGCGCGTACACACACGTTCTCTCCTCTCTCTCTCTCTCTCTCTCTCTCTCTCTCTCTCTCTCACACACACACACACACACACACACACACACACGAAGAGAAAGAGATAAGGCCAACAACTGTTGGTTGCTTCTGCCGTGACAACACAGAAAGAAACGACCTCGTAATCGGAAAAAAAGGACAGTGTCTATTCAACAGTAAGGAATCAGTTTCACATCGCAGGCGGCATCAGCAGGCAATCATGCTCCCACTGCAAGCCATGCGCTCGGACAACTCTGGAAAACGCCACATCAGCAGAATCGAACGGCGGTGGCATTATCCAAGTATTGTCCCACACTCTACATTCCTCCTCCTCCTCTGCATCTCCCAAGAGACCGCTTCAAGACCATTCCACGTATTCGGGTCACAACCTCGCCCCAATCGACCTGGAATTTCCCTGGGGGGCCGTTTTGGCTCTTTACCATGCATAGAGGAGTACATCCTCGCGCCACTGTCACGTGAGCTTCTTTGTTTCTGGGCCTTTCATGGAGTCAGGGCTATGGAGAGTTATGAGGGAGCCAGCTAAAAACCGTATATACCACAAACGCGAACAGAAAAGAGAGAGAGAGAGAGATGGGGGCAAGACGAAACAGAGTTGGAGAGACAGAGTGAGACAGACAGACAGAGAAAGGGGAGGGAGGAAGATGGAAGGACGGAGGGGATGGGGCAGTAGTAAGGACAGAGGTGAAGAGACACAGAGGGGGTGAATCTCACTCTCTAAACTTCCAGACGAAAAAAAGACAAAAACAGCTATTCCTAGATATTGCTCCACATGTTAGTTTTGTTGTTGTTGTTGATTTATAGTCTGTTCACACTTGGTGATATTAGACTTTACGGGGGAGGGGGGGGGGGAGGAAAAGGTAAGAAATAATGTCAAGAACAGTACAAATTTAAATATAAACTACACTATCATAATTATAAAAAATAAGCTAATTTGAGATTGAGAGATAATTTTTGCAACCTCAACAATTTCTGAACTGAAAGAAATAGCGTGAACCGGTTTATATTTCGAAATTTCAATGTTTGCTTTTGAATAAAGAGCATTTAAAATGGAGCAATGGAAAAGTATATGTTCACCAGATAATGGCTTAGAACATGCACACGCTATATTCTGGGAATATTTGGTCTTCCAAGAGTTCAAACGTATCTTGTATATTAAACTAGAAATATGTCTAGGATATGTTTCCATTACACATTTATCTTGAGACTTCTCAATTCGGAAACAGCTTTCCAATAACGAATGTATTTCATATATATCTAACTTCAAATTATTTTTGCAGCATTGCCCATTACCCTGCGTCTGGCTAGT
>CM065729.1:33672959-33682959 GCA_033310375.1 Conus canariensis | reverse complement strand
GAAGCCGTCGCGTCTCACCGCACACGTGCATAGACATGACAGTTCATCACCGAACAAACTTAAAGTCACATCAGATTGTTTTGTTCCAGAGGCCTGCCCTTCCCCTTCCCTTTCTCTCCCCCCCCCCCCCCCCAAAAAAAAAAAAAAAAAAAAAGGTTCAAAGATGTAAACGAATGGGTTTGAGATTTGTGTAGATCTAGTGTTGTGTCCTCGTCCATCTTCTTTTTCACGTGTTACGAAAAAAAAAAAAACCACTTAAAAAGATAGAGATTGTCTGGAGGAGTTCTTCGAGGACTTCTGAAAACTCGCCACACGGTTTTCGCAAACCTATCAGGAGGGAAAGGTAACTTCGCTTTCACATAAGCATGAATTTGGTATTGCACGACAAATTGAAAGCAACCTGCAGTGTTGAAATCAAGAACTTAGAATACTTTTTTTTAAAGTGTACAAGACAATACTTTGCAAACGGGAAAGAGTAGTAAGTTCATAGCCATTTTGTACCAAAGTGGTATATATATATTGTTTATTCTTGAATTTGTATCTTCGTTTGTACCACTTTGGCATAAACAAGAGACTATCCAACCTGTCATGCAACGAAAGAGTATTCAATAACGCAGCAGTAGAATACCAAGAGGCGCTGCAAAGAAGTGGTTACAACTACAAATTACAACACAACCCAGACAACAACATGAACAAAAGTAAGAAGAACAGGAAAAGGAAAATCATATGGTACAACCCTCCATATGACGGAAAACTTAAAACAAACATATGGAAAGAATTCTTCAACATCCTAACAACATCGTTCCCAAAAGAGCACAAATTGTCCAAAATATTCAACAAAAACACCGTCAAACTATCATATTCATGTATGCCCAACCTCAAAAATCTAACTGATGCATCCAACAAAATAAAAACCAATTCAGCAAAGAAGGGTGAAGAAAGGAAATCTTGCAACTGCACCAAAAAAGAACTGTGCCCCTTAAGCAACAAATGCCTCTACAACAATATTGTATACCAAGCCACTGTGACATCAGAAAATGAAAAAAGAAACATATATAGGATGGATTACTGAAAACCACTTTAAAACCAGATATGCAAACCACAAACAGTCATTCAATAAAGTAAAATACAAAAACCAAACAGAACTGAGCAAACACATTTGGAAACTCAAAGATGCAAAAATAAACTATAATATATCCTGGAAAATCATAAAAAGAGCATCACCATACAGCAACATTTCAAAAAGATGCAACTTACGTTTAACTGAAAAATGGTTAATACTATGTAAACCACACTTAGCAACTCTAAACACTAAAACAGAAATAGTAAACAACTGCAGGAACAAGTGGAAATCGTTGTTAGTGAACACACCCCAAGCAATAACCTGAAAATTCCCCAAAAAACACGTGCAATTTACCAGCACGTAAAAACAGCAATAACTGAGCCCCACACGCTATAAAACACCGGCGGTGGGTGACCCAAGTATTCATCCTGACGAGAGCCCAGCAGCTTGAAACAGATCTGCAGATACTTTTAGACTCCTTTTAATTCGTTGATTTTTAACAAATGTTGCTCCCCAAGGGGTTGAGCACTTTTGAAACTGTTTTAGGCTTAACAGCTATACTCCTTCTCTCTCTCTCTCTCTCTCTCTCTCCTCTCTCTCTATGAAGTTGCAAAGTGAGACGACTGCAGGCGGAAATCTAAATAAATCTTAAATAAATGTTATCGAACCGCCCAGAGAAACGTGGACAAACGAGTCACAAGACAAAACACAACGCGTTTCGACCTCTTGGGTCTTCCTCAGGTGAGAAACAGACGAATAAAACAATGAAAATTCACTTAGCTTTGATCGCTTCAGATCGCTTCAGAGTTCAGCGCAAGGAAGAAGGCCTCCTTGCGCTGAACTCTGAAGCGATCTGAAGCGATCAAAGCTAAGTGAATTTTCATTGTTTTATTCGTCTGTTTCTCACCTGAGGAAGACCCAAGAGGTCGAAACGCGTTGTGTTTTGTCTTGTGACTCGTTTGTCCACGTTTCTCTGGGCGGTTCGATAACATTTATTTAAGATTTATATATATTCAATTATAAGCAAAGCTTGCTCTTATGTCTTAGATTGAAGAAATAGGGGGAGATAAGCATTCATATCTGCAGTGGTAGATAATTCTGCCTAACTAACAGTATGTGCTTGAGTGGGTGAATGGGGAATAATAAATGCTTCTCAAAATGCTGGAACGGTGCTCGGTTACTTATCCTTGGAATTTATTAGTTTATATATCTGTGTGTGTGTGTGTGTGTGTGTGTGTGTGTGTGTGTGTGTGTGTGTGTGTGTGTGTGTTATAAACGTTTAAATGAATAAATAAATTAATTGATTGACCGACTCATTAATTTGTCAATTAATTAATATAGAAAGGAATAAAGAGACAAACGAGAGAGAGAGAGAGAGAGAGTCAATTTAATCCGAATTGAAAATAAGACAAAATCCTCACTGGAAACGGAAACGTTTGGACGTCATGACAATCTTCTGCAACCAGTTTTCTGACAAACATAGCGTAGAGACAGGCATCCGAGGTACTTGACGTGTTCTATTTCATTAAATAATAAGCAAATCATATCTGATGAAAACCAATACCCATGTTTTAGCGGACATGTTTAAGCCCACAGATAACTATCAGCTACTACAGTTCTCAATTTCTTGATGACGGCATCAGAACACGCGGCGTGTCCCGCCAGAGAGCGCCGTCAGAGTGCGCCATCAGCAGACGACTCTCTGGCTGTACCACCGAAGGGGAAACAATCAGGGGCTGTCAACAACACTCAGACCACATTCTCCCCATACCGGAAAAGCACGCCTCGCTTCTCTCCATTGCAGCTGACAGGGGGCGCTACAGGTCTTCCGGTAAATTCCGAGACGCCCAGTTAGAATTCTTATCGCTTGGTGCTGATGCCTTGTCCAGAGTCTGTCAAAATGGAATTCCCCTTGCTTGCTTTCTTTCCCCTTCCCCCCCCCCCCCCCCCTCCTTAATATAATCTTCTGGTTACAGACGAGAGAGAGAGAGAGAGAGAGAGAGAGAGAGAGAGAGAGAGAGACAGACAGGACAGACAGACAGACAGACAGAGACAGAACGAGAGACAGACAGACAGACAGACAGACAGAGAGAGAGAGAGAGAGAGAGAGAGAGGGGGGGAGACAGCGAGAGCAAATCTTTCAAATGAGGGTAAAGAATAAGCATTTTTTTCACAGTTTGGCCTCACATAAGGCAATGGCGTAGGTGATTACAATATACAGATGGAGAAAAGCAAACAAGATAAAAAAAAATATATATATATAAAGAGAAGGATCAAATTACAATCAAAATACCCTCAAACATGAATTCAATGGACAGCACAAAAAGATGGCAATACATGAGCTGAAATGAAAGGCTGGGAAGGGAAGGGAACAGGCTGGCAGGAGGACGAAGGCGGGGAGGAAGGGGATGGGGGAGGCGGGGAGGACGGGCTTGAAAAAGTTGGAACGGGTGAAGTCAAATAACGAGAATTCCGTCTCTGTTGAGTACATGCATCGTGACGGTGGTAAGAACATCATACATACTAACACACACACATATACACACACGCGCGCGCGCGCACCTGCTCTGTAGGTGATATAAAACTGTTAAGAAAAAAAATGTTATGAAGGAAGCAGATAAGACGAGAGAGAGAGAGAGAGAGAGGAGAGAGGAGGGGGGGGGAGGAGGAGAGAGCGAGACAGACAGAGATAGAGACAGAGATAGAGACAGAGATAGAGAGAAGTGAGAGAAGGGGGAGAGGATTCGGAGGGGTACGTGATGCAGATAGGGCTCTATGTGTGAGAGAGAGAGCAGAGAGAGAGAGAGAGAGAGAGAGAGAGAGAGAGAGAGACAGACAGACAGACAGACAGACAGACAGAGACAGAGAGACAGACAGACAGACAGACAGACAGACAGAAATGCAGACAGACAGACAGAAGACAGACGGAGAAGATAGAAAGAGACAGAGATAGAGACAGAGAGAGACAGAGAGAAGTGAGAGAAGGGGGAGAGGATTCGGAGGGGTAAGTGATGTAGATAGGGATCTATGAGAGAGAGAGAGAGAGAGAGAGAGAGAGAGAGAGAGAGAGGAGAGAAAAAAGACAGATAGACAGACAGACGGAGATAGAGACAGAGATAGAGACAGAGAGAAGTGAGAGAAGGGGGAGAGGATTCGGAGGGGTAAGTGATGCAGATAGGGATCTATGAGAGAGAGAGAAGAGAGAGAGAGAGAGAGAGAGAGAGAGAGAGAGAGAGAAAACAGACAGATAGACAGACAGACGGAGATAGAGACAGAGATAGAGACAGAGATAGAGACAGAGAGAAGTGAGAGAAGGGGGAGAGGATTCGGAGGGGTAAGTGATGCAGACAGGGCTCTATGAGAGAGAGAGAGAGAGAGAGAGAGAGAGAGAGAGAGAGAGAGAGAGAGAGAGAGAGAGAGAGAGAGAGAGAGAACGAAACGTCGGGGATATACTGATAGGTTTCACAGAATTTCGACTGCTCTATTTCCATTTGTATCTAAAACAATGTGCAGACGCGGTCCCCTCTAACCCATTCGCCTTCCACTTCTTAAGTCTTACCTCCTCTCAACTGGCTTCTATGACTCTGAGATGGTCCTGATAACTGTTGAGAAGTATACATCAGACAATGTGTGTGCGTGCGTGCGTGCGTGCGTGCGTGTGTGTGTGTGTGTGTGTGTGTGTGTGTGTGTGTGTGTGTGTGTGTGTGTGTGTGTGTGTGTGTGTGTGTGTGTGTTTCAAACAACTACCGTGTTTGCCTCAATGTTCAAAGGGTATGAAACAGAAAGAAGCGAAGCTGATTCGAGTAGGGTTTGGATTCTCTCAGCGTTCTTTGGCTATTCTATCTCACGCTCTTTGATTTGCTCCCCTACACCGAGTCGCCCAGTGTGCTACTATAGACGTTCGCGCGACTGGTGCACAGTAGGTCAGACGTTAATCTGTGCCCAGATGACTGTGAGGTCACTGCATAGCTAAAATATATTTTCACAAACAAATACATTTCCTAAACCCAGTCAAGATTTAAGATACAACCAGCCGCCGTGGCAACGTGGTTAGCGCCATAGACTCCCGGCTGGGAGGTTGTGGGTTCGACTCCCATCAGAGTCATTTTCTTGTCGGATTTTTCTGCCCCAAACCGGCTCCTACCTAGAGTTGAGTTTGCTATGGGCTCAACTGGGAAGACTGGGACCACACAATCGGGTTTTATCCACTTAATGGATGCGTCTCAGAGAGTGTCGCTCAAATTTCCTGACCGACACAGCAGGTGTCTGTATCTCTTGGGTATGGTTAACGCCGGGATATATTATGAATATAAGCGTAGAATACAGCCCTGTCATGTAGTCTTGGACATCATCATCATCATCATCCTCATCTGTCAGGTCACCGGGTTCGACAAATCATTGGATGATATCGTTGGCCGGACGTGGTGCCGCCGTCTGGAGGGAGAGCTTACTCACGCCGGCTCTGCGACTAAGCAATTATTGTCGTCAGTAGGGGTTTAGTAAGTGTTGTCCTGCGTATGCTTGGTCAGAACAGGCGCCACTGAACACCACTCAAGTGACTCGGCAGCAGTGCAGTGTCTCCTCTGGTGGGTTGTCTTATCACGACTTGACAGTGACTGCTCCCTGTAGATTGCCGGTATCGGGCTGTGGCTGTGACGAGGGACAGGAATGAGCAGCGTGCGCACAACGCCACTGAGGCTGCACAGAAGATGGGACAGAAAAAAAAAAATCAACCAACAGACAAGTATCAATGCAAATTGATTTTCATTATCAGAGGCTGCTCAGGATTGTTTGCCGTTTCTGCACCAATCATTTAACTTTTCTAGCACTCTTGCTGAAATCAAAACTCTCTCTCTCTCTCTCTCTCTCTCTCTCTCTCTCTCTCTCTCTCTCTCTCTCTCTCTCTCTCTCTGTATTGTGTGTATCCGTCTTCAGTACGGGGCTTCAACCTTATTCAAACAAATTTCGAGAAACTTTCTGTTTCACACACACACCACACACACACACACCACCACACACACACCACACACACACACACCACGCACGCACGCACGCACGCACACACACACACACACACACACACACACACACACACACGGAAAGAGGAAGGGGATATGTAGAAGAAAGAGAAGGGGGGGGGGGGGGGGGTCAGTTTGAGGGAAAAAGAGAGAGGGGATGATGAAGAGGAACAGAGAGGAGGGGTAGCGGGAAACAGAGAGGTGGAGGTGCAGACAGTAAGTGAAGGAGAGACAACCAGACAGACAGACAGAGCGACAGACAGAGAAGAATGATCAAGAAAGGGGAGGGGAAGAGGGAAAAGAGAGAGGTGGAAAGGACGGGAACGGAGAAAGGAGTAGTGGAAGAGAGAGAAGAGGGAGAGAGAAGAGAGAGAGAGAGAGAGAGAGAGAGAGAGAGAGAGAGAGAGAGAGAGAGAGGCTGGACGGCCAGACAGAGAGACAGAGACAAGGACAGACACACAGAGAGAGGAGAGAGAGAGAGAGAGAGAGAGAGAGAGAGAGAGAGAGAGAGGAGAGTGGTAAGCGTGTGTGATCGTGAAGATAAGACTTACCTCCGATGCCCCCTGGTTTATGAGGTGATCATTTCACTTCTTGGCAATAAATCAGACTTTAGGAGATAATGCAACGACGTGCAGTTGAACGAAGGCCAAAATAATTACAGTTGAATATATTCAGCATTAAAGGGGTTTTGACTGGAGCGATAACTGGAGCGTTAAGTGGTTGTGTGTGTGTGTGTGTGTGTGTGTGGTGTGTGTGTGTGTGTGTGTGTGTGTGTGTGTGTGTGTGTGTGTGAGAGAGAGAGAGAGAGGAGTGTGTGTGTGTGTGTGTGTGTGTGTGCGTGTGTGTGTGCGTGTGTGTGTGTGTGTGGTGTGTGTGTGTGTGTGTGTGTGTGTGTGTGTGTGTGTGTGTGTGTGTGTGTGTGTGTGTTCGTGGGCCTGAGTCTGTGTGTGTCTATCTGTGTATGTCTGTGTCTGTGTGTTTATCTGAGGATAATACGGATATGTGCGTATAAATGAATTAACAAAAGAAATGTAAACAAGGCATTTTAACGTTAGTAACAATTTAAAGATTTTCTTGGTAATCATCCTTCAACCCCCTTCCTACTCAAGATTCCTGCTTCCTACCCCCTCTTTGTCTCTTCTTTTTTGCTTTTTATTGTTATTACGCGGGTGCTATTCAATCATGACTTTTAAAACATCACTTTCCTAACTTTTAATTTCTGTTTCTCCACGCGAATGAGTTGAAATCGTGCAAAGTTCGGTAGATTAAAAACAAACATACCCACAAAAATGATAAAGGCAAATGTTCCGTGATTGATGAATTGAAGTGATGAAGAAATCAGAGGAGAAAGGAGTGGGGTGGTTTGGGAGGCGGGTGAGAGGGGAGATGGTGGAGGAAGGGTGGGAGCGAGGCGGAGCACAGTGGACGGAAAGTGTTCTTGATCCACTGTCGGCTCTGACAAGGCACTACCCGTCAGTGACTCATAGTTCGCAGAGAGCCGCCTTTCCTCAACTAGCCTGTTGTAGCGTATGCATACGCACGCGCGCGCATGCGTATGTGTGTGTGTGTGTGTGTGTGTGTGTGTGTGTGTGTGTGTGTATGTGTGTGTGTGTGTGTGTGTGTGTGTGTGTGTGTGTGTGTGTGTGTGTGTGTGTGTGTGAGTGCGTTCGAGTGTGCGTGCGTGCGTGCATGCGTGCGTGTGTGCATGCGTGTGTGTGTGTGTGTGTGTGTGTGTGTGTGTGTGTGTGTGTGTGTGTGTGTTTGTAGTTGAGTCTGTGTTTTTTTTTATTTATTATTGTTATCATTATCATTTTTTTTTTATCATTATCATTATTAGCATTATTATTATTATCGTCATCGTCGTCGTCATCATCATCATCATAATTATTATTAATTAGTGTTGCTTTTGTTTTCGTTCAGCTGCTTTCGAATATTCGTCGTCATATCCTATCATCAGACAAACACACACACACACACACACACACACACACACAACACACACACACACACACACACACACACACACGCATGCACAGCGAGAGAGAGAGAGAGAGAGAGAGAGGAGAGAGAGAGAGAGAGAGAGAGAGAGAGACAGACAGACAGACAGACAGACAGACAGACAGACACAGAGAGAGAGAGAGAGAGAGAGAGAGAGACGAGACAGGACAGACAGACAGAACAGACAGACAGAGTACAAAAGTTAAAGTAAAAAAAAATTAAAGAATTGCAGTCACTGGTGATTTAGGATGTTGGTAAGGATGTGATGATGATGACGGTGATGATAATAATAATGATGATGATGATGATGATGATGATGATGATGATGATGATGATGATGATGATGATGAACAGTCAGCCAAACGTGGTAGTTTTCCACAGTGTATTTGAGAAATTAAGAAGCGTTCTTCGAGAAACCTCCACCTCCCTATCTTCTTCCTCATTTACTTCCATCTTCACTCTCTCTCTCTCTCTCTCTCTCTCTCTCTCTCTCTCTCTCTCTCACCCACGCCCCCTCTTCCTCTCCCCTTCCCTCCCTTCTTCCTGTCCACCCCCTACCTTCCTCTCTCGTTGACATACAATTATCCCCACTCCTTTTCTTCTTCTTTTTATTAAAACTGAAAAACCCGTCAGAACACATTTAAAGAAGTCGGCAATTCTGAAGAGGCTCTTTACATATTGAAATCCTTTTATTTCTGCATTGATCCGTTCCCTGCATGCTAGCTGGAGGAAATGTGATGTGTAATTTACAGACACTTGTCCCTCCTCGTACTCATCTGGGGTGAGCCTGTTGTCCGCCACGTCTTTTCCTCCACCAGCTCCAGTCGTCTTTCTACCCCCTTGCAAACAAAACAGGAGCAGCCCAGAAAGAGACTGAATGGTGTGGGGATGGGATGGGTATGTTGAGAGATTGAATGGTGTGGGGATGGATGGGTATGTTGAGAGATTGAATGGTGTGGGGATGGGATGGGTATGTTGAGAGATTGAATGGTGTGGGGATGGGATGGGTATGTTGAGAGATTGAATGGTGTGGGGATGGGATGGGTATGTTGAGAGATTGAATGGTGTGGGGATGGGATGGGTATGTTGAGAGATTGAATGGTGTGGGGATGGGATGGGTATGTTGAGAGATTGAATGGTGTGGGATGGGATGGTATGTTGAGAGACTGACTGGTGTGGGGATGGGGTTTTAACTCAGTGTTCGAGGGAGGATGTTGAGAGGACTGAATGGTGTGGGGATGGGATGGGTATGTTGAGAGATTGAATGGTGTGGGGATGGGGTGGGGATGTTGAGAGATGAATGGTGTGGGGATGGGATGGGTATGTTGAGAGATTGAATGGTGTGGGGATGGGGTGGGTGATGTTGAGAGATTGAATGGTGTGGGGATGGGGTGGGGATGTTGAGAGACTGAATGGTGTGGGGTGGGGATGGGATGTTGAGAGATTGAATGGGTGGGATGGGGGGATGTTGAGAGACTGAATGGTGTGGGATGGGATGGTGATGTTGAGATGTCGAGAAAATGGATCCAGGTTACATTCAACGGCCCATGGAAAAGATGCAGAAGAAGTAAACATTCAACGGCCCATGGAAAAGATGCAAAAGAAGTAAACATTCAATGGCCTATGGAAAAGATGCAGAAGAAGTAAACAGAAGGAGAGAGAGAGAAGAGAGAGAGAGAGAGAGAGAGAGAGAGAGAGAGAGAGAGAGAAGAGACTGAGAGAAAAAGAAAGAGACAGAGAGAGAGTGAGACAGACAGACAGACAAAGACGGACAGAGAAAGAGTGTTAGAGAGAGAGAGAGTTAGAGAGAGAGAGTGAGGAGAGGAGAGAGAGAGAGAGAGAGAGAGAGAGAGAGAGAGAGAGAGAGAGAGAGAGAGAGCCTTGGGGTATGGCGTCTTCCTCATCAATCCTATCGGTGTCT
>CM065729.1:33657959-33667959 GCA_033310375.1 Conus canariensis | reverse complement strand
CTCTTTAAGATACAATTGGTAACCAAAATATTGTGACAAATTCTTATTTGGAACCATTTTGATTAATTTCTTTAATTTGTTTCACTTGCTTCATTGCTTTTTTCCCAGTCTATTACACATTTTGATTTATCTCCCATTTTGCAAAAGAGGTTATATCCAATCTTGTTATTTTTTTCAATGAGAGTGCTGTGAAAAGTTTCGATTCCTTTTTAACGCTAGATATTATTTGCAGTGCTTTCGTTCCTAGATTACAGTTATTGTTCGTTACTTTAATATTTGCACTTCTTTAAATGTCTTTTTACTGATAATATACATCCCATGTACTCGAGGTAATTTACCGTGATATCATATTTTTTCAGAAAACGTTTTGTAATCGAGAAAACTTCCATCTTCATTGACAACATCTTTACCTAGAAATATCTGCTTTGCTCTCCAGTCTTTAAAGTTAGTGACGTCATTACAAACTCTAAACTTGTCATTACAGAATAACGGTTCTGCTAATACCTCATTCAAATTGTTCAAAAATACCTGATCTGCAAAGTTAACATACGAAGTGAAAACGTCTTCCAAAATTCATTGTTTTTTTTACTGAGGAATTTTCTAGGTCCGTAGACGTCAAATAAATCTATTTCTGGGAACATAGCACTTAACAGTGTTTTCCATTTTGGATTTCGTGTGTGTATTCTTTTTAACCAGGTCAGTTTTAAAGCTTGTATATATATGCATAAACACGGAACACCTATACCTCCATTTTCAACAGAATGTACTGCGTATTTCCTTTTGAGCTTGTCAGTTTCTTTATTCCACATAACTTCAAAACATATTTTCTGAAGCTGATTTATTCCATCTTCTGGAGGATTTGGTAACGGAATCCATACGTATATTAGCTTTGAAAGAATCATGGATTTCAGTAGTGGAATCCTGCCCAGGGGTGCACATATAATATATGCTTTTACCAAACTTTAAACAACTGTTTAATTAACTTGGATAAATTTATCTGCTGTGTTGGTTTCTGTCATTTTTTTATCACTCTTCTGTGAACCAAATACCTAGTATCTTACATTTTGGTGGGTCCCATTTCATTTTCATTTCGGGCAGATATTCACATTTTGAGGTTTTCAGTTTTCCTAGCCATGCATTTACACTTTTTTTCATAACTGAGTCTTAGTCCTGAAAATTCTTCAAACTCTGAGTTTCAAACAGATTTTCATACGAAACCCTATCCCCTTCTAATGTGAACACTGTATCGTCTGCAAATTGGTTGATTTTTAACATCGTATCGAGTATTTTAACGCCCTTTATTCTCTCATTTTCCCTAATTTTACATGCTAAAATTTCTGCACACAAAACAAATAGATACGGCAAAATGGGATCGCCCTGACGGCACCCTTTTTCTTTTTCAAAACTCTTAATACTTTCCCATTCACAATTACATAGGATCTTATGTTTTATAAAATGTCGAAACCCAGCAGCATATACCTTCCACAAACCCAAAAGTTTTAAGTATCTTATTCATATATATCCAGTCTTCGAATCAAACGCCTTCTTATAGTCAATTGATATAAGTAAGCCAGGCAGAGAATTTTTTTCCAGATAAAACATTATGTCATACATGGTTCTTATATTTTCTTCAATATATGGTCCTGGAATTCAACTCGTCTGGTCTTCATTAATTAATTTATGTTAAAAGAGTCTTAATTCTATTCACTATACAGGTGGCATCTATCTTATACGAAACATTTAACAGTGAAATTGGTCTCCAGTTTCTTAAAAAAAAACTCTCTTGGTTTATCGGCTTTTGGTAGACACGTTATCAGCCCTTCTCTTTGAGACACCGACATCTTTTTGTTTATAAAACCTTCATTTAACGATCTTATTGCAAACTCTCCTATTTGTTTCCAAAAGAACTTAAAAAAAATAACTGTCATCCCATCCGTACCAGGACTTTTGTCATTCTGCATGTTTTTCAGGGCTTCTCATGCTTCTTGGATGGTAATCATACCTTCTGAATGTTCTGTTTCGTCTTCATTTACTTGTGGCAGATTTGAAATATACCTGCTAATATCAATGTCCTTTACTTCTCTTTTCTTGTACAAATGCTCGTAGTATGATCTGGTCTTTTCTAACATTTCATCTGTTTCTAGGAAACCATCTCCTTGGTCCGTACCTAATTTCAACATCTGCTTGCTACCAAAGCGTCTTTTTTCCACATTACAAAAGTACTTGGTTACTTTTTCACCCTGAGAAGCCCATCTTGCTCCGGATCTGAGAATGATCCCATCTACTTTTGTTTTTCGTAACTGAGAAAGCTCATCTTTCTTTCTTTGTAGATTAATAACATTAATATGCGTGGGGTTTTCTCTTGCCAAGTCTGGTATTTCCTTTTCTAAGCAGTTTTCGCGTTCGTTTGTTCTCTTTTCCTATTGATACTAAATATAATCGTGTTTTGTTTTTTTAAAATCTTATTTCCATGATCAGAACTTCTAAAACTAATCTATCAAATACCATAAATTGTATTTTATTGTTGGTATCTTGCGTAAGTTCTGTCTGTAATACGGTGATGCTGCATATTGTTCCTTGACACCATGTATAGTTTGGTTCATTAAGAACAAACAAACAAACAAACAAAATCATGTGTCAACACATTATGAAGAATACGCAAAAAACAACAACAACAACAAAAACTGAAGTAACTAACACATTCAAAGGATCATACTTCTATCAAAACGATTGTACAAAATTTCAATAATTATTGTAGTTAACAGTGTTTGTGTGTGTGTGTGTGTGTGTGTGTGTGTGTGTGTGTGTGTGTGTGTGTGTGTGTGTGTGTGTGTGTGTGTTGTGTGTGTATGTGAGCGAGAGAGTTTCTCTCTCTCTCTCTGTTTGTGTGGAGAGAGAGACAGAGAGAGAGGGAGGGAGAGACAGACAGACAGACAGAGAGAGAGAGAGAGAGAGAGAGAGAGAGAGAGAGAGAGAGAGAGAGAGAGAGAGAGAGAAGAGAGAGAGAACGAACGAACGAAATTTATTGCTAGTGAGCTGTACAGCCCATTTACCAAATCAACGCGATGCACATTGACAAAACGCGACAGTCTCATTGACATGGACACCACAGCAATGCTTTTTGTTTTTCACATTACATGACAAAGTCGTGAACGACAAAGTGTCTCTGATATATGTGCATAATCCGGTCAGTAGCGGGCAGTCATCCCAGGTAGAACTGGATCAGGCCGAGGTGTACGTGCAACCGCCGTAGAGCGCGTGCTTGAGTCTCTGCGTGTTGTGTGTTGCTGGCACGTCTTCCTTTCCGCAGGTGGGCTAGTTTAACACGTTCTTCTGATGACATGTTTCTGTGTTCCTGCTTCACGCATCAAAACACACACTCGTCTTCTGAACATGGACCACAGGAGTACTCTACAACAATGTCATCCGACTCCATCAACACACCCACACCATCTGTCTGATGAAGCACGATCTTTCTGAATGCCAAGCTTCTGTTCTTGTCTCTCAACCGTTTCTGTACCCCTCTGTCAGTCAAAGTGGCAACATAATCTTTCACCACTGCCGTATCAAAGCCTGCCACTGTTCGGTCTATTGAATGCTCAAAGCCTGTGTCTATGGCGGAGTGCAGGACTTCCTGATTAATGATATCACACTCAAACTGACAAGGGCACAAAGGTTGAAGATCGTCTTGAACATCAGACGTGTCAGATTCGCTGTCGATGTGTGCAGGCTTGATGTGTTTGTTCAGTGGCATCCAGTGTAGTGCATTGTGTATTGTGATCTTCCAATTCCGTGTCAAAAAAAGCCAGTTCATTCGCTTCACAAGTGTTTTCGTTATCAAGTCGTCTTTTTTGCTGCTGTGCTCTTTTTGATCACGTCGAATATGGCTGGGCGATTTCTTTCTATAATATCGAAAATACTTTTAGCAGCTTAGACAAATGGCGCCCTGTCGGTTCGTCCAGAGAGAAAGACAGAGAAAGAGAGAGAGAGAGAGAGAGAGAGAGAGAGAGAGAGAGAGAGAGAGAGAGAAGAGAGACAGAGACAGGAGACAGAGAGACAGACAGACAGACAGAGAGAGCCCTGACACAGTTTGTGTCGACCCTGGTGGTAGTGTTAGTGTCGTCATCATCAAAGTTGTCATTATTATTTTGTTCGTTCTCAATATTACCATAATGATGGTTATGTTCGTCCTATCAGAATCTTCCAGAGTATGTTCTCATTTGTTTTTCTTTTTTTTTTCTTCCTGTTCCCGTTCTTCTAGTTGTTTGTGTTGTTTTAGCGTTGTCATTCATTTGTTCCCTTCTGTTTTTTTTTTTCCTTTCTTCTTTTGTTTTTGTTTGTTCGTCTTCTCCTTCAGCTTCTTCTTCTGCTTGGCTCCCTTTTTGTTGTTGCTGTTTGTGCTAGGTTGTTTGCTCCTTTCTTTCTTTCTTTCTTGTTCTTCTTCTCTTCCTCTTCTCCTTCTACTTCTCTTCTCCTTCTACTCCTCTTCTTCGTCCTCCTCCTCCTTCACCTCTGTCGTCTTCATTAGGTCTTCTTCTCCTTCTTCTTCTCGATTACATCTTCTTCCCCATAAGTTTCTTTCTGGTTTTGTCGTTGTCTTCTTCTTCTCCTCCTTCTCCTCCTCTTCTTCATTCTCTTTTCTTATTCCTTTTTCTCTCGCTTTTTCCCCTTTCTCATCCTGTGACTGTAGATCATAGCTTATCAAGGACTGACACGCTCAACGTAAGGAATCTCCACAGCTCGCGCGGTTCCAGTCGTGCCCAGCAGATCAAATGTGTCTTACCCACACCAGGCCATTATCTGTGTCCATCCAGGGCGTCTTCATTCTGCCCGTCAAATGTCCAGCTTCCATAGTCATGGGCTGGTACCCCAAGGGCCGTGTAAATCAGCCCAGTGGTCTTCGGTTCACCGCCATTACTTTTGAAAGTTGGCGACTTGAGGTCAGTCAGAACATTCCTCGGAGAGGCAAGTGGACTCGCCCCACAGTATGTACTGACTATAGCCTCACCACTGTAACAGGGTTAAGGGTGGAAGTCACTGAGAAGACACCAATATAATTGATGTGGACAACACCATTGCCAAGGATTTCCTTCTCTCTTTTCCTCTCTCTCTCTCTCTCTCTCTCTCTCTCTCTCTCCTCAGCTCTTCTCCATCTCTCTCTCGCTTGGTCCCCCCCCCTCTCTCTCCATGTCTGTCTGTCCATCTCTCTCTCTCTCTCTCTCTCTCTCTCTCTCACACACACACACACACACACACACACACACACACACACACACACACACACACACACACACTCACTCACTCGCTTTCTCTGCACCTTCTCTCTCTGTCTCTCACTCTATGTCTACCAGCGTCTGTCTGTCTGTCTGTCTGTCTGTCTGTCTGTTTCTGTATCTGTGTGTTTCTCTGTCCCTGTTTTACTGTCTCTGTCTGTCTATATGTCTGTCTGTCTGTTTCTTCTTTCTCTCTCTCTCTCTCTCTCTCTCTCTCTCTCTCTCTCTCTCCAACTCACACACATACCGGGGAGGAGGAGATGTCTTGAAGAACATTTCTTGATTTCACAGACACTTTGGAGAAATACCATGTCTAGCTCAATTGTAGTACCAACATACCCAGCCATCACCACCACCACCACCACCACCACCACCATTACCGGCAATTCACCAGTGACCATATTTCTCATGGGCAGTCACACATGCCTTAACAGTCAGGAACCTCCTTCACTGCCTGTCCCCAGTCATGCGCCACATGCTAGAGGTGTCACTATCTCCTCACGTTGTCTAATCTGAACCTTTTCTCCTCCAGTTACCCCTCCACTAGTCACAAGGTGGAGGTGGACGGGGTGGAGGGAGGGGGCCAAATCGTCCATGTCAATCAAATCATTCCCCAGTCGTCCACGTCTCTTACCCTTCAACAGCACCGCTCTGGTGGTCCTTTGAGTGTCCACTAGACAAACTGTCACAATGACGTCCACCGGCGTAGTTGTAATTGCCAGTCCTGAGAGAGAGAGAGAGAGAGAGAGAGAGAGAGAGAGAGAGAGAGAGAGAGAGACAGAGACAGAGAGAGACAGAGAGAGACAGAGACAGACAGACAGAAGGACAGACAGACAGAGGACAGAAGACCGAGAGAGAAGAGAGAGAGAGAGAGAGAGAGAGAGAGAGAGACACACAGAGAGACAGAGGGAGAATTAGAGAGTGTAAGTGAGTGAGTAAGTGAGTGAGTGAATGAATGAGTGACTACAAGACAGAAAGACACAGAGACAGAGAAACACGCACACTGGCACACAGACTGACAGACAGACAGATTGACAGATGGAGGAAGGGAGGGAGACCTCAGACGAAATGGTCAGAATAGATCCTAAAGGGAATTCAGGCAAGGACACGTGAGCGTCCTTGCCTGTATGGATCTCATCTGACTGCAGATGAGATCCATCCAACAGCCAAAGGAACGAGCATGCTGATCAGTACCATTGAGAGGCATCTGCACCTCCTGTTCTGGGAGAAGCCACGGAGAATAGAGACACACTTTTTGACGCCAGGAGCACAACCAGCCGTGTCTCCCTGATGAGTCCGATCCAGCAGACGAAAGGCCTAGGAGCAGGCAACACAAATAGATCTGCCTTCGAGACGGATTACGATGGTTCCCTCATGCAGCTAGTGAAGAGTTTTCATATTCAAAACATATTTTCTTAATTTTATGTTCTTATTTTCTTCATCTTCACCCCCCCCCCCCCCTTAAGTTCAAATCTTTGCCAAGTCATTACTGTGATGACGGAGGGGTTGTTGGCTTGCGCTGTTCCCCCCCCCTCCCCCCCCCCCCCCCCCCCCCCCCCCCCCACTATTAGATTGTTCGTCTTTGTATTTGTCTGACTTTATTCAAGTTTAAAAGGCTGTGCCAGTCTTGAATAAAAGTTATTCTGAGTTAGGTTCTCTTATGGGAGCAACACTTACCCTATTTGTTTATTGTTTATTGATTACTGTTCCCTGCCTCATTTCATGTTCAATCTCATGTCTTATGTTGTTTAACAATGGTGAGAACCCAAAGATTCTACCCTCGCTTTTACTAGATTGTCTCGAATATAAACAAAAAGTTAAGTTTCTGGGGTATTTTAACTCCTAAGCTGAACTGGAAAACCCATATTGAAAATTTGATTGATAAAACAAGAAAAAGAGTAAACATTCTTAAAATTATACGTTATCAACCATGGGGTCAGGACTGCCATACCCTTTTACATCTATACATCTCTTTAGTCCGATCGAAATTGACATATGGGCAGGAAGTGTATTTCTCTGCACCTAATTCTCTTTTAAAGAGATTGCAAAGCTTGGACAGTAAGGCCATGAAATTAGCTCTGGGAGTCCCAGTTCATACAAACAAATATAGATGTTATAAAAAAAAAATATATATATATATACTACCACTAAATGAGAAACGAATATGGGATGTATCCAAATATATTGTCAGAAGTCTTTCTGTTGAAAATTCAGTTACTGAAGTGATACTGATGCATTCCAGTAAAGATTTTCCTAAGAGGTCTAAAAACATATCGTATATTCAACCAATTAGAAACTACACATCTGACTTTATGTCACATTGTAATATTAATATTACTGCTATACCAGAATTTCCTGTGGTACCTCCAATGCCTCCTTGGGAGCACCTAAATGCTTCTTTTGATTACAAATACATTTTGTTACAGTTTTGTTTGAAACGTGACATTTTTTTCTTTTTAAACTGAAGTTCGTGAACATTTAGAAAACAGCTATCCAAATCATTTAAAAGTGTTTACAGATGGGTCGGTAATGGAAATCTCTGATAGTGGTTCTAGCTTTATAATACCAACTGTAAATGTCAGGAAATCATATTATTTAGGAAAAGGCTTTTCAATCTATACCTCAGAATTATATGCAATACTGAATGCTTTGACTTACATATATGATACACCAATTGCTTTCGATAAAATTTTACTTTGTGTTGATTCCAAATCTGTTTTGCAATCACTAGAGCGTTGGGACTTACTTACTTACTTACTTAGATGCTCCCGCGTCTTGCGACGCATGAGGCAGTCAATGCGCTCCACTGTGCACGGTCCTCAGCCAGTTTGGTAGTGTCACTCCATCCTCTGTCAATGGGTCTGAAGTCTCTCTCCACCGTCTGTCGCCAGCTCATCCTGGGTCGTTCTCTTTTTCTCTGGCCTGCTGGGGTCCATTTAATGGCTTGGTTTGCAGGTCTTGAAGAGGGTAATCTTAAGACATGATCAAGCCAGTGGAGGTGCCATCTGCAGACGATGAGTGACACGGGGAGCTGTTTGGACCTCTCCAGGACGTCTTCATTTGGTAAGAAGTCTGACCATTTGATGCCCGAGATCTTACGTAGGCACTTAGTATCAAAAGTGTCGAGTTTCTTCTCCTGGGTGGTCTTCAGTTGCCAGGTTTCACAGCCATATAACAGCGTTGAAATCACACTGGAGTTATAAAATTTCAATTTGATTCTAAGGGAGAATTTCTTGCTGTTCTATATTTTGTTCAGCTGAATGAATGCTGATGTTGCTTTCCCAATACGACACTTCTGTTCATGGTCGAGGCCATTGGCGTCTAGGTATGTGAAGTTCTGTACTTCTTCCACTTGTTTTTGGTCGATGAGAATGTCTGTTGGCCCTTGGTGTTTACCGGTAAGCATGTTTTTAGTCTTTTTGGCACTGATAATGAGGCCAGTGTTGCTTGCAAACTTGCTGATATTGTCTACAAGCACCTGCAGATCCTGAGTGGTGCTTGCTAGAGCAGGCTATGTCATCGGAAAAATCCAGATCTGAGAGGCTGTTTCCTTCTGTCCACTTGATTGCCTTTCCTTGGGTTGCGTGTTTCAGAACCCAGTCAATGGCAAGTGCAAAGAGGAGAGGATACAACCTTACCTTACTCCATTGACAACTTCAAACCAGTCACTGTAGGGACTGCAAAGCTAGAAAAGATCTGCTTTTTGAAATAAAACATCTACTGCATTGTTTCATAACTCTAGGCATAAGAACTGATTTTTGCTCGGTCCCATCTCACTGTGGTATAAAGTGGAATAAAATAGCAGACAGTCTTGCAAAAGAAGGGGCAAATAGAAACGCCGAAAATTTATTAAACAATCCCTTAGATTTATCATCTGGTGAATTAATCCAAATCATGGAAAAAATATACACATTAGCAGAATTTTGGTAAAAAACTGGCTACTTTACCATCGTGCCTAATGTACATTGTTAGATTAATTCATAAATTAAGGCTGAATACTAGGAACACTAAATAAGCTAATGGTATTACTTGTGTCTGCAGAAAAAAATATTTGTGTACATCATCTTCTGTTTGAATGCTTAGTGTTGACCTCGCTCTTTTTAGGAGAATAGTATTCAGATAACTAACTTTGATAATGTCAATACTGTCTTATATGGTTCATATGTTGCTGAAATTGCCATGGTTATTTCGCAGTCACAGGTTGTACAATTTTTATAAAGATCAACACTTTTGTGTACCACTAGGGTACTTATGTAAATATGCTTATATCAGATGTGGGTTTGAAAGTACTATTGTGGATGATAAGTTAAGTGTGGAGGTGTTTTCTTTCTTTTCCTTCTTTTCTTTTTTTAAATAAGTGTCTAATATCATCTGGCGATGAAAAGACTTTAAATAAACCACTGAACTGAACTGAACTGAACTGTGAGCGTAGTCCTTGTCCTTTACTCTCTCTCCTCCCTCCCACCTCTCTTTCTGTTTCTCACATCACTCACTCACTCACTCACTCACTCACTCACTCACTCTGTCTGTCTGTCTGTCTGTCTGTCTGTCTGTCTGTCTGTCTGTCTGTCTGTCTCCTCTCTCTCTCTCTCTCTCTCTCTCTCTCTCTCTCTCCACTTCCATGCATTTTCTGTTTCTCTTACGTACGATGAAAAGATACATATCTATACTCGACTGCATTTGGTTTTTTTTTTGCAGCGTCTCTGTCCGTCCGTTCAACACACACA
>CM065729.1:33642959-33645459 GCA_033310375.1 Conus canariensis | reverse complement strand
GGGCAGACAAGTTAAACACCCCTTCCTTGTAATCTGTCTCTCCCAAGGCATAATCCGCGGAGCTTCTGGGCACACGTATTCAATGACCTTTACATTGGAATGGACACGACGGGAAATATAAAACAAAACAGGGATGAAATTGTACAAAAGTTAACAGAGTAAAGAATGTCCATACTTTGTTTGCTTATGAAACGGGGATTTATCAGACACAGCAGCAACAATAGACCAAGTGTTGAACCCTCGATGTCGTCCGTTCCCTACAAGATGAGGCTGGACTGACTTGAGTCTCGTTCTGCTACAACTCCGTTTAAATGGCGTTATTCCCGAGCTATCATTTTCAGTTATACGGGGTCCACAAGCAATCATTCGCAAGATATTATCTGCTTCCGCTGTCCCTTGTTGATCATGGTACATATCTTTTTCCTCCACCACTCCTCCCCATTCCCACCTTGGCTTGAATGCTGTCAAAGAAATAGAATGAAAACATTGATCGTCGTTTTATCTGTAACTATGAAAAGGTGGGTATTGTAGCGTAGCGTTTTTGTCCATGTGATAGCCACGGGAAACTCTCTCTCTCTCTCTCTCTCTCTCTCTCTCTCTCTCAGAATTGGCATCTACACACACACACACACACCACACACACACACACACACACAAAGCGCTCTCTCTCTCTCTCTCTCTCTCTCTCTCAAAGAATTGGCGTCCACATACACACACACACACACACACATGATTTTATATACTATCCCATCGTCCCACCGACAGACACAACTTCACCCAAAAACTAACGCACGACCAAGTGCGCACGCGCGCGCCCACACACACACACACACACACACACACACACTTCTATGACAATAAATCCCGCCGACGTTTACACACACACGACCAAGCAACCCAGTCGAATCCTACCACAACATGGCTATCTTCCCCATCATCTACATTCTATACTGCCGATCAGGGACAACCACTACCGTACCTTCATACCCCGTAAAACAGCCAAATCGAATGGTTCATACACCCATACTTCGTCTGGACCAGAGAGTTGGGTCTCCGATGCGACCAATCCAAAACCTGAAAATGGTGTGATTGTCGATTGCTTCTTGCTCACTATGCCCACATCTACAGTCTGTCTGTTATGTTCGCTGGGTAGGACATGTTTCCATCTCCGTTCGTTTGTTTGTTTGTTTGTCAACAAAATGGCGCAAAATCTGTTGTACACATGTTGATCAAACCTTTTCAAACAATGGAATGTGGCGATTAGACCTATGGTGCGTATTTGGTTCTAAGAGCGGAAACACGGTCCATTTCTGCTATGTTTTTGAAATGACAAGTAATTACCGATGATTTCAGGATCCTTTTCACATTTAAGATAAGATCATTACACATTTTACACTGGACATGAACATTGTCAAATCACTAATGACAGTTGAAAGCTGTATACAATGTGATATATTTTCATGGAACATTTAGATTTTCTAGTACTGACGATGCTTCGTTTTTTCCCAGAGTCTTATACATTGTATAAAAAAAATAATAAAAATAAAAACCTCACACAGGAAATAACTTGTTCAGTCTGCATGAACTATTACTTCCCTAGCAATTTAAAAAATTCGTCCGACTTTGGCGGAAGTTAGCGCCGAAAGCACATGTGGTAAGCGACGAGGCCACAACACGCAGATTATCGCCAGTCACTCCAAAGCCTGCTTTCGCCCCTACTCTCGTCCTCCTCCCCTCTCCATCAGCCACCCAAACTTTTTTTTTCACCCCCACCACCCCCCACCCCCCAATCGAAAAAAAGTCAAGTGATAAGGACTTATTTAAAAGGGATGCACGCTGCAGCAGCGTATACGGCTTTGTCTGTGTCAGCCCTCCGCCTGGTGTAACCCTGTTCTTGGTTCGGTGTAGCCTACTATTCGTATTTACTGTGGGTTATGGTTTATTCCTTTATCAAGAGGACAGATACGCTTGGTTACATTTTGGGCGTTCTTAACCCTACTTCTTTTGAAAAAAAGTAGTCGTATTTGTATTCCTTACTATGTGGTTTATTTTTCTATCAAATAGTCACATATCTGTTCGATTTCGTTTTCACCGAATTTTCTAGAAACTTGCATTACTAGCAGGATTTTTTCCTGGCGTGTATTAACATATCTGTCTGCTTGTTTACTTATATGTTTATTCATTCCTGCAAGCCTTCATATCTGGCTTCCAGCTTCATGGACACAGCAGATGAGGTAGAACTCGTGACGTCTAGTCTGATGCGCATACATTAATGCTTCTTCGAAGAAACTTACTCCAACAAACAAAAATTCCGAACAAACGTTAGACTTCACTTCTGATGGTCGTATCCCCTTCCAATCTTTCCGCCCCCATCCCCCCTTCGCCCCCCCCCCCCCCCCCCCCCCGTGCTTCCATTCCCCTCCCTTCCCTCACCGCTCACACCCACCCAAACCTACACACTCCCCACCCCCATCCACCCCTTTCCCACCCACCCTTCTCA
>CM065729.1:33627959-33637959 GCA_033310375.1 Conus canariensis | reverse complement strand
TTATCCCACATCCGCGATATTCACACTGTATGGCCTTTCTATCCACGAGGAGGACGACAACCCTTTGTCTGTCAGGGCGGTGGGCAGGGTGGGGATGGCGGCGATACGTGGCAATGGCCTATCGGGGACCACAACAAGACAGCCGGATGTGATACCAGTGTCGATTGAACGAAGATATCTTATTGACTAGCTGGGCTTTCCAATAATTACACTCTTTGTCTTCCATCAATATTTTAGAGCTTAGGGGAGAGAGAGAGAGAGAGAGAGAGAGAGAGAGAGAGAGAGAGAGAGAGAGAGAGAGAGAGAGAGAGAGAGGCAGAAAGGGGAGGGGGAGTGAACTGTTACTGTCTTTACGTATACGGGAAAGAGAGAGAGAGAGAGAGAGAGAGAGAGAGAGAGAGAGAGAGAGAGAGAGAGAGAGAGAGATGCAGTGATTTAAATCACGACAGAAATGTTCAATGCCTTCTGTTTATCCGCGCCTTACTCTTGGAAACAGAAATAACCCATACAACCCAGTAATTAATGGGAACATATATAGGTCAAAAACTATTTTGATCACACACTCAGTCTTCTCACATTCATTTCTGTTCTTGAGGGGAAAAAAAGCATGCTCGCGCGCGCGCTCTTACGCACGCACTTACGCACGCACACACACATGCACGCACGCACGCACACACACACATACACACGAATCCGAGATTCAATACTATCTCCGTTATAAATTATGGATCTGCGACGAATCCCGCTCTTCTTTTAGACACGCATACGTTGTATAACCTGTACTCCTCCCTCTCCTCGTGCCCCTTCCCATCCTCCAGCTCTACCCACCCCACCCCGCTTCCACTCTGATGCAAATTGTATGCACGTCAATTGCCTTGCTGCCCACGCCAATTGAATCAAGAGAGAGAGAGAGAGAGAGAGAGAGAGAGAGAGAGAGAGAGAGAGACAGACAGACAGACAGACAGACAGACAGACAGACAGACAGAGAGGTGTGTGTGTGACAGACAGACAGACAGGAGACAGCGACAGAGAGAGAGACAGAGACACAGAGAGGTGTGTTTGTGTGTGTGTGTATGTATGTATGTATGTTGTGTGTGTGTGTGTGTGTGTGTGTGTGTGTGTGTGTGTGTGTGTGTGTGTGTGTGTGTGTGTGTGTGGAGTGAGAGACAGAAACACAAAGAGAAACAGAAGCGAGCGGAGACAGATGACATGAATAGCATATTAATCAAAAACTTTTCAAGAATAATTCGAAAAAAGAAAACCGGACCACTGTATCCCATATGATGATTATATGCATAGAACAAATTGGTAATGAAACAAATTACACTTACAGACATGCTAAGATATTGTTGTACATGGTATTTTCTGAACTTCATATGAATGATACCAACCTGAAAGGAGAGTGTTCGTTTCTGAAGACTGCAGGAGAGGAGAGAGAGAGAGAGAGAGAGAGAGAGAGAGAAGAGAGAGAGAGAGAGAGAGAGAGAGAGAGAGAGAGAGAGAGAGGTCACCAGTTTCCTTTCGTTCCCCTCTCTTCCCCCCTCCCACTTCCATAACCACAATAATGACAACAATAACAACAACAGCAACGACAGTAATAATGATGATGATGATGATGATGATGATAACAAAAAATAAATATTATAATTATAATAGTAGTAGTCGGAATGATAATAACAATAACAATAATCATGATGATTGTAACAATATTGTTACTACTACTAACTGCTGCTCTACTACTACTACTACTACTACTACTACTCTACTACTAGTGTCTTTTAGTTCCTTTTTGTCTCAGACACCCCTTCCCCTACCCCCCCCCCCTCTCTCTCTCTCTACTGCAGTCTTCAGTATTACAGTAATAATAAAAATAATGATAATGATGATGATGACGACGACGACGACCACGACGACGACGACGACGACGATGATGATGATGAGATGATGATGATGATGATGTGATGATGATGATGATAATAATAAAGTGCCTCCTCTTATCACATATCATAAAAAAACACACACAACAACAACAACAACAACATCGGCTTCTAGCACACTGAAACAGGACCAGAGGACTGGTGTTTTCTGCTGCAGTGAAACATTGAATAAACCGAGGAAACGCTATGGAATCTTTTCCGAGTTTCTAATTGGGGGGGGGGGGGGGGGGGGGGGGGGGGTTATTATTGTGTGACATGTCTGGACAGAGTGTGTCAGCTGTCAAGACCCGTTTATCAAGATAAAGACGTCTGATTTTGTCAGCGTAGAATCCTCACCCGCACCCCTCCAGGATGAGTAGCTACTGTTAGTTCGCTCCGTTACACAGACTGTGCACTAGGATTCAAACAGAAACAAGAAGAACAGTGTAATAAAACAAACAAACAAACAAAAAGCAACAAGATGTTAACGAAGTCATCACAATGTGATCGATATCGATGCGTGCCTTGTGTGTGTGTGTGTGTGTGTGTGTGTGTGTGTGTGTGTGTGTGTGTGTGTGTGTGTGTGTGTGTGTGAACAGAAATGTAGAATGACAATTGAGAGACAGAGAAAGAGAGAGTGACACAGAGAGAGAATCAGAGACAGACAGACGGATGGAGAGGAGAGAGAGAGAGAGAGAGAGAGAGAGAGAGAGAGAGAGAGAGAGAGAGAGAGAGAGAGACAGACAGACAGACAAGACAGACAGACAGACAGGCAGACAGGCAGACAGAGACAGAGAGACAGAGACAGACATGCAGACAGGCAGGCACACAGGCAGGCAGACATGCAGACAAAAAGACAGACCGAGGGGGATTGAGGTCAGTGAGGGAGGAGATGGAGGGTATGAAGGGAGAGAAATCTCTAGCCATCTGTAGATGGCAGCCTATTTTTGGCGTAGGTCAGACAGACAGGATACAGGCAAGCAATCTATCCACACCTGCTACTCAAATCATTTGTGTCCCGTCCCCCACCCTAAAACTTCCCGCCCCTACCCGTTCCTCTGTCCACCGCATGGCGGCCTTGAGAGAGATGGGACACCTTGCGGTCGGCTGGGATTTCAACAACTCGCTTGAACCGGTGTGTAACAGCCCATTCTTACCCCCCCCCCCCCCCCCCCGGGACTTACCCGGGGTAAGTCTGGGCTAGCCTGCTTTTACCCCGGGGTCATTCCAGGACTAGGTGGAACTTACCTCCCCTAGTTGGAACTGACCCCCCCCCCCCCCCCCCCCCCAGTCATCTACAATGTGCAAGGTACACAGGCACTCAGGAGACACTAATCAGCTGTAAAAATAGTTAAAATCTCTGATATACATTAAAGTGACCAATGGTCAGTGACACTGACCACTGGTTGTCTGCATTGCACAAGGTATACAAACACTCATGAGACACTGATTAACTGTAAAATAGTAGAAATATCTGATTTAAGTCATAGTGACCAGTGGTCAGTGGCACTGACCACCAGTCGTCTGCATTGTACAAGGTACACAGGTACTCGGGAGACTATAATTAACTGTGAAATAGTTAAAATCTCCGATTTACGTCATAATGACCAGTAGTCAGTGGCACTGACCACAAGTAATCTGCATTGTACATGGTACGCAAGCACTCGGGAAACAGTAATTAGCTATTAAATAGTTAAAATATCCGATTTACGTCATAATGACCACTGGTCAGTGGCACTGACCACTAGTCATCTGCATTGTACAAGCTAAGGTACACAGGTAGGTACTCAAGAAACTCTAAATAGCTGTGAAATAGTTAAAAGAGGCAACCGGGATGAAGCAACAACGGTACTTGGTCACAACGACACGTGGTCACAACGACATTTTGTCACAACTACGCTTGGTCACATTGGCACTTGGTCACATTGGCATGTAGCCGTCTTTCTTTCCCACGCATGCACGGGCGTACTCACACACCCGAATATTGACCCACGCGTGTAAGCTAGCGCGAGAAATGTTAATACGTATATGTTAGTGAACCAGGGTGTGTGTGGGGGGAGGGAGGTTTGGGAAGTAGGAGGTCCATCAATTGAGAAGAGTCTAGAACTACACTTTGTCTAAACCCAACTGACTGTATATAGGAAACGGGAGAGGGGGTGTAAATATGCAGGCTAACACATTTTTTAAGGCGGGTGTGCATGTTGGGAAAAGGCAGATGAAAACCCTAAACTTCCTTGTTTGAAGGGTGGGGTGGGGTGGATGAAGATTCCAAATAGTCCTAGATTGAACCTTTGGGGGAGGGGAGGGGGGGGGGGGTAAATCCAGGCTAGCCCAAACTTACCCCAGGGGGACTAGCTAGACCCCGGGGTAAGTTCCAGAGGGGAGGTAAAAACGGGCTGTTACACCGGTTTAAAATGCATCACAGGACTTCTTTTTTCCCTTTCCTTTCGGTTTGGGGATACCAAAGGGACAGACCAGTACAGACCAGTACAGAAGACATTTATTCTGAACATAAGAATGTATTTGTAAGTCATCACTACATGTCTAGATATTATGGGAATGGGGAGAGAGAGAGAGAGAGAGAGAGAGAGAGAGAGAGAGAGAGAGAGAGAGAGAGGGAGGGAGGGAGAGAGAGAAGCACAAACGGACAGACAGGCAGGCAGAGAGATACAGTGACAGAGACATGTCTAGCGAAAGAGAGAGAGAGAGAAAGAGAGAGAGAGAGAGAGAGAGAGAGAGAGAGAGAGCGGGGGGAGGTGGGGGGGGGGGGGGAGGGGGGTTACGGATGGTCTGGTAGTGCGTGTTTCACTGTCCGACTCTCACTAGAAAAAAGTTTGGATGCGTGTAACGACTTTTTTCTACACATACCCACACCACACGAACATAACACCAGGCAACACACAAGTTAAGTTTCTTTTTTATGCTGCCTGAACCATCAAAACATTACTAAGACATATTACTATAATATGAATAAACAGGCACAAAAAATATTAATACACGCCAACATCAGTAATAGCGTACAACAACACAAGGAGCTTTAACTGTCGCTCTCTGAACTGACATGATATATATATTTCTTCGCTGGCGCGGACTTCGTTGGCGCCTTCCGTAATATCCTAACAGACAGTTCGTATACCTGGCTGTGTTCAGCCCAAGTCACAATCCTTACACAATACGCAGAGCCGCTCACGGATGCATTTCGTGGAGTCCTCCCGGGAAAATCCACACAGCAGAAAATACACACGTTGACCCACCGACCTGGCGGTCAGTCTCTCGACGTCGTCGTGACGGAGAATCCCGAGGCCCTTTAACACACCAGTCTTTGCTGACCTGGTGGCCAGCCTCTCCACGTCTACAGGACGGAGACAGTGGCTGGGGCACGGGCTGTACCCCACACCCGGTGGCAATCAGCTCCAGGCCGGACTCCGGGGCCTCACCAACACCTGGGGAACTGATAACTACCTTGATTACCTAGCCTACATTCATCGTCCTTGTTTGTCACTAGCAGTCAATCTTGACATAATACATTTCACTGGAATTTGGAGAAAAATGCCCATAATGTAATCTACTAAATTTCAATGCAATGGGTGCATTACAATAAAAAAAATTCTTCGATGAACACCATGAGTAGTTACATTGAAGAAAACGATTTCCACATGTAACCCTTTTCAAAGTACCAAGATTACAATTACTACATATAAAGGAACGATTTCCATTTGTCCCTTTTATCAAGAAAAGAATGTTTTTACTTTTCCACATCATCATCACCAGAGGTGTCCAATCACATACAAAGGAACGATTTCCATTTGTCCTTTTTACCAAGAAAAGAATGTTTTTACTTTTCCACATCATCATCGCTAGACGTGCCCAATTACATATAAAGGAACGATTTCCATTTGTCTCTTTTTATCAAGAAAAGAATGTTTTTTTTTATCTTTCCACATTATCATCACTACAGGGATCTGAACACATTTTCCAATAATTCATACACAATAATTTTTTATTGCTTACTTCCAGAGCACACCAACACTCACGTCATAACAATACTTGAGGGAAAAGATAACCTTAAAAAAAACTAATACATTGACTTAACTTGATCACTTTTCCCCGATCACATATAAACATACATATTCTCTCTTCCATCCCGTCACTCATTCTTCTCATCCACCTCTCGACTCGACACATTCACTAACCACAACTTCCTACTGTCACCGTATGTCTCGTCAAGTCTTGTTAATCACAAGATCAATCAAGATCAAAGGGAACAATTAAATAATTTAGGCCTTTACTAAGAACTCGAAAATTCACGACCACCTGTAGGAAAAACCAGCTTCCATTCACCTAATCAAACATACCTGACTACCACCAAAATTCGCCTTCAGTCTCTCTTCAGCACTCTGGGGGTGTTTCTGTGCCGGCAGCTTTGTAGAGACTGTGGGGAAATCCTCGCTCACCTGACTTGACACGAGTGAGTAGCTGTCAGGTAAACAGGTCAACAGGTAAACAGGCAAATTGTTGCCACCTCAGAATTGTCCCAACAATTTATGACCGGACGAACATCGTCCGTCACAGTGGGGTGGCGTAGAAAGGAGATGGGTGTAAAGGTTGTGGATGGAGAGAGAGAGAGAGAGAGAGAGAGAGAGAGAGAGAGAGAGAGAGAGAGAGAGAGAGAGAGATGAGGGGGCGTTTGAATAAAGAGAGAAAGAGGGTTGGTGGGTATGAGGGAAGAGATGCATAGGAGAGAACAGAGAGAGAGAGAGAGAGAGAGAGAGAGAAGAGAGAAGAAGACAGACAGACAGACAGACAGACAGACAGACAGACAGAGACAGAGAGAGTCCGAGCCCTCTTAGCATGCAGTGCCAGCATCTTCATCACGATCTATGTCGTGCGAGTGTGCTTTTTTGTATCTTGCACTTCATTATTCCCTTCCTTCTCCACAGCAAAACTTTGCGAGTGTGCTAATGATGCACAATGTTGTTGTTGTTCTTTGTTTGTTGCTGCTGTTCCTGTTGCTGTTCTTGTTGTTTGTTGTTGCTGTTTCTGTTGTAGTTACTGTTGTTGTTCTTTTACTAGTTTCGTTCTCGTTGTTCAACAAGGCGGGGGCAGGGGGGGAGGGGTAATAAAGATCAGAGAGGTGCAGAGGAGAGGGAGGGGAAGAGAGAGATACAGAGAGGGTGACAGAGAGAGGGAGGGGGAAGAGAGAGATACAGAGAGGGTGACAGAGGAGGAGGGGGAGAGAGATACAGAGAGGGTGACAGAGAGAGGGAGGGGAAGAGAGAGATACAGAGAGGGTGACAGAGAGAGGGAGGGGGAAGAGAGAGATACAGAGAGGGTGACAGAGAGAGGGAGGGGGAAGAGAGAGATACAGAGAGGGTGACAGAGAAGGAGGGAAGAGAGAGATAAGAGAGGGTGAAGAGAGAGGAGGGAAGAGAGAGATACAGAGAGGGTGACAGAGAGAGGGAGGGGGAAGAGAGAGATACAGAGAGGGTGACAGAGAGAGGGAGGGGGAAGAGAGAGATACAGAGAGGGTGACAGAGAGAGGGAGGGGGAAGAGAGAGATACAGAGAGGGTGACAGAGAGAGGGAGGGGAAGAAGAGATAAGAGAGGGTGACAGAAGGAGGGGAGAGAGGAGATACAGAGAGGGTGACAGAGAGAGAGGGAGGGGAAGAGAGAGTACGAGAGGGTGACAGAGAGAGGGAGGGAAGAGAGAGAAAGAGAGGGAAGAGAGAGGGAGGGGGAAAGAGAGCAGAGAGGGTGAGAGAGAGGGGGGGGAAGAGAGAGAAAGAGAGGGGAAGAGAGAGAGAGAGGGGAAGAGAGAGAAGAGAGGGGACAGAGAGAGGGAGGGGAGAGAGAGAGAAGAGGGAAGAGAGAGAGGGGAGAGAGAGGAAAGGGAGAGAGAGGGCGGAAACGAGGGGAGAGGAGAGGGAAAGGGAGGAGAGCGGAGGAGAGAGAGGAGAGGGGGGGAGATGGAGAGAGAGAGAGGAGAGGAGATAGGGAAACTGGAGAGAGAGAGGGATGGAAAAAAGGGGTGGAAGCGAATAAAGGCTAAAGGAGGTGAGACAAAGAGGGGTGGGGAGATGTTAAGAGGCAAGTAGGACTGAAGAGAGGAGTGGATGGAAGTGGGGGCAAATAAACTAAAACAAACAATGAAATCACAAGAGGAGAGAGAGGGGAGAGAGAGGAGAGAGGAGAGGAGAGAGAGACAGACAGACAGACAGACAGACAGACAGACAGACAGACAAAATTTTAGTACAGAAGCGTCACAGCACAACCAAAGTAATATTTATCATCACGCGTTCAAAACTTCTCTCGACGGATTTGCTTTCAGCAGATTTTGCGTTTGACTGCTTGCATCTATTTTAGGGGCACTACAAGACGAAAATCAATTCTACACGTGTGTCATACACGAACTAGGATTCTATGCTTTATCTTTACTTTCTTCTTTTTTTTTCTTGTTTATATTCTCTTCCTTCTGTTTGTTCGTCTTCAGTTCTTTACCCGTTGTTTTTCTTTAATTTATTTTTCTTCTCTTCAGTGTACAGTGTTCTCAGCCTCTTTCATATTTTCTTTTTAAATATTGCTGAGCATGTGGTGTTTCTCACTTAGATGCTATGGATGGTCTCCACCAGGGCCAGGGTTAATCACGTGCCTCACCCAGGTACACCAATTTTGGTGCAAATCAGCTGTAATAAATGATTTAGTGATTTAGTGGATTTTAAATGTGTGTCTGTGTGCGTTGTGTTGTGTTGTGTGTGTTGTGTTGTGTTGTGTTGTTGTGGTTTGGTGCGGCGTGGTTGGTGTGGGATGGGGTGTGTGTGTGTGTGTGTGTGTGTGTGTGTGTGTGTGTGTGTGTGTGTGTGTGTGTGGACAGACAGATAGCCATGTAAAATAGTGTGTGTGTGTTGTGTGTGTGTGTGTGTGTGTGTGTGTGTGTGTGTGTGTGGACAACAGATAGCCATGTAAAATGTGTGTGTGTGTGTGTGTGTGTGTGTGTGTGTGCGTGTCGGCGCGCGCGCGCGCGCGCGCGCGCGTGTGTGTGTGTGTGTGTGTGTGGTGATGTGCGTGCGTGTGTGTGCGTGTGTGTGTGTATGTGTGTGTTTGGTCTTTGCTCAATCTTTTCATTCGGACTGACTCATATTTTACTGCCCTTATTCTCATATTTTACTGCCCCTATTCTCATATGTTACTGCCCTTATTCTCATTCATCTTTTTCCCGTCTTATTTCTCCTTACGGTGACCTGGCAACGACAGAAGTGCACACACAAAATGAATAGATTATGGACTCTCTCTCTCTCTCTCTCTCTCTCTCTCCTTCTCTCTCTCTCTCTCTCTCTCTCCCCAAAGTCTTCCGCCTCAAAGGCACTTCTGCCAACAAGGATGGGCTTTGGCCTACACCATCCATCTTTAACTATTATATTCCTTATCTTCTCCACCGCCATTCCCGTCTCCCTCCCCTGATCCCGTCCCCAATCCCTTCCCCCCTTTCCTCCTAATTCCTCTTAAAGAAACTCCAGCGGTCTCCCTCTTTGTCTCATGTGTGAAGGGGCACATCTGCTAACGCGTAAGAATTTTAGGACACCTACTTGGTCTCCCTCCTCTTCCCCGCTTTTAATCCCCCCCCCCCGTCCATCCTTGCCCCCTATACTTCCCCTCCCCTTTTTTTTTTTTTGTGAAACCTTCCACCATCCATTATTGCCTAGTTTCAAAAGGTACATCTGCTAACATATTAGCATTCCAGCTCCCCATTTTCCGTCTCCTCCTCTCCTCCTGCCAACCCCCACATCCACCGCTCACCCACTCCCCTCCTCCATTCAGACTCATTAACTTGAAAGGAATAAAAAGAAAAAGAAGAAAAAAACTCTAAACCCAAGTGAAAAGGGACAAAGAAGAAAGGTGAATGGAAGCCAGGTGTTCTTTCCTGTGTTCGCCGGTTGCACGCGCACGAAGAGGCATTCTGTCTTTCCGTTTCCTGTGCACCTGTGCGCGGTGTTATTTTCTGGACAAAAAAACCATGCCATCATCAGACAATACCTTTGTCATCTAGCAATAAATTGGATCATTAGCTGATATAAGACAATCTGGTC
>CM065729.1:33612959-33617959 GCA_033310375.1 Conus canariensis | reverse complement strand
TTGAGTGTTTGGGTCGGACGCATATAAATGAAGTTCACTTTCTGGGACACTCTACAAAATGGGCAGATAGGGGGGGGGGGGGGGGGGGGCATTATTAGAATATCGGTACCGATGCGTTCGTGATGCTGAAACACCTAATCTAAATCTGATTAAGGTCTTTGTCAATACACACTGTTTCAGGTCGAATAAGTATTGAGATGTACTAAAGGATAGTTCGAAAGATGCATAAAATGTACACCGACTTTTATCTCTCAACTGAGCCTCCCATCCTTGAATGAAACAATCGATTAGCCTTTGCTTGAATTTTTCTGAGAAAAAAGATTAATATTTTGAACACGTTGGTGTTTTCACACATGTCCGAACCCATATTTGTATAAAGCAAAGCATACGGCAGAAATCCAGTTGTTCTGATTTTTATAATGAAGAGCTAATAGCATTTTATAAGATTTTAAAGGCAGACGATCATCAGACATCTTCAAAAGTTTCAACCAATATTTAACACATCTTGTATATGTATGAACATAAAGAGGATATCTACCACATTCACCAAAGACGAGGACTTTAACGCTAACATTTAACAATCTTTTCAACGCAAACAGATGTACTTTTTCAACCAAATTTTGGTTTGCAATCAATCCCGAAACTTCAGAGCCGTATGTTAGTTAGCATTGGTAGGATTTGACAACCAAATAATTTAAAGAACACGTTTGGATGCTTTTCACTGAGGGACCACAGCAGTTTTACGATACATACAACTCCTCTCTTTGCTTTCGCGGCTCTATCTTCCATAGCGCAGGAGAAAGAGAGGGAAGGAGAAAAAAAATATTCCAAGGTATTTATACTGATTGACCACTTCTAGCTTATTGCTACCAAAGAAACATTTTTCTCTCGCTGCAATGTAACCGCCTTTGCGAAAGACGACCACTTTAGTTTTATCTAAATTAACTGACAAACGCATTCTATGCGAGGGATCCCTCAAAATACTCAGCAGTCGTTGCAGATCAATAACCGAGAAAGAAAGTAACAGAACATCATCAGCAAAAAGGAGTATCAAAATTTCAAATAAATCTGGGAATAACATTACACCCTGTTTACCATTACGGATTACGCCAATTGCAAGTTCATTAATAGATAGTGAGAATAAAACTGGACAGCCAGTTGTCTCCTTGTCTCAAGCCACGAGGACAAAAGGATGGTTCAGTGCACTGGTTGTTCACTTTTACACTAGCTTTGACAGTTTCATACATGCTTTTGACAGCTTTGTACATTTTACCTCTGATTCCTTTCTTCTTTAATATCATCCAAAGGTACTGCCTGTTAACTAAGTCGAAGGCCTTTTTGAAATCAATAAATGCAACGTATAGCTTGCTCCGATTGAGTAACTGCTTTTGAACTAGTGCCAGAAGGGTAAAAATGTGATCAATTGTACTATGATTTCGTCTAAAACCAGCTTGAGATGAATCAATTAAATCATTATCTTCAACCCATTCAGTAAGTCTTCTATTGAGGATATAACAGCACAGCTTGCCTCCAGTATCTAGCAAGGAAATACCCCAATAAATGTCAGGACAACAGGATCACCTTTTTCATACACAGGTAGAATAATAGACTGAGACCAACTTTTTGGAAAACTACCAGAATCAAACAGTTTATTGAAGTATTGAATTAAAAATAAAAGGACATCTTCAGATGAGTTTTTATAAAACTCACCACTTATTCCATCGGAACCAGATGCTTTCCATATTTCAAAGCTTTTATAGCATCCTCAATTTCCCATTGCTCTATCGCTGTCTAGTGGAACACAGTCCAACTTTATGTCTACAGGCAAGTTAGTTCGAAAACCATCTTCAAAATCTATTAAATCAGTATCGTTAGATAGATCACTATTAAAAACCATCTTGAAACGACCAAACCATTCACCAGAAGTGATCGAATTACGCTTTAACTATCCAGAATTGAGTTGTTTGTGTTCGGACCTCTTAGCGCTAAGCAGATTTTCATACTCTCTCCTCAAAATTACATACATAGTTCTGTAATATATCATTTGTAGCTTTTTACTATCGTTGTCAACATCATTTTCAAGAATACTGTCGCAAGCTCTGCGAAATGTTCGTAAAGCTGTACGTACTTCACGTCTTTTTTCTGCACATTCTGTGTCAAACCATGGCTTTTGTCTGAAACTATCTACCCTAAACGTCTTTAACAACTTTTTCCTGCCATCTTGAGACAACCAATGAATGAAGCTAATGACGTATCAATATCAAGATCTATTAAATTACTAGCATCTTGAATTAGTTTCTTAACATCATTATCATTAAGCATTGCACAATAATCATTTTTCTTTTCATTATTCCACACAAACTTAGTAACTTTACTTATGGTTGAATGGGTCGAGGTGGGTTTCAATTCAATGGCCTTTGATACTTCAAGAAACACCTCTACCGGCATGTCTTGATTCAGTTCTGGGAATAACTTTTAAATATGAACCCGCAGGTGGTAAGGTAAGGTAATGTTGCTTATAGCCCAGCCGACCGCAGAGGGCCATATCAGGGCTGTCACCACGTTAAAATCAACTCACAAGTCATTTAAAACACACACACACACACACACACACACACACACACACACACACACACACACACACACACACACACCTTTCACACTTCTCTTTAAAATACACCTTCTAAAAACGTACCAGAAACTTCGTTAAAATCTTTCTTCTGTAAAATCTTAGATCAGATGAAAAATGTTAATCTCTTTCAGAAACTCAAAGATCACGTCAGGTGGGACATCTCTGAAGAGGGTTTTCACGGAGTCTGCTGTAAAGTGTTCATGTCTCAGATCGTGCAAGTCCTAACAATCTAAAAGAATATGTTTCACTGTGAGTGGAACATGACATGGAATGCACCACGGAGCTTCTTCACCTTTTAAAGGATAAGAATGGGTATAAAACGAGTGGCCTGTGTGCAAGCGGCACAAAACTGTTTCGTCTTTACGGCCGCCTCTGGAACATGGTAAAAAAATCTTTCAGGTTTGGACGGATTATAAATAGTTTGTTATCCGTCTGCGAGTTCCATTCCTCTTGCCAGAGGTCTCTGACGTAAGCCTGTGTTTTGGGGTTCAAATCAGTGTGAGAAATAGACAACCTGCTCAACTTTTCCTTTGTGGCACTTTTGGCAAGCTGATCAATCACCTCGTTGCCTCGAATACCCACATGGCTGGGAACCCAAGCAAAAACTATGTTGTATCCATCTGTTTTCAGAGAGGTGTATAGCTAGAAAATTTTCAGCAGTTGAGGGTGCTTGAGATTACGGCCGGCAATGGCCTTCAAAGCTGAAAGGGAGTCTGATAAAATAAGGAAATCTTTATGTTTCGATTTGCAGATCATTTGAAGAGCCAGGACCAAGGCTGTCAGCTCAGCAGTATAGATAACATACATTCAGATACAATAAAGTAATCAATAACACTACATCCATTATAGGCAATGTAAGTGAAGTCCCCCCCCCCCCCCCCCCCCCTCATCACCCAAAACAAGTCCGTACATTATAATTAGGTTATATTGATCACATATTTGAAGTAAATATTTACCAAATTCATTTGTAACACCATCCTTTGACTCCATACAAAATCTTGTACACAGCTTCGAATCCTCTGCATTTTCACCAATAAAGTCGTCTATGGAGTAGTCAGAAACATTACCATTGGCATTCAAATCATCAAAAAACAATGAGAAGTAGTTCGCCATATTCTTCAAATAAATCATCGATACAGTTATCCAAAAAGCATAAACCATTATCAATTTCAGTTTCAGCATAATAAACACTATTTGTAGGTGGGATATACAAACCAATCAAAAACTGTTCCCTGCCTCATTTCATTTCCGATTTTGTTTTGATCAAATTGAGGTTATTTGTATTTGTTTCTGTCCGTCTGTGTGTTTGTCTTTTGATCTCCCTTGCATCTTTGGGTGGATCCTCAAGCGTAGGCTCAAAGATTGTCCCCTATATTTTATACTGTTTGCATAATGTCTTTACTTTTTCAGCAACTTTTTTCCTCCCCACACTTTCGTTTGGTTTCATTTACTACTCTTCGCTGGCTGCTTTGGGGGTGCTATTGGATTCTTTTTTGCACTCTTGGTGGTGAGAACACCACAGTATTATGGACTGTGGTGTGTCTCTATTTGACGCCAGGAGCGCAGACACAACCAGCCGTGTCTCCCTGATGAGTCCGACCCAGCGGACGAAAGGCCTCGGAGCAGGCAATACAAATATATCTGCCTTCAAGAGGGATTGCGATGGTTCCCTTATGCAGCTAGTGAAGAGTTTTCATATCTGTAACATATTTTCTTAATTTCATGTTCCCAGTTTCTCCATCTTCAATTCCGCCCCCCTCCCCCCTCCTTAAGTCCAAATGTTTGCCAAGTCATTACTATGAAGATAGTTCAGTTGTTGGCCTGCGTTTGTTTTTTCCCCCACTATTAGATTGTTCGTCTATGTATTTGTCTGACTTTATTCAAGTTTAAAGGCTGTGCCAGTCTTGAATAAAAGTTACTCTGTGTTAGGTTTTCTTATGGGAGCAAAAAATACCTAACTTGTTTACTGTCAATCAAAAACAGTCAGAAGAAAAACCCGTTAGTACTTTCGATATCGTGAGAACCAAGCAGTTGTCATATTCAATTGTGATATGTGTAATAAATCTAGTCAGCTTTTTCTTTACAAGACGTGCAATTCCACCGGACAGTCTAGCGGTAACGGAATCAGAAACTTGAATACCAGGTGAACTATATACATCATGGTAAGGAAACAAGTGACTTGGGAAGGAATCTGAAAAAAAGTTTCAACAAAAAGAATGAAATCATAAACAGATACAAAAGAGCGAACCTCATGATCATATACCGTTGACAAACCATCCACATTATTAGTCACGAACCGTAAAGTTTTGGCATATTTCAAAATGCCAGATTGTGGAGCCGTTGGGTGATTTGATACACAGGCAGGGCC
>CM065729.1:33585459-33607959 GCA_033310375.1 Conus canariensis | reverse complement strand
TAGTTGTGTCTGCAAACCAATAGCCATTTCACATAGTAAAACTATTATCATCAGCAAACAGTAAAATGAACAACTGCATATCACCTGCAGTAAATCTAGCTCCATGTCTCTCATTATGTATTACTTCTAGCGCCAGCTCGTTTGTGAATCAAGAGAATAGAATAGGTCTGCAAACGTCTCCCTGTTTCACACCTCTAGTACAATTGATGTTATTTGCGAGTTTTGTACCACATCGAATTCTTGTTTTGACAACATTATACATGCTTCTAACGCATTTAAAGAGTTTTACCCTAATCCCCTTTATCAATAGGACAAGCCATAATAAATTTCTGTTGATTAAATCAAACGCCTTTTCAAAGTCAATAAATGCTACATTCAGTTTGCGATTAAGAGAAAACTGTTTTTGAATTAGAACCATGAGAGTAAACATATGACCTATAGTTGAATATCCATGTTTAGAGCCCGTTTGGTGTTCACCAGTTCCGTTATTATCCTCCACATATACTTGTAGTCTTTGATCAATAACAGCGCTGAATACTTTACTACTTATATTTCATAGTGAAACACCTCTATAATTATTGGCATTATTTATATTACCCTTCTTATACAGCGAAAGGGTCACAGACTCACACCAAGTTTCTGGGAAAATACCTCTATCAAACAATGCGTTAAATAATTGTACTTAAAATCAACAACTTCTTCACCAGGAGTTTTCAAAAACTCCACGACTATTCCATAAGGTCCAGCAGCTTTTCGTTGTTGCTGTTGGCTTTTTGTTTGTTTGTTGTTGTTTTTTTTCTTTCTGAGCACTAACTGAACTTCTTCACGAGAAATTGGACGATTCATGTATTCATTGTTCACTTCCGGCAAGCCGTCACTGTTACTGTACTAGTACTTATCCAACAAAACTTTAAAGTGCTGAAGCCAGTTACTTAAAGGTATATTATTCTTTGGTTGTTTCTTTTTCAACGAAATATTACACGCGCACGTCCAACACTCTTTCTGATCATTAACTGAAGCTGATAACTTGTCTAATGTACTCTTATTGACATTCTTTCCCTTCATTTCTGAAAGCTTTTTGTATTCTTTTCTAACCTTTATATGTCTACTGTTGTCATCTTTAAGTTCACTTCCCTTATCATCATTTCCGGCAACAATATCATATCGCTGTGATGATCTACAAAATGTTTTTAGTAATTAATCCGCGTAGAAGCGTTCTATTGATTTTGCATTCCTCATCAAACAAACCCTGCCTACCACTATCAAAATCAACCTTAATAATGTTCTTCATTCACACGGCACACTCTCGAATACAGTTATTAAACATATCCAGTGCATCACTGATGTTCACGTCAATTAGTTCGAGGGAAGCTTAGAGTTGATCATGGACTTCTCCCTCACATACATTCCTGTAAAGTTCACGACTGTATTCATCACTCCACATAATCTTTTTAATGGCTTGTACATCATCACTATCTCCAGTCTCATATAGATTATCATGGCAAAAAGTAATGCAGTATTCAATGGGAAAACGATCGGATTCGAATCGGTCAGCAACATGCAATTCAGACACATCATATAAAAGGTCGTAAAAATTATTAGATAAAATAAAATAATCACTCATCCTGTTCCCATTTTCGTTTGTCTATATACAGCAACCTTACTGGTCACCTTTACATAGTCCACTTAATATAATCAAATCCAACGCAGAACACATGTTTAACAAAGATTTACAGTAGCTATTAACACATTCATCTTGATAATACCGGTCACAAGTAATCGAATGACTTTTGAATGGAACATTGTCATTGTCATAAACAGGATGTGATGGAAAAATATTAGAGATGCGGTTGTTCAGATCACCGCATACAATAATGTAAACATCTTTCAACTGTACTAACAAGTTGCCTCATCCAGAATGAAGTTCAAGCCAAAGAAATCACGGAGTCTCTCACTGAGGAAAGGAAAAGTGGCCGGATCTGTGGTCTTCAGTGTTGCCAACCAGGCCATTCCAACAGTCACAGAAGAACCAGTCAAGAGCCTTGGAAGATGGTATGATGATACGCTGAAAGACACACAAAGAGCAAAAGAAACCAAGCAGATGGCGGAGGAAGGCTTGGAGACCATTGACCAGTGTGGGCTCCCTGGCAAATACAAGGTCTGGTGTCTGCAGTTCATGCTGATACCAAAGCTCCTATGGCCTCTTATGATATACGACATCTGCACCAGCATAGTGGAGGCAATGGAAGCCAAAATCAACAAGTTCACAAGGAAATGGTTTGGTGTCCCACCCTGTCTGACTGACATAGCGCTGTACTGTCGCCAAGCAAAGCTGAAACTACCACTGAAATCCATCCTGGAGGAATACAAAGCAGGGAAGATCAGACTTCAAAGCATGCTGGAGGACTCAGGAGACAAGGTGGTACAAGCAATCAAGCCCCAGCTGAAGACAGGCAGAAAATGGAAAGTTCAAGAGGCGATGGATTCTGCAAAAGAAAGTCTCAAGATCAGAGAAATAACAGGACACACACAGACCAACAGACAAGGACTGGGGGTGACCAAAACTGAATGGTGGTCAAAGGCCAAAGGAAAAGCCAAAAGAGACATGATGATTCAGGAGATGAGAAAAGAAGAAGACCAAAAAAGACTCCAAAAAGCAGTCCAGCAGAGCCAGCAAGGGCAATGGACAACGTGGGAGAATGCACTCCAAAGAAGTCTCACTTGGAATGACATTTGGCGCATGGCCCCTCTCAGGATCAGCTTCATTCTCAGATCTGCATATGACCTTCTGCCCTCAAATGCAAACCTGGTGAAGTGGGGGAAAACAGACGATCCTGCATGCCCCCTCTGCCATGAAAAACAAACAGTGGAGCATGTCCTAAGCTCATGTAAAGTAGCCCTGGCTCAAGGAAGGTACACATGGAGGCACAACCAAGTGCTCAAAGAGATTGTACAAGTAGTCTGGGCTAGTACCAACACCACAAAAGGGAAAATCAGGACTCCAAAAGCACCCGCAACATTCTTCACGGCAGGAGGCAGCAAATCATGGCCAAGAACAACAGTGCCACTCGAAACATGCAGGCAGAGTCTGCTGGACGGGGCAGATGACTGGGAGTGCACTGCAGACCTCCCAGAATGGAAGAGTCACCCAGAGATCATCAGCAAGAGTGGCATGAGACCAGACATAGTAGTCCACTCTAAGTCAACCAAGCAGCTGATCATGATCGAGCTCACGGTGCCATATGAGAACAGAATGGAGGCAGCTCAAATCTACAAGACTGAAAAGTATGCTGATCTGGCAAACAGCCTGAGGAGAGAAGGCTATCAGGTCAAAGTCCTCACTGCAGAAATTGGAGCTAGGGGGTTTGTAGGAACGTCTGCATACAGCCTCATGAAACAGCTCTCAGTTGCAGGGAAGGAAAAACCAGAGCCCTGAAAGCAATGGCAGAAGCGGCAGAGAGGTGTTCAAGCTGGATCTGGTCAAGGAGGAACAAAAGTGAACTTCATAAGGCTTAACTTCCCTACAAATATCAGGTGTCCCTGTGGCTCAGTGGTTAAAGCGCGAGTCATTAAGTGGAAAATGAGCATGTCCAGAGGGTCATGGGTTCGAATCCCAGCCATGGCTCGTCCCAAGATGGGGAAAAAAAAAAGGGGGCAGCAGAGGGACATCCGGAGTCATGAACCGGGTGTGGCCCAACCCCCCTAGAGTGTCAGGAGATAAGGGCCGAAACACTTGCTTGAAGGGGGCTTCTCTTCTGAGGACTCTCTGCTGCCACGCTCTCCACGAGTTTCTTTCTACTACTCAGTCCATCACTCTTCAAGCATAGCTATTCCTTGATAATAAATAAAGCGTAGAAGACATGCACATACATAAAGAACACAATTTAGGCACCCAAACAACCGTTTATCAATGACAAACACACATATATTTTTATATTTGAAATCTAAATTATGTACAAAAGGAGTAAATTCATCCCTTATAAGACATATAATTCTACCTGATCTCCTCCCTTGTTTGATGAACTTAAAAGCCGGTTTATAATGTAACGAAAATCCAGGAAATAAATGAGGGTCACGGTTATCTTCAAAAGTCAAGAAGACAAATAAAATCAAAAGATGTAGAGTATGAAAAGACATCATGAAATATAAACTTTGAGCGCAAACCATTAACATTCAATGGCAAGAATTAAGAGAACACGATTTTATATCAGCAACAAAACGCAAAGCTTTATTTACAGAAGTGGAGACATCATCTTTCGTATTACACCAAAATAGATTTCCATACCCCCCCCCCCCCCCCCCACACACACACACACACACACTCCCCCAGTTACCGAAGTGCAAGAATTTTCACATTAAAACAAGGAACAAGTGTCAATTTCAAGTCCAACCGGACCAACAGGTTCTAAAATCTCCACGTGCAAGACATTTGGTAACCACCGGGCTGTGCGAAATCAACTTGGGACAATTCTGGTGTCAATGCTTTATTTGTATCCGTCTCAACTTCGACTCCAGAGACTCTAATTCGAATATCTGGCCGGCCAGTTTCCTATTTCATTTCTCTAAGTGAATCATGAGCATCAAGACCATACTTTTTACTATTAATAGATAAATGATCATACACCATGCGACCTGTTTGCCCTCAGCCTTAGCTTTCTTCAGGTGTGAGCCCAACTTACGTCTGATGACAGAAATCCTCCCCAAGAAACGTGTTTGTTTCCTTCAGTTTTTGCTTCGTTTTCAATATTTTAATCTTTTTGTTGATAAAAGGAACATCGAGCTATAACTGGGGAATCAGATCTGGAGTTCAGTCGATGTACTCGATCAAATTCGATAATATCAGTAACATCAAGCTTGTCTGTGATCAAATCCTGGACCAAACCCTCACACTCGTCATTTGTTTCCCCTTCCCTTTTCTCCACACCATAGAAAATCAGGTTAATTTTCTAGACCTGCCTCTAAATCATCACATCTTCTTTCTAGGTCATCTACTCTAGTAGTCAGATCACTGCTCTTTATTGTTGCAACAAGTCATTCGTACGTCGAACATCATTCACCTCGTCCCTCAGTCCACTCACAAGAGCACAAAGGTCAGCAGCATGTTCCTGTCGTAAGAGAGACATCTCCTCCTTTACACTGTCCAGCTTGCCGTTCACAGAGCTCTCCACGTCTTGCAGTTTTGACGTCAGGTCAGCCATAGCAGGTTCCTTCCCTGGTCGTGAGTGGCAGGAAGAAAGAGAGGTCTGTTGTACGTTCCCAGAAGAACCGGAGACGTGTGTCAGGATTGGGGCCGGGATTCAATTTGATATCCCCACAGCGCAGGAGCAGTACACCATCACCATGACGTTTAAACAAATTGCCCCCCCCCCCCCCCCCCCCCACTCCCCCGAACAAAAGAACGAGGGTTAGTCCTAACAGAACACCGGCTCGCCGTGAACGAACCGTCAAGGAGATGCACACTGACTCTTTAACAATTAACCTTTTCCACATAAATGATTGAAAAGGTGGCAAAAATGTGTTGATCCGAAAACAGCTGGGCCGAAGGCATGATAACACAGCAAACACGTTGTCAAGTATTAACAGAGTACACACATCTAATCCACAGAAATTCACGAAAGAGTAGAGACGTAAACACACACCTCTGATCTTCCTGCACGTTCAAACCGGCCCCAGAGAGAGAGAGAGAGAGAGAGAGAGAGAGAGAGAGAGAGAGAGAGAGAGAGAGAGAGAGAGAGAGAGACAGACAGACAGACAGACAGACAGACACACAGATAGACAGACAGACAGACAGACAGAGACAGAGAGAGAACGATACTGAAGGGGGTTTCATATATGCGTCATTCAACATTCCTAGTACATAGCAAAATGAAATAATGAAAAAGTATAGATATGTTACAAAAAGCAACGTACACCAAGGCGCTACCGTCTGATTTCTCTTGTTTGGTTCATAAATACACATGGCTAAATTCAAAAGTGTGTTCTCATCCCTTGTGGATAATAAGAGAATTAGCCTGAAATTACGTAGTTCCGTGTAATATTTGGATTTGATAAGTTTTATTCTAAGATAAGCTAAGAGAGAGAGAGAGAGAGAGAGAGAGAGAGAGAGAGAGAGAAGAGACAGAGACAGAGACATAAACAGAGACAGAGAGACTGGCAGGGATGAGTCCAAACAGAAACAGAGAGACAGGGGGCTGTTGGCGATAAAGTGGATTTGAAAGTAAAATGTATAGTCACAACGAGTGAGAAACAATAAAGCAGACTGAGAGAAAGAGAGAGAGAGAGAGAGAGAGAGAGAGAGAGAGAGAGAGAGAGAGAGAGGGAGATGGAGGGAGAAAGGGAGGGAGGGAGAGGGAGAGAGAGAGAGAAAGAGAGAGAAACACAGAGACAGTCAGACAGACAAACAGACAGTCAGAAATCTAAACAGGGTAACATAAATACAGGCTGAAAGCACTCTTTATATATATATATCTCTCTCTCTCTCTCTCTCTCTCTCTCTCTCTCTCTCTCTCTCTAAAGAAGACAAACAAGCAAAAACCCCTGAAAATCCCGCCAACCCATTGACAAACAGATCAGCCGACAACATCAATACACGTTCGCTGAAATAAAGGCTTGTATTTACAAGTGCAGCAAGCGAGCAGGGCACACCAGCCTCCAGGAGGACCACCTGGAATCGATACTGGCAGCCCATAGAACAATGTCTGGAGCCTGAAAGGCTCTCGTAGTCCGGAGGAATAACGAGCATTTGATGTCACACGGTAGCTACGGTTGCCCCCGACCACTTCGCAAATGAAACCGTCAGCTTTGGGTTGGTGGGGAATCGTGTTTCATTGACAATACCTTGTGGCGGCGCATTTTAACTATTGGCGCGTTTTGTCACTTCAGCGACATCTTGAGGAGCCTGTAGGCACAGCACGTTTCTTGGTTACATGGCTGTGAAATAACGCGCCTAAAAGAAACATGATTATCATTTGAATCACCCTCTGTGTGTGTGTGTGTGTGTGTGTGTGTGTGTGTGTGTGTGTGTGTGTGTGTGTGTGTGTGTGTCTGGTGTGTATGTATGTAACTGACGATTGCACGATATACAGTATGCGATTTAGCTCGCAAAAATCGTTTGGTAGCTTTATGGCGCACCACACACACACACACACACACACGCACGCACGCACGCACGCACGCACGCACGCACGCACGCACGCACGCACGCACGCACACACACACACACACACACACACATATATATTATATATATATATATATATATATCTTCAATCTAAGACATAAGAGCAAGCTTTGTTTATAATTGAATATATATATATATATATATATATATATAGAGAGAGAGAGAGAGAGAGAGAGAGAGAGATGTGTGTGTAGATATATATATATATATAATATACATACATATATATATATATATGTAGAGAGAGAGAGAGAGAGAGAGAGAGAGAGAGAGAGAGAGAGAGAGAGAGAGAGAGAGACTAAACAACACATTTTTGGACAAACTGACCACTGGAAACTTCGTGCACCCACTCCAAAGAAGTGCCTCTTTGTTATGCAGTTAATGTGCGTCAATAAATTATCATTAACGTCTGACTGATCAGAGGCCAGTGTGCCCCCCCCCCCCCCTCCTCCTCTTCCCACGCCTTCTTCCCCAATCAATGACTTTTCTTTTCTCTACACACGCAATACTTCAGTATATATTTTTGTTCCAGTTTGGAAAAAAAAGAAAGAGACAAAATGTTCTAGAGTGTCAAAATGTGCCGCAACATTTCTTCCATTAGCGATTCGATGCTCAGTCAGACAGAAACCTGCTGCGCACACGGGTGAATGACTGTGAATAAGATCGTACTGCTGTGAGTTAAAGTGAGACAGACTGGAACACGATGGATGTCGACTGTGGAGAGAGATTAATCGATTGTTGATCAAACACAGTGCTAGACAGACATACGATGTGAACATAGGAATGGAAAGGCAGGCTCTGAAACAGTCGTGGTGCCAGAGACACACTGTTTTGTGGTGGCAAACGTAAACCTTGTTAAGGGAATAGATTCCCCAGAATCACTGACATCACCGGTTTCGAAATACATGATCTATTGATCATCACACTCATGATCATAAGATTAAATAAACGAAGGCAATCATGAACTTCCGCAGTGTATTAATCCATACTTTATGGGGAAACGCTATGGAAATGAACTCTCCTCATGGTCAAGGGCAGAGAACAGTGTCCCTACCTCTCCTCTCTCTCGTACCCTTTCCTAACCCTTTCTCCACTTCCCTTCATCCCACGCCTCCTCCACCACCACCACCACATCCCATTCCATTCCCACAACGCCAATAAAGCTGTCAGTTCGGGGGCTGGCATGGAATCAGGTATTTTTGGATGACACTTTGCTCTGGTGATAGGACGCTCACTCAGTCCAATCCAAATCTTGCCGGCGTTTTGGGGGTAGAGGGATAAGGGAAGACGAAGGCACTGCTGAGATTGAAAGCGTGTGGAATGGAGGGAAGAGAGATGCTGAACATGGTGGTCGCTGCTATGGTGGTTGCTGGGCTATAGACGGCTATCTGTCTGTCTGGAAGGATGGTTGGCCAGACTCTCTCTCTCTCTCTCTCTCTCTCTCTCTCTCTCTCTCTCTCTCTGTCCGTCTCTTTCTGTCTGTCTCTCATTCATTCTGTTAAGCTTCTGTCTCTCTCTTTTTCTGTCTCGCGTTGCGACTCCGTTCTGTTTCTTTCTCTCTTTTCAAATAAGGAATGCTCAGAAGCGAAAAAAAAACGCCAAAAACGCAACAACAATAAAGCAACAACAACGACAACGACAACAACAACAACAACAACAACACACACACACACACACGCACACACACACACACACACACACACACACACACAGACACACACACACACACACACTTGCGCGCGCGCGCGCTCCCGTGCATACGCAGAGAGAGACAGAGAGAGAGAGAGAGAGAGAGAGAGAGAGAAGAGAGAGAGAGAGAGGGAGAGAGAGAGAGAGAGAGAGAGAGATAACGATAACAATAACGAGAGAGAGAGAGAGAGAGAGAGAGAGAGAGAGAGACAGACAGACAGACAGACAGGCAGACAGACAAGACAGACAGTCAGACAGAGACAGAGACAGAGAGGTCACTTTGCATTCTGCGCAGGCACTGTAAGTCATCTGACCAAGCTGTCAACTTATTCAACTACCAGCTAAGACTGTCATTTCTTCTCTCTTCAATCAACGACATTCCACATGGTAATTAAGATGAAACAAAGCATCGCTGGAACAAACATAAAGGGGGGGGGGGGGGGGGGGTGCGATCTGCAAGCAAGCAATTCTCTGCACATAAATCACTGTGGCAAGAGCAAAAGAGTCAGACAAGTTATCAATGTCGCCAGGCGTGTTATTCGTTTTTTCCCAACGCAGATTTTCTTGTGTCTATAACATAGCATATACAAGTGTAATTAGCAAACACGACAGCCGTCAACGAAGTGAGCTCCACATCTCCTTAGTTTTGTTTCTATAGGTTAAAAGCAGAAGCAAGCCTAGTTATTCAATGTTTGGCGAAAATCACTAGCGAGAGTGCGCGCGCGCGCGCGCGCGCGCGCTCACACACACACACACACACACACACACTCACACACACACACACACACGCGCGCGCGCGCGCGCGCGTGGGTGTGTGTGTGTGTGTGTGTGTGTGTGTGTGTGTGTGTGTGAGAGAGAGAGAGAGAGAGAGAGTGTGTGTGTGTGTGTGTGTGTGTGTGTGTGTGTGTGTGTGTGAGTGTGAGTGTGTGTGTGTGTGTGTGTGTGTGTGTGTGTGTGTGTGTGTGTGTGTGTGAGAGAGAGAGAGAGAGAGAGAGAGAGAGAGAGAGAGAGAGAGAGAATGAAAGAATGAATGAATTCTTTAATCAGGTCATTGGGCAGTTCTGATGGGGCCTCAATCCAATCACAATACAGTTAGAAGCGGTAATCATATACAGTGTAAATTCATATCTACAGGTACCATGCAAAATGATAGATTGAACATCTAACTAATGGCGACGGCACGTCTTGCAAAGGCTTTATATAAGTATAATGACAAGTTTCGCATTGTTACAACATTAGATGATGACAGTAGAAGGCATAATCTGAACATACATGGATTCATATAGTATTTTCTTGGTATAAGTTCTTTTCTTAAATCACTAATAAGCTGAACACAAAAGAACGAAATGGATTTCATCTTCCCCAGCAGATGAACTTAGTGGACTAACAACTGTGACTCAGTTGTTCTTGTATAACTTAAAGAATGTGTCAATACAGATGAAACCCTAACTCTAAGTTTAGTTAGGGCATTCTTTACAAATTCATTTGTATTCATAGACACGTATGGCTCCCTTAAATAACTGTTTTTAAACGTTCTATAACATTTATATCTCACTCGTTTTCATGTAATTGTCCCATTCCTGCCACCTGCAATCAATTATTTTCTGTCCAAATTCTTTAATAAATGTTGAAACCGACTCCATATCCTGATTATCCCAAACATAAGAAAACCGATACTTGTCTAAAGTTGTACGAACATTTGCAACCCATGTATGCTTTCCCTTTTCGTAAAGTGAGCATAACATATTGTATGCCTAATACAGTAATCTGTATTCCCACATACGAGTCAATTTTAACCCAAATTTAGTACAACGTACATAAGAGTTTAAATATATAGGGTATCTACCCAGATCGCCATACAAAAAATCATTTGTAGTGTTCAAAATCATTTGGTGTTCTTATATCTACACTAAGAATTTTTTAAAGACCATATGAATATACCTTTTCTATTTCTGAAGCTGCCTTATCAAACGCCCATATCTCAGAACCGTACTGTATTATAGGTTGCATTTGGGCATCAAATGGCTTTAAAAAAAAAACGGTCGAGGTGAATTATTCTCCAGTTTATACAATGTTCTCAGAATCCCCACTAATGCTCTTTCAGTTTTGCTCACCAATTCATCACATGCTGTACAGAAACTAAGTTTAGTTGAAAAACACAGGCCTAAATACTTATGACTGTTAACAACTTTCATTTCTGTTGTATCGTATATCCATTTTCCCTTGCTGCTAAATAACCGCCTTTTCTGAAAACTATAAGATTACTTTTATTCATACTTACCGTCAATTCTAGATAACTAGATATCTCTATACTAACTATTAAACTGAGCTTGTAGTCCAACCACTGTTTCTGACATCAAAATGATATCGTCTGCAAACAATAAGATAAACTGCTCGACAAAATCAGGAGACAATGTAATACCATGCTTTCCATTTTCAATAATTCCTACAGCAAGTTCATTGATAAACAAAGAAAACAAAATTGGACTGCATGCGTCTCCTTGTATCACCCCTTTTGAACATGTAATAAAATCTGTCAACTCTGCCTTATTTCTTATTCTTGCTTTAACATTGTTATACATACTTCTTATACAGGCATACATTTTGCCACTTATTCCATTTTTTGACAAGTATTGGCCGCACAGGTTTTCTTGATATAGAATCGAAAGCTTTTTCAAAGTCTATAAATGCAACATATAACTTTCTATTGTTCGCTAATTGCTTTTGCACTACCGCCAAAAGTGTAAAAATATGGTCAATTGTTGAATAATGTTGTTTATATCCAGCCTGATATTCATCAGTGATATTATTATCTTCTATCCATATTTGCAGTCTTACATTAATGACAGAACTGTAAATCTTATTGCACACATTACTGAGTGATATGCCCCTATAACTGTTCGGATCCTCTACGTCACCATTTTTATGTAATGTACAGATTATGGATTCTGTCAAATAGGACATTGAAGAACTTAACCAAAAACGTAACAACACAATCACTTGAACACTTAAAAGATTCACCTATTATACCATCTGGGCCGGCCGATTTTGAATGTTTTAATTTTCCCAGTGCAGCAATAACTTCTTCTTTCGTTACTGGTTGATTAAACACTCTTTCTGCATTGTCTCCAACTGGTAGGATAAGTGGTAGGATATCGCAGTGAACAAATTCCGCAACAGAACCACCACTTCTTTTTATCTAATCAGCTGGAATTAAAACATATTAGACATCATAAGATAGCCAAGTAAAGAGATAGGTAGCCTGGCAAGAACCCACAGGAAATAAATACACACAGCCTACAACAACCATTCTTGGAAGTGACCAGCTCTCTAACTTCACCATTGTGTGTGATAGCTCACATGTTCCCGACACACACAATAATAATCCTTTTCTTCATGACAACCCTATTTCATGCAAAACGTGTTCATCACTACTGTCTCCCCAGACTAGTAATAATCACCGAAATTGTTGCTTCACGATGACTTATTTTCTTTTTTTTTTTTTTTTTTTTTTGAGATTGAACATAATTATTTTGAAAGTTTTGATAATGGTTCTTGAAAACAGATCATTATTCCATAGATTGAAGTTCTTTTTGAAAAGACTTTTGGCAAGGAGGTAGGATAATGAAAGCCCGTAATAAAAGCCGTAATTAACTTTTCTATTCTTGCTACCAACTTATTAGCGTTAGAAGGTAGTTTTCTGTATTTTGACACGTTTTCTGATGTCTTAAGAGAGAGTTAAAACCGAAGAAAAGAATCGATTTCATGTGAGAGTATTGGTTTTCAGGTAGAAATGGCTGTTTCCACGTCATGATTACAGTTTTGATACTGTAATACGTGTAAATTTTACGTTAAAAAATGATTAAAATGTATTGTAATGATATTTACTGATTTCAAGCGTGAAAATAACAACCTTTGCCTTCTGATATTCATGGGCTTTTGTAGAAGGGAACATTTTACGTCAGATATGAATGTGACGAGAGGTGGGAGTGGGCCGGTGTGTCCTCTAGGGGGAAGGCTTATAGTGTTTTCTTTATTAGAGTTATATGAAACTTTCACCTCCACCCTCTCTCTTACTAGTTGTGGAAGGGGCAGCTTTCTGGCACTAGTTACTGAAAGAATTTTTCGTTTGTCTCGGGACTGTTAAAACTACTCAAGAGTGGCTCAGGTATAATTTTTCTTGGGCTTGTACACTTAAAAGTACTTGTAGCTCCGAGAGACAATTAGAGATAAGTTCAAACATTCAATACTGAGTGAATAACGAAGAACTGACACAAGTTAAGTGCACTTTCACATGTCAACTTTACTTGTTCATACAAGGGTGAAATATTCAAATCAATTTCACCTATTTAGTTCCGGCTAACTTTTGTTCCCAGTCTTTCTGTCATCATTAAGAGAATTAAAGTTGTGGATGAGTTGAGTTGGAGTTCACTTGGAATATCAGAACTTATCTGATGTTGGAGACGACTGTTGATCTCTCTCTAGTTGCCGGTGACTGGTTCACCATCTTTTTGGCAGGCTGATCTTGGGGTGCTGTCTCAGCTGGGCCGATAACATCCACACCCGGAGGTAGGTATGAACCCAAGCTAGTTCTTCCGGGAAACAGTGAACCTTAAAACACAGGAGATTCAGGTGATATGGAGATGATAGTTCCCTTGTCTGATTTACCCCTGTTGACTTTGTGGCTACACCGTGGGTGATCAGTCTTACAGCCGACTGCAGAGAGCAGTGCGTGCTCACAATGAGTTTCCCCTTTTTGTGTGCTGAGCTACCGATTCAGGTTCCCGTTCCCGTCTGCTGTGTCACAAAAGACAAAAAAAGGGGAAGGGGGGGGGGGGGGGTCCTCCTCCACCCCTACAGTGTGAGGAAATGTGTAGAAGAGTCGAGAACGCTCTTTCTTGGTGGTTGGGGTTGATTTTACTTAGCCTTCATGCTAATTGACAAAGCATAATTGCATCATATACTGGCGGAACGCACGCACGGTTACCATGGCACATGGTAGGGGAAGGGAAGGAGAGAGAACATGATCCTTTGTCTCAACCAGAGACGATCGTCTGTGCATGAGATAAGGGGTGGGGGGGGGGGGGGGGGGGGGAGGGGGGGTAAGGGAGGGGAAGAGAGAGAGAGAGAGGGGGGAACAGGCGACTTACTTCCAAAGTGACGTCACCTTTTATTCCCGTGTCATTGTTGCCAAAGCTGGGCTGTCCATGACTTTAAAGAACCCGGCCTATGGTGGGGACCGGCCGAGAGAGACCGAGCGTTGGCACATATTAGTAATCTATTTTACCTTTTGTGAGACAAAGGGCGAGAGAAAGAAGGAGGGGGAAATAAGGGGGAGTAAAATTTGGGGGGTGGGGGTGGGGGGGGGCTAGTACAGTAGTGGTGGGTTTAGTACAAATCGGAGTGGGGTTGTCCATATATCATGTCACAATGAATTACAGTTGTGTCCCTTATCGCAAGTGAAATGTCAGCTTTAGTTTGCAATAAACAAGTAGGGTAACCCTTGCTCCCATAAGAAAACCTAACACAGAGTAACTTTAATTCAAGACTGGCACAGCCTTTTAAACTTGAATGAAGTCGGACAAATACAAAGACGAACAATCTAATAGTGGGGGAAAAACAAGCGTAGGCCAACAACCCGTCTGTCCTCACAGTAATGACTTGGCAAAGATTTGGACTAAAAGGGGGAGGGGGTGAAGATGAAGAAAATGGGAACATGAAATTAAGAAAATATATCATGAATATGAAAACTTTTCACTAGCTGCATGAGGGAACCATCGTAATCCCTCTCAAAGGCAGATCTATTTGAACTGCCTGCTCCTAGGCCTTCCGTCCGCTGGATCGGACTCATCAGGGAGACACGGCTGGTTGTGTCTATGCTCCTGGCGTCAAATGAAGACACACCACAGTCCATAATACTGTGGTGTTCTCACCACCAAGGTTTCAAAAAATAATCCAACAGCACCCCCAAAGCAGCCAGCGAAGGGTAGTAAATGGAACAAAACGAAAGTGTGGGGAGGAAAAAGTTGCTGAAAAACTAAAGACATTATGCAAACAGTATAAAATGTAGGGGACAATCTTTGAGCCAACGCCTGAGGATTCACCCAAAGATGCAAGGGAGATCAAAAGACAAACACAAAGACGGACAGAAACAAATACAAATAACCTCGATTTAACTGAAACGAATTTAGCTTTAGTTTGGTAGAGATTGTGTGGCCACACACCACAATTAGCATGTTGCTTTAATCGCTTTATATCCATGTAAGCATTTTGACGCCTAGCATAGGTTTGAGCAAGCCTTTGATATCAAACTGATAATTGATCAAAAGAACAACCCCTCGCCAATCATTTCGCTTGTTTGGGAGGACTTTCACCGATGACATCATTCACAGTCTTCAAATGCATGACCTTCTCATCAGCTTACATCATATTTCAGGCCTTCTCACTCACCCATGACCCTTTCATTGCGCCAGCTGGTCCTCCCAAGCAGTCTCATTGCTTTCATTTTAATCTGTCTGCTTGGAACCACCTGGCATCTACCTTGATGGCCATTGAAAGAAAGGAAGGTAGATTAACTTTCAGATACAATAAATATTCTCAAAACAAGTTAATTGCTTCTGTCTATAAACAGTCGACTCCTTAAGCAAGACCTTAGCGCGTTATTTTTTTGGTGTGCAGCCTGTCGTTTTGAGGTTGCCTTATATCACCGTCGTGATTAAGCGCTGGGACAAATGGAAAGCTGCTGTGTTGTTGGACACCAGGCCTGATGCCGAAGGTGCTGTTTGTTGACAAGGAAAAGGATGCTGAATGGAACGCAATGCAGGAGGAGGGGGGAAGGAGGGGGGAGGGGGTGTCGTGTGAGAAGGGTCGGTGCAGTTGGTAGTGGTATGCTACAGCGACCTGGATGTCTGGGTAGATTGCTTGGCTACGGCAGTCCCCCCCCCCCTCCCCCCCCGTCTCTCTGTCTGTCTGTCTGTCTGTCTGTCTGTCCATCTGCCTGTCTCTCTCTCTCTCTCTCTCTCTCTCTCTCTCTCTCTCTCTCTCTCTCTCTCTCTCTCTCTCTCTCTCTCTCTTCCACCACCCTTTCTCTCTACCACGCACGCAAAGCAGAAGTGTGGTATGTATGTTTGTTGTGTCGTTTGACCTTTCTTTCCTTACCTATAAATTCCACCTGACATTTCGGAATTAGCTTTTATACCTATCTGTGTTTTTTTTTTTCGGACAGATTATTTCCTTGGTTAATCTGATCTCTAAACACGTTTCATGTTTGTGATGCACGTCAGTTTACTTTATATATAAGTTTTCCTTGTACTGAGGGCAACAACTATTGGTGCTTGTTTCCCTCATTAAAACGATGTGTTCGTTTGCTCTCTCTCTGCTATAGAGGGCTGGCTGGGTTATAGGCTGGATAATGACGCTCTCTCTCTCTCTGTCTCTCTGACTCTCTCTCTCTCTCCTCTCTCTCTCTCTCTCTCTCTCTCTCTCTCTCTCTCCTCTCTCTTATCTGTGTGTGTTCCCATAAGTATACAAGAGAACTGAGATTGAGATTGAACTGAAAAGGGAGATCTGCTTTCGCTGCTCAACTATGTCTATCCTGAACATTCTGTCCGTCTCCACCTAGTATATTCATGGGTTTCGGGGCGAGTTCTCAGCATGTGTGAACTGCGGTCAAATTTAATCTGAAAGCAGAAGTCAGCTTCTGCACTTACTTCGTTAATATCGTCTCCATCTTGCATACTCTGTGTTTTCGTACAGATGTCGATCCATTTGACTGCATGTTGCTTTGTTGTTGTTGTCGTCGTTGTTATTGTAGGCCGACTGCTATGATGAAGATAAGGTAGAGAAAGTCAAAATGAATTAAATATTAAAGAAATTAGGGGGAAAATCTCCGAACATGTCAAAGGAAATTACTTTGTGCAAATAATATTAATCAAACATAAGGAAACAAGCTATCAACATTATCAGTGGTGTGTTTAAAATATATATGAACTGTCCAAGATATCCAAATGAACGAGAGAGAGAGATATAGGGAGAGAGAGAGAGAGAGAGAGAGAGAGAGAGAGAGAGAGAGAGAGAGAGAGAGAGAGACGCGAATACAAATGTTTTTACTTGGAAGCAGCACGAAGAGACTGAGACTGGAACACAAACGGGAAGAGGTGGAGCCAGAAACTGACTAAACTGGAAATCAAGGAAAAATAATGTCAACGATTTAGAATTTAGAAAAAAAAAAGAAAACCTCAGAATCAACATAACGTTTAACGGCCAGGTAGATGCCTGGAAAGTATTGATATAAATGAAGTTGTAATCTGAATCGTAACATATATATGTGGCAGGTAACCTTAAAGAAATACCACATGGGAATCAATACGTAACGAACGGAGTCATGTACTGATGAAAGCGAAATGAGCATTGGTCAGAAACGGTAACTAGAATTGTCCCTGTCCAATCACTTCGGAAATGAAACTGTCTTCTTACGGCTTAGCGAAGAATTATCTATTTTTGATGATACCTTCCGCTGGTAAATCAGCGCTCCGTCAAATCGAAAACTGCTCTGTATGCCATGAATGTGAGTGTACCGGTAGAATTTCAAGTGATGGGGAATGAAATAAGCTGAGTAGGGGAGGGTGAGAGAGATTGATGGCTTCTTCGTGGTAAATGGGGGTGCGGTGCAATGTTATCTCCCTCGCTTGTTTGTGTGATCTCTCTGTCTCCGTGAATCGGTGTGTTTGTCTGTCTGTCTGCCTGTTTGTCTGTTGAATAACCTGTATGTTTATGTATGTCTTTGTTTGCCTGCCTGTCTGACCGTAACTTGTCTGTTTCTGTATGTCTTTGTTTGCTTGCCTGTTCATCTGTATGTGTGCTTGTCTGCTTGTTTCTATCACTCTGGCTGCTTCTCTGTCTCTATGTTTCTCTGTCTGTGTGTGTGTGTTTCTCTCCATGTCTGTCTGCCTGCCTACCTGTCTGTCTGTCTGTCTGTCTCTCTCTGTTTATCAATCTGCCTGTTTTTTTGTATGTCTTTGTGTGCCTGTCTGTCTATCTGTGTGTCTATCTGTCTGTCTGTTTATCTGTCTCTCTCTTCCTCTATCCCTCCCTCCCCTCTCTCTCTCTCTCTCTCTCTCTCTCTCTCTCTCTCTCTCCCTCCCTCTCTCTCTCTGTTGATTAACCGCCTGTTCCTTCATGTCTTTGTGAGCCAGTCTGTCTCCTTGTCTGTTTCTATCCACATCTATCTGTTTGTCTGTCTGTCTGTGTGTCTGTCTGTCTCTCCCCTTCCTCCCCGCTCCCCCTCCCCCCTTATCTCTCTCTCTCTCTCTCTCTCTCTCTCTCTCTCTCTCTCTCTCTCTCTCTCTGTCAGTGTGTGCGTCGCATGCCGGCACGCGCCCGCTCGGGCGTGTGTGTATGTGTCTGTGTCTGTGTGACTGTGTCTGTCTGTGTGTGTCTGTGTATGTCCATGTGTGTGTGTTGTGTGTGTGTGTGTGTGTGTGTGTGTGTGTGTGTGTGTGTGTGTGTGTGTGTCTGGGGCGTGCGTGTTCGTGTGTGTGAGTGCTCTTGCGTGCGCGTGTACGTGCGTGCATGCATGCGAGCATGTCTGTATGTGTGGGGGGGGGGGGGGGGGGGGGGGGGGGGGGGCGTAATAACCGGTATGACATCAGAAATGAAGACAACAAAATATAGGTAAAAATAAGAAGTTGAAGGAAAATGGCATGAAACGGAAATAAAGGAAAAAACAAACGAAATGTAGGGCGAATCAATGTGGCTCTCACACATTTTTCTGCCAAACACAGAGTCGAAAGCCAACTATCGACGCGGTCGGGTGTGCCCAGTTTGGAAATCAAGGCCATCCCTTACATCCCGTTTTCTATGCTGCATACACAAGGAAATAACATAACGTGAGGAACTTATGGAAACAGACAGACAGAGAGAGAGAGAGAGAGAGAGAGAGAGAGAGAGAGAGAGAGAGAGAGAGAGAGAGAGAGAGAGAGAGAGAGAGAGAGAGAGAGAGAGAGAGAGAGAGAGAGAGAGAGAGAGAGAGAGAGAGAGGCATGTGCTCATTGCCGCACAAACTAGCTTGTCTCTAGATGTAAATAATTCAATTCCGTACGTCAAAATCGAATTGGCATTATTTCAAGGATGGATCCATCGTATCACACACATAGGGTTTCAAGCATGAATATAAAGAATCACAAGTAGCGAGCTTTTACAGGATTGTGAAAGCTCCAGAGATTTCTCTGTGTCGCACACACACACACACACACACACACACACACACACACACACACACACACACACACACACACAACACGCACACACCACACACCACACACATACACATAAAAGAGAAAAGGAACAAGCGAACAAGTAGTTTATCAATAAATAAATTAATGGATAAATAGACAATAGATAATGTAATAAATAAGTAAATAAAGGAGTAAATAAAACTGATGGACAAATAAATAAATAAATAAGTGTGCAGTAATTGCCACGCATTACCTACCAATTCAATCCCAAACTTATCTCAACCGTCTGCTTCTAATATTGTCCTATCAATTTGCTTCTTCCATGATAAAGACAGAACAACAGAACGAAAGACAGAAGAAAGCAGGAAACGTATCCGCACTTGACATGGCAACTTGCAACTGGCGTCAGATTACACGGGAGGATAAAGATAAAGAGGAGGAGGGTGGATGAAGAAGGAGGGAAGGCGGGAAGGGAGAGGAAGGGGCCGGGGGAGCAGTGCGGAAGGATGAAACCACAAAAACAATAAAAATCATAATGGTGATGGTGGTGATGATGACGATGACGATGATGATGATGATGATGATGATGATGATGATGATGTACTATCACTACTCCTACTACACCCCCTCTTCTTTCTCCTCCTCCTCCTACTACTACCACTACTACTACTACTACTACTACTACTACTACTACTACTACTACTACAACAATAATCATCATCATCGTCATCATAACAATACTACTACTAATAATAATGATAATTACACACCACACACACACACACACACACACACACACACACACACACACACACACACACACACACACGGATGAAAATGGCACAACCCTGTTTTCAAAAAATCAACCAAAGGGTGCCACCTAAGAAGCAAAAGAAAATCATGAAAGAGCAAAACAAGCTACATTGTGCAGATATGAATGCTTATCTCCCCCTATTTCTTCAATCTAAGACCTAAGAGCAAGCTTTGTTTATAATTGAATATTTCTTGCAGTCATTGCAACACCAAGCTGCTCTGTAAGTTGCTGGAATGGTGCTCGGTACTTATCCTTGGAATTTATTAGTTTATTGTAATTTAGTCCCTTGCGGATTCATTCCAAGAACTGGCCCTCAGTACTTGTGTCTTAAGAGGTTATCTTTTTATATTTTCTACTTTTCACAAAAAATGTAGCTTGTTTTGCTCTTTCATGATTTTCTTTTGCTTCTTAGGTGGCACCTTCGGTTGGTTTTTTGAAAACTCAACAAACATACTACGGTATTGCACACCAGCCTTTTTCTGGGATAGCATTTTTTTTTAAACCGAAAAGGCAGAGGAGTCAAGTTACCACTTTCCACGGTCACTGAGGAGAAACAATCAGGTTTCGAAATACCAGTATCTGACCAGGAGTTATATGTTAGTAAGTTTCCTTCCCATTGGAGATTGTCTCCCCCTTGGAGACTATAAGCTTGCTGAAGGCTCATTTTGAGAAGCATTTATTATTCCCCATTCACCCACTCAAGCACATAGTGTTAGTTGGGCAGAATTATCTACCACTGCAGATAGGAATGCTTATCTCCCCCTATTTCTTCAATCTAAGACATAAGAGCAAGCTTAGTTTATAATTGAATATTTCTTGCAGTCATTGCAACACCAATCTGCTCTGTAAGTTGCTGGAATGGTGCTCGGTACTTATCCTTGGAATTTATTAGTTTATTATATATATATATATATATATATATATATATATGAGAGAGAGAGATACACGTTTATACTGTAACATGTATTTTCTCTTCTATCTAATGTCGTCTCCGACCTTGGCGCCTTAATAAGACAATGGGAGCTGAAACATTTCTGTATGATTCACTTCAAATGTCACGATTTGAAATGAGAACTTATGTATTGCGTTTTATAACTTTCGATGGTGTCTGTGTACATGATCAATGTCTGTTATTGTATTTTTTTCCGTTATGTGTGCCCATTGAAAAAAAAAGGAGAAAAAAGTATAAGAAGAAGAAAAAGGAAGATCGAGTAAACGACGACGGCCTGCCAGCCGTGGAAGAAACACAGAACAGTGTTACAGATTCACTATTACATTTCTGAATGTATGTTCGTGAATGCCTCATGTTTTGAATCGTCATGCGAGTAACAACTATTCTGTCCTCGACTGAAGTTGTCTGTTTGTTCATCGGTGTATTTATTCACTTGCACACACCGCTTATCACTTTTTTGCTGTTTATTTGTTTTTTACGTTTTTGTTTTTGTTTTTTTGCTTTTTGTAGACGTCGTTTAGTTAATCAGTTTGTCACTACATTAGTGATTCGGTTAACTGACCTCTCTCTCTCTCTCTCTCTCTCTCTCTCTCTCTGAGCTGTAGACAACACGTTAATCCAACATTGCATATGCGTGCGGCTATTGTCGTTCATGGCTACACTGTGACATGAAACATCGTTTGATAAAGCATGCATAGTGCAATTATATGGCTATGTATGCAGATGGGAAGACAGATGCACACAGCAAGGAACGGAAGGACAGACTGAAATGTTGGCCGACAGAATGGGCTGGGTTTTCATGAGTTGAAAGAATGCGCGTTTTGTGCTTCCTTCTTCTTCTGCTAAAATAATAATAATTAGCTACATTAATAAAAAAAAAAAAAACCTCATCAGCATACAAATCATAGTTTGTTGTTTATTAATGCACACGTGGTTTAACTATATATATATATATATATATATATATATATATATATATATATATATATATATATATATATATACGTAAATATCAAAAGTAACCACCCACCATCTATACTAAAAACAATACCCAATGGTATAAACAAGAGACTATCCAACCTGTCATGCAATGAAAAAGTATTCAATGATGCAGCAACAGAATACCAAGAAGCATTACAAAAAAGTGGTTATAATCACAAATTACATTACAGCCCAGACAACAACACGAACAGAAATAAGAAAAACAGGAAAAGGAAGATAATATGGTACAACCCCCCATACGATGGAAAAGTAAAAACAAACGTAGGAAAAGAATTCTTTAAAATCTTGACAACATTATTCCCAAAAGAACACAAACTGTTTAAAATATTCAACAAAAACACCATTAAGCTATCATACTCATGTATGCCCAACCTTACAAACATAATTGACTCATCTAACAAAATGAAAAGCAACACAACAAAGAAGGGTGTCGAAAGGACATCTTGCAACTGCACTAAAAAAGAACAGTGCCCCCTAAGCAACAAATGTCTTTACAACAATATTGTATACCAAGCTACGGTAACATCAGAAAATGAAAAAGAAACATATATAGGGATCACTGAAAACCACTTCAAAACCAGATATGCAAACCATAAACAGTCATTCAAAAAAGAAAAATACAAAAACC
>CM065729.1:33552959-33577959 GCA_033310375.1 Conus canariensis | reverse complement strand
ATAGCAACATGGGTACTCTTCCTGAAAATGGCATTTACTGCTTACCACACTATCCAGCCGATGACCCCTCAGTTGCGACAGCCTATTTGCATAGCTCATCACTAATGCGCTGACACTGGCCATGATCTTTTCCAGGACCGGTCACACAAGGGGATGCACATGCACGCAACAGCAGTGGTAAAAGGTCATAGGCGCAAGATGTGCTGGTTGATAAATATGCATTGAACGATCGAGTGCGCCGCCAGATAGAATTCATGTGAGACCAATTTTTTGTTGTTGAGAAATTCGAGAATGGGGTGTAATTTGTGTTGTCCTTTCTTTCTATGAGAAAACCGTGGATGTTCTGAATATAAATCTCTCTCTCTCTCTCTCTCTCCTCTCTCTCTCCTCTCTCTCTCTCTCTCTCTCTCTCTCTCTCTCTCTCCCGTGTGTGTGTGTGTGTGTGTGTGTGTGTGTGTTGTGTGTGTGTGTGCGCGCGCACATTATGTCTGTGAGTCTGTCAGTGTGTGCATAATATATGTGTGTGTTTGTATGTGGTATATCAATGCAGTAGTTTTTACAATTTGCAGTATCTCTCCTCCCTCCCCCCGACGACGCCACCGCCCCAATTCTTCTCTGCCTATACCCCCACTCCCTCATCTTTAAACAAACAAGAACAAAGCAAAATGGGAAGCTGTCACATGATTGTGCAGATGCGCTGTCCTGGAATCGTTTGTCTAAACAAAGCAAATATTCTTCCTCTCTCCTTAATTAGAACGTATCGGATTCCACGAGGAATGCGCAATCTACTGTCAGCCTGTCACTCAGATGTCTTATTTCCTTTGTTTCTTCGAGGACAAAAACATGCTGACGATGTCAATACCACGAAAGGTATCATATCATATCCTGCCCCCCCCCCCCTCTCTCTCTCTCTCTCTCTCTCTCTCTCTCTCTCTCTCTCTCTCTCTTTCATTATATCCGGCACCTTTTTGTCTATCAACAAGATTCCGCAAGACCACAGAATGGACTTGTAGAGAACCTGGCAAATAAACGTAGACAAGGAACGAAGCTGTTTAAGTCTATTGCAGATATATGCAGCGAATCTCAATCAATGAGCGGATTTTCCTTCCGTTCAGCCAGATTATTCCAAATTTTCCAATAAAAATGAGCACACCGAAGCTTCTTTGTACGAACTGACACAACCTACGACGAAGCAGAGAAAGCAGGATCACTCTCGGTAGGCTGGTTCAGCAGCTGTGAACAGCACTTCTCTGGGACCACTGGCATCTTCGGGGGTATATTTCCTGCCTGTCTTTTGGCCGACACTGCACAAACGTTCAAAGATGGCGTGGGAGTATCACTGACCACAGTTAGAGTCCTGTTGACAACTGAAAAGACCGTAACCCGGGATACCTTTCAGAGGGCAAATAAAACCGTGAGGCGAAAGCTTGACTGTTCCCGGAGTTGTACTAGTTTAACCTTTCAGCCAAACAGCGGGTGGGGCCGCAGGATGCCCGCAGCAGTGTACGTGGTGGTGGCGTCAGAGGGCTGTGCAGTCATGAAGTACGGGATGGTACACCCATGGGGACGCTGCAGTGGAGGTTCTGTTGTGCCACATCCAGCAGTCCTCACATAGTGGATCTGACCAACAGCTCTGTCCCCTGACGTCTTCATGGAATGTCTCATGCCTGCCAGCACCCAATGTAGACACAACGCAGGCTTCCCAGAGTGCTGGAGGGCTGCTCTCGGCTGACTGCTTCCGCGGTTGAGGACTGAACTTCTGTGGATACAACTGTGTGTGCACCTTTTGTTTTCATCTATCTGTCTGTCTGTGTGTCTGTCTGTCTGTCTATCTGTCTGTCTGTGTCTGTCTGTGTCAGTCTGTCCATAGATCTAGCTAGCTAGCTTGCTAGCTAGCCAGCTATCTCACGTTCACGGAGTATTTCACATTTCTACTTAAACACGTTGACATTTCGTATTTTCCATCTTTTGCACAGCAAAGAGAAAAGTTCATGCAAAGCAGATAAACTGTTGATAATCTATGTGACACCACCTACGGGAACTTCTCTGATCGACAGAGACGGTTAGAACATCCTCTACAACGATTGCACGCACATTATTTGGTGCATTGGGCATGCCGCGACCTGCCTCCCACATCGAAAAGACTATTGATTTCAACATATTCTTCAGTTCTCTGTCAGGTTTAATTTTGATTTCCCTCTTTTCTTCCCCTTGAGTCATGTGTACTGTATAGGTGGGACTGTGTGTATGCGTGCGCGCTCCCCGCGCGCGCGCGCGCGCGCGCGTGTGTGTGTGTGTGTGTATGTGTGTGTGTGTGTATGTGTGTGTGCACGCGCGCGCGCGCGCGCGAGTTTGTATATAAATCTCTGTTCGCAGCGCGCGCATACTGAGGTATGGAGATGGAAGAGGAAGGTGGATGGGGGAGCGAGGAGGGGCAGGAAGGGGGTGAGGGTGGGTGAACGTAGCAGCCACGTGGGCAAGTTAAATGAGAGATAGTACTGGCGATAGAAACAGCGGCAATCACTCTGAAAACGGCGTTGACTGCTTACCTCCCCTACCGGCGGGGAATGACCTAGGGTATCCGGCAGCGTCATTTGCATAGTTCGTTTTACGCTTACATTCACCCTGACGTCGCCCCACACCCATCTGTCAATGGAAATGCGCGTGCAAACGACAGTAGAGGCTGAAAGCTCAGAGAGGGATGATGTCAATGGAAATGCGCGTGCAAACGACAGTAGAGGCTGAAAGCTCAGAGAAGGAGGATGGTGGTTTGCATAATCTATATATCATAGGAATGTAATCGTGAACAGATGCGCTGTTGACCATAGGCTGAAATCTAAAAAAAAGTTTTGAATTTTAAAAACAAACAGTAGGACTGTTCATTGGTCTACCACCACCACCACCACCACCACCACCACCACTACTACTACTACTACTACTAGTAATAGTAGCAATAGTAGTAGTAGTGGTAGTAGTAGTAGTAGTGGTGGTGGTGATAGAAGTATCATTAGTATTATTTTGATCATTATCATCATTGTTGCCATTGTTCTTCTTCTTCTTGTCATTATCAGTATCATTGTCATCACCATTACAGCTACTACTGGCATCGTTGTCAGCAATACACCTCTTCTATTACACTAGGAAATTAATCACTATTGTTACCCGTTGTCATCCATACACCTCTTCTATCAGCATTATTGTCACCCCTGTTGTCAAATAATCCCCTATCTCACTGTGTATACCTGCGTTATGTATGTAGGTTTATATGCAAACATGCGTGGGCGTGGGCGCGCGCGCGCGCGCGCGCGTGTGTATGTGTGTGTGTGTGTGTGGATAGTGTCATGTTCACCCCCCCCCCCCCCCCCCCCGGCGCTACTTTTAAAACCTGGACAATGAAACACAATCACAAAGGTGACAAAATTTAAAGTACACATATGTACAGATTAACAACAAAACACGGTCCCACCCCAGCTCCACCGTCGTCCCTCCCCTTTCCCTCCCTCTCTCCCACCCTCCTCTGTCTATATGTCTGTCTGTCTGTCTGTCTCTCATCTCTTTCATTTTCTACATATATAAGGAAGAATCAACACGAAGTTAATTCAATCAATGCTTCCCACTTGCCACTTCTCTTCATTATCCTTATCTGCCTGTAAAATACGTTATTCAGATGTAATTACATTGTAATTATTAACCATGAAAACACACACACAGGCGTGCGCGCTAGCGCGTGCGCACGTACTCAGACACACACACACACAGACACACACACACACACACACACACACACACACACACACACACGCACGCACGCACGCACGCACGCACGCATGCACACACACACACACACGCGCGCGCGTACGCACGCACGAACCCCCACACGCACACAAACACATGCAGAGATAGAGAGAGAGAGAGAGAGAGAGAGAGAGAGAGAGAGAGAGAGAGAGAGAGAGAATTCACAAACTTGACAGTTGTCCTTAACGGTGCTGTTCTAATCACAGTGACAGTCGCACCACTGGTCACTTTATTTTTTCTTCTAGGAACCACTACTGATTTTCTTGGGGTTGGGGGGAGGGACATGTCCACTGCAGCGGCTCCTCTTTATTTAGTAGAATCTCAGAAAGGTGGGGAGGGGGGGGGGGGGGCTGAGGTCTCCACTGACAAGACTGGCTGTGACAGTGTCTCCCTCTGGTGACAATCCACTGCCCCCCACGCCTTCGGACTTCCGGTTCCTGCCTTCACACAAGTGGTCAGTTCTTCGGTTCGTTGTCCTATTCTCGGATTCAGGTCATCTCACATTTGGCCACTTTCCTCTTCGTCGCCCTCTATTCTTCTGGTCCTGGCCTTCTATATGTGGTCAGTCTTCTGTCCATCTCCCTTTCCTTCTCCTGGCTCTGATCTTCACACAGGTGGTCAGTCTTCTGTTCGCCACCCTTCCTTACAGTCCTCACCCCCACAATGTGATCAGTCTTCTGTTTAGTTCCGCACTGTTTAGTTTAGTTGTCACACACGTCGGGCTGTAACGTACACCTTATCTACATGTACAGTCCCCTGACTCTAGTTTGTCACACACGTCGGGCTGTAACGTACACCTTATCTACATGTACAGTCCCCTGGCTCTGGTTTGTCACACAAGTCGGGCTGTAACGTACACCTTATCTAAATGTTCGGTCCCGTATCTCTGGCCTTCACACAGGTGGTTAGTTCTCCTGTCCGTTGCTCTCTGTGTGTCGCGACGCAGCAGGGCATGGTGATTTTCACTTTTTCACGATTCAGTTATACTTCAGGTGGTTGGCAGGTGGTTTTTAATCCCTTGCTGATCAGTCACCTCGGAGTTAAAGATGGTGAGCGCTGGACTGAATCTGGGTCATTCCTAGTTCAGCCGATGAGGCCACACACAATGAAGGGTGAATCACACAGGCCTCAGGCATAACTCTTGAATTAACTTAACCTAGTGGCTGTTGAGGCACCCTTTTACCGATTCAAAAATCATTACCGAAGGCTATCCCCTCATGCTATTTATGACTGTCATCTCTTTTGGTTTCCCCATTTTATTCCAGATACAGATGTTGACACACCGATACCTCAAGGCCCAGTCACCCACTCCACCCACAGTCAATGGGGAGTGAACTACCTCCTTAACATGTGGCATTTCGTGTTCACAACACACTCCACAGATTATCACACATGGATTCCAAGGTGGGCTACAGGCTACTCTCCTACTAACTGTTCAGCTTGAGAGGAGATTGAAGCTAAATGTAAACAACGATGAACTGAGATTCAAACTCCTTGAATACACAGATGCCCTGGCCCCATTGCTGTAGAAACTGATGTTTTTTGTTTTCATCCAAGTTTGATGTGTCCAAGTCTTGGCGTTCAAGCAGTTACAGTAAGCTGCGGAGAAGGCGAGATACCGGTGCGGCTTCCTCCTGAACAGCCATGCGTGGTGCCCACTTGCTGGCGCCCTGTCGACATGCAACCCCTCCCCCTGCCACACATAGGGCTCTACCAGATAACCCCTGGGTACACATGTGTTGTCTGAAATTCGAACATTCAACAAGGCAAGAGAACGAAACCCGAACCTTTACAACATTACCCTGACTGGCAAGAAGACTGGAGGATATTCGCCCGTCACGTCACAGTTTATCTTTGATTTGTGTCACGTCACAGTTTATCTTTGATTTTTGTCATGTCACAGTTTATCTTTGATTTGTGTCATGTCACAGTAGATCTTTGATTTGTGTCACGTCACAGTTTATCTTTGATTTGTGTCACGTCACAGTTTATTTTTAATGTGCGTCACGTCACAGTACATCTTTGATTTGTGTCACGTCACAGTACATCTTTGATTTGTTTCTTGATGACATTTAAAACGTGTTCCTTTAAATTGAAGGCACAGTGTAAAAGTGACGCCAGTTTTTTTTTTTTTTTCCATATTCTTCTTCTTCATCTCTGAACTCCGTGGGGCACAACACTGAAGAATGTTTTGCCAGGTTCCTCTAGTTTCGTCGGGTATGTGCCAAAGGCTGTTTAAAAAACAACAACAACAAAAAAACATTTCACCGCCCATTCTGCAACATTACTAGTATTTTTTCTGTCTTTCTTTCGGTCTCCATCCATGAACAGTTCCTTACAGATTACTTTTGCAAGGTCACTTGCTCTTATAACATGGCGATGCTAACATAGTTTTTTTTTTCTTAATTAATGTAATTACAGCTTCATATTGTCCGATATGCTGCTTGGTAGTTTGAGACTCTAGTTCACTGGTAATAATTTCAGTGTATCTGGAATCTATCTTGCAGGGCACTTTATTTCACTGGCTCGGATTCTCCTTTCCAGATCCGTGTCGAAGGTCCATGTCTTGCGTATAGTCAGGAAAATAGAGTGCACAAGAGCACAAAAGAGTTTGCTCTCGCGTTTCAAGGAGATGTCATAGTCCTTCCATACAGGTCTTAGTCTGAACACTGCCAAAATTGTCTTTGTTGCCCCTGAGAGGATTTCTGCTTTGGATCTCTCATCACTGATAATGAAACCGAAGCAAATGGACTGTTGAACAGTACCTAACTTCTGTCTATAAACAGTTACATCAGTATTGATGGCCGTGTTATGGCTTGCCACCAGCCCGGTCTTCTCGTGCCATATCTGGTTGATGTGTCATCCTGTCTTTGAACAAGCTTTACGAGTTATTGTTCACTACTTACCAGTTCATCCATCGATCTTGAATGCTAAGCAAAGATTTGCGATGGTTCGTTCGCAATGCTGACTGTGCTGAGATGTATTCAGGTGCATCAGTCAAGATGCTGTTCAGGAATACGATGAAAAGTGTGGGTTATTGAAGGCAGCCCCGACGAACTCCAACTGAAGTATGGAACTGCTCTCAAAAACAGCACCCTATATGGGCACTGTACCTGTCACTTTGGAATAAAATTGCTGAATGGTGTTAGCTTTTGCCTCGTGTTCGATTTCTTCATTGTGGCTTCCTGCCACATTGTTTGATTGCCTTCTTGAAGTCTATGAAGACGTAACAGAACTCGCTCTGGTGTTGGGGATTCTTTACACAAAGGATACACAAGGTATAGATCTATTCGATGGTGCTTCTCCTTTTGCAAAATCTATCCTGTTCTTCAGCTGGATTCTGCAAAAGCAGGAGTACCATCAAGCATATCGTTAATCTGCGTACTTTTTGTGAAAATCGCACACACCATATGGTTGTTTTATCCTCAGTAAAAAGTATTTGTATTCGTAATCTGTGTGTATCTCTCTTTGTATGCCTAGTCTCTCTCTTTCTCTCTCTCTCTCTCTCTCTCTCTCTCTCTCTCTCTTCTCTCTTCTCCTCTGATGTGGCTTCCCTTGCTTGGCTACCGGAAAGAAACATTTCAACAAAGCTCTGACCAATTTGTTTTCCTTTAGCGAGAGAAAAAAAATTAGACAATACCAGTCATAGGACTTCCAACGTCTTTTTAATGTATACTAAATATTCTCTTATAAGAAATGTCGTTGAGCATAGACTGTCGTCGTGCTGCGTTTGAAACAGCCGCCAACTCAACCCGCAACCGCGCACACTCGCCTAGTCAACATTGTCCTCTTTCGTCGGAAATGTCTGTCACAGATTTCCAGGGAAAGGAAACGGGCCGAGATCCACAGACTACAACAGAAGTTAAGTTCTTCCTCATCTTCATCTAGTTGTTTCTCTCTACTACCCCAAGTTTGTTTACGACACGGGAAATGATATTGTGTCAGACATATTGCACGACAATAATCCTGCCTGTGTTTAGAGCTGTGCGCATCAGACAGATGTAGATCAACAGTACTGTCTATCGCCTGCTGCTCAAGTGACATAAACTCTTAGTTAGTGACAGTGAGTGATGTTTGTGATAATTGAGAAACTGTGTCAGGGAAATACAACACCACTGATATGATGACATTAGAAAACGAACTACAGTCAGTTACACAGTGGGACACGACAACAGCCTGATCTTTCATTCACAGGATAATGATGAAAAGAGCAAAGACACGTGGAAAGAGCAAAACGGATGTTCGTGAATCAACTGACTTACAAAATTAAATGTATGTGGTCTGTACAACGCAGTTACAAAGTGTTTTGAAGATACCTCGAAGAGAATGGACAGCCTTGTCAATACTATCAGACCAGAAGAAAAAGACAGATGTGGCACAAGTGCTGGTGACAATTAAAACCGTGGTTTAGAAGCGACTATGACAAAGTTCCTTATTAAACTGTTCTGAGATTAGTGAGGTTGGAAAGGAAATTCGTGCTTAAAAAATGCCTAATCACTATACAGTTACCTTTTAAACATGTGATCAAAGTTCTTGTTGTAAAACAAATCTTGGTCTTCATGTGATGTAAACTGTAAAGTTTATTATCGTTACTTGAACTTGTTATCAACGGTAATAAAGCTCATGTAGAGCAGTGACCGCAAAGCTGTTGTTACTGTACTTTAGCAGATTGATCATGAAATTAACTGTATTACCTTGATATGGCTTCCATGTCATGACGACCTGAATATATTTGAGTTTCATTATAGCTGTTGATATTGTTCAGCTGTGAATGGGCACAAGGCCTAACACATTAAATCATTCGTCCTCTCTCTCTCTCTCTCTCTCTCTCTCTCTCTCTCTCTCTCTCTCTCTCTCTCTCTCTTGCCCAAGTGCAAATCCATGCAGTTTATGACAGACAAACTTTGATAAACTGCTAAGAGGCGTGATGGTTTTCTATCAACAAACGTTAATGTGTTATGTTCTTGAAAAAAAATTAAACGAAATTTGCAAGTTTTTTGTCTTGGCGCTTAAAGGAAAAACGGAGAGACGAAGAGAGGAAGTCGGTGGGGTTGTGAGAAAAAGAGAGAGAGAGAGAGAGAGAGAGAGAGAGAGAGAGAGAGAGAGAGAGAGAGAGAGACAGACAGACAGACAGACAGACAGACAGATGCAGACAAAGAGACAGACAGACAGACAGACGAACAGACAGACAAAGGGACGAGGAGAAAGAGAGAGAGAGACAGAGAGAGAAAGTAGAAGAAGAAGAAGAAGAAGAAGAAAAGGACAGAATAAGGTGTGGCATACAGGCACAGGCAGAAAGAAGTCGATTTTAATATAAGTAGCAATAAAATGACAGACAGACGGACAAGGAAACAGACAAACAGATAGAGAAAAAAGAGAGACAGAGACTTTTTTTTTAAGTTCTCCTTCCTGGCTTGGCGTTTTCTCCTGTTCAGACGACATATTCTGTCATGTTTGCGATGACGTTTTCCTACGGCGGTGTTTTTGTTTACTTTGTTTGCTTGTTTGTTTTTAAGGCGGGTTGCGCTTTTTAAAATAAAATATAAAAAACGTTTCTGATGTGTTTCAACAGTTCTGTTTGTCTCCATTATTGTTTTCGTTTATGTGACATTAAAAAATATGCTTTTTGGTGCTCCTCCATTTATATGTAAATAATCTCGTATATCGTTCGTGAAGATGTCTCCAATGAATGCTCAGTGATATGCAGGCATGTATTGTGTAAACAAATAATGCAGTATTGCTTTATTCGTCTGTTTTGTCTTCAGTGCCACTGGGAACGGCATCACTCCTGGTCATTTTGGCTCCTCGTCCTCCGCCACACTCCGGCCTGTCCCATCGCAGCCCCGGTCTACCGGTAGAGCAAAGAGAACAGTCGATATCAAGTCGTCATAAGGAAACCCACCATAGGAGACACATCACCGCAGCTATGTCACTTCAGTGGTGGCTAGTGGTGCCAGTTCCAGTCCAGAAAATGCTGGATACTTCCAACCAAGTCCTTTACTGACCATGATCATTGCCTGGTCAACCAAGTCCTTTACTGACCATGATCATTGCCTGGTCAACCAAGTCCTTTACTGACCATGATCATTGCCTGGTCAACCAAGTCCTTTACTGACCATGATCATTGCCTGGTCAACCAAGTCCTTTACTGACCATGATCACTGCCTGGTCAACCAAGTCATTTACTGACCACGATCATTGCCTGGTCGTGGATACAGCGTGAGTCAGCATCCCCCTAAGCAGAGCGCCGTCACTTCCAGCCAACGACAGCTCCCATGTCATTTCCAGCCAACGACAGCTGCCATGTCACTTCCAGCCAACGACAGCTCCCATGTTACTTCCAGCCAACGACAGCTCCCATGACCGCCCAAACGTCCACTTCCAGCCAACGACAGCTCCCATGTCACTTCCAGCCAACGACAGCTCCCATGACCAAATGTCCACTTCCAGCCAACGACAGCTCCCATGTCACTTCCAGCCAACGACAGCTCCCATGTCACTTCCAGCCGACGACAGCTCCCATGACCAAACGTCCACTTCCAGCCAACGACAGCACCCATGTCACTTCCAGCCAACGACAGCTCCCATGACCAAACGTCCACTTCCAGCCAACGACAGCTCCCATGTCACTTCCAGCCAACGACAGCTCCCATGTCACTTCCAGCCAACGACAGCTCCCATGACCAAACGTCCACTTCCAGCCAACGACAGCTCCCATGACCAAACGTCCACTTCCAGCCAACGACAGCTCCCATGTCACTTCCAGCCAACGACAGCTCCCATGACCAAACGTCCACTTCCAGCCAACGACAGCTCCCATGCCACTTCCAGCCAACGACAGCTCCCATGACCAAACGTCCACTTCCAGCCAACGACAGCTCCATGTCACTTCCAGCCAACGACAGCTCCCATGTCACTTCCAGCCAACGACAGCTCCCATGCCACTTCCAGCCAACGACAGCTCCCATGTCACTTCCAGCCAACGACAGCTCCCATGACCAAACGTCCACTTCCAGCCAACGACAGCTCCCATGTCACTTCCAGCCAACGACAGCTCCCATGACCAAACGTCCACTTCCAGCCAACGACAGCTCCCATGTCACTTCCAGCCAACGACAGCTCCCATGTCACTTCCAGCCAACGACAGCTCCCATGACCAAACGTCCACTTCCAGCCAACGACAGCTCCCATGACCAAACGTCCACTTCCAGCCAACGACAGCTCCCATGACCAAACGTCCACTTCCAGCCAACGACAGCTCCCATGACCAAACGTTCGAGGATACTGAGATTGAGGTCACCAAGAGAGTAGGACATGAAGGGCCGCAGAGTTCCAGACATTTCTTTGATGCTGACCAGTGAGGGTGGATATGATAAAGATGATGCCATAGAGCTTCGTTCTGGTCGGAGACTAAGACATGACATAGTTGTACCCTACGATTCCTTCCGTAATACACCCCAGTGTCGGCCAGGCCCCAGAGATACCTGCCATGCTGGTCAGGAAGTTTGAGAACCACTCTTAGAGACATATTCATCGAGTGAATACAATTCTGTTGTGTTGTTTCAGTCTTCCTGTTTGAACCCATTTCACATTCAGCTCGGGGTGGAGCCGTTGATAGCCGACCCCTCAACAATGCCTCTAATGGGAATGGAACCAATGACCTCCTGTCTGCAAATCCCTAACGCTAATCACTGAACCAATGACCTCCCTGTCTGCAAATCCCTAACGCTAATCACTGAACCAATGACCTCCCTGTCTTCAAATCCCTAACGCTAATCACTGAACCAGTGACCTCCCTGTCTGCAAATCCCAAACGCTAATCACTGAACCACGTTGGCGGTTTGTGACATTGCTCAGCATTTCTTCAGTGACATTAAAAATAATTGTCACATCTTTGGTGCTAAGAAACGGAAATCAAATAAATAAAAGCAAAAACTTGTTCGCAGACGATAAAACGATAAACATGTTGGTAAATCCATCTTACTGTGCAACTCTGAACAACTTGAAAGCATTATACTCACGTGTCACTTTGGACGGCTGAAATGAATGGCCCAGCAGACAAATAATGCTAGGTCACTGTTCATTTTAAAGTGATGGCAATGTTCTCAAAGCGTTCCTCATAACGTCAGACATCTATAAAAGGAAACAATATCTTTACAGCGAAATACATTTTCCTTTTCATAGTTCTTTAATGCCTGTTCGTGACGTCTTCTGTTGTAACTGTCGTGTAACGGAAGATTAAAGACAATCGAAGCACGTGAAACCCTCCTCATTCATAAAGAAGAACGACAATAAACAAAACGGAAGTGTGAAAAAGGAAAAAAAAAAGGATTGAAAGAGAGAAAAAAGGGACTTAACAGGAAAAAAAGAAATAGAAATGGGTAAAAGAATAATAGGAAAACAAAGAAAAGATGAAAGGAAGAAACAAATAACGAAATACAGAAAGACGGAAACATGTTAATGATATATACGTGGATAAACAAATACGTATATTAACAATATACAGATTAATAAATTAATAAATCTATAAAACGTTGGACGAAAAACAAGAAAGAATGCTTTGATACTAAGGGAAAATGAAAGACAAAACGAAGAACGGAAATAAAGGCAGAAAGAAAAGACGAAATGGAAAAGAGAGAGAGAGAGAGAGAGAGAGAGAGAGAGAGAGAGAGAGAGAGAGAGAAGTTATATATATATATATATACATATATATATAGAGAGAGAGAGAGAGAGAGATAGTTATATATATATATATATATATATATAAGAGAGAGAGAGAGAGAGAGAGAGAGAGAGAGAGAGAGAGAGAGAGAGAGAAGAGAGAGAGAACAGAAGGTAAAGGAAGGGAAGAGAACATTCTGTATTTACGAGGATAATACATAAGCACTTAATGCGCTTTTTTTTTTTACATCCAGACCTCGCCCTGAGCAGGAACTGCAGTATGAAGTGAAATTAAATAATGCGTGAACAAAAAGCAAACAAAGAAAAACGGTCATACAATCATAATGGAATATCAAAGGAAACGAAAAGAGAAAAACAATGAGGGGGAAGAAGAGGAGTAGGGTATGCGCGCGCGCGCGCGCGCGCGCGCGCGCGCGCGCGTGTGTGTGTGTGTGTGTGTGTGTGTGTGTGTGTGTGTGTGTGTGTGTTATGGAAATGCACCATAAGGAACAATTATTAGCGTGTATAAAACAGACAATAAAATGAATATGACAAAGTACACACAAAATTTGGAACAGAGAGAGAGAGAGAGAGAGAGAGAGGGGGGGGGACAAAGGGAGCAGGAGAACATGAGAATTTGGAAGAGAGAGAGAAGAGAGAGAGAGAGAGAGAGAAGAGAGAGAGAGAGAGAGAGAAGAGACACAGAGACAGACAGACACAGAGACACACAGAGAGAGAGAGAGAGAGAGAGAGAGAGAGAGAGAGAGAGAGAGAGAGAGAGAGGGAGAGTCAACAAGTCAACGACGACGACGAGTTTATTGCTTTTAAGCAAGGAAGCCCATAAAGCGTTCCAATAATTCAAATAATGTACACGATTCAATGGTGACATTGACCTAGGCAGCACAAATTATTAAGTGAAACGTTATATACAGGCCCTATAATATATACATATATAAACAAACTTAGAGAGAGAGAGAGAGAGAGAGAGAGAGAGAGAGAGGTGAGAGAGAGAGAGAGAGATTCCAGACCATTTCATATCAGGTTTCGGAGAAAGGCCCTCGTACCGAGAGAAAACCTATTTTTTGCTTTTGTTTTGTTCTTTCTCTCACTGCGAGTGATTTACAGAAGACAATGACGAAGACGCTGCCGGTTACGATGACTTTGGAAACAGCGCAAAACACAAACTGACACACTGAGAATAACCCGAGTCAAGAGGTAGGATCGAGGACAGAGCCTCATGATTCCAGCCATCGAACATAGGCCTGAAAAGAATGTTTTGTTAGCGACAGAACAGCACACAGAACACGCGCGAGCGATTACAGGTGTCCTCTACGTTGGCTCTGCTTTCTTTCTGACGCACGCCTGTCATTGAAAATAAACTCCAGGACACATGACTGACGTCTGCTTTACTTTGTTTCTCACAAACCGAAGACTCCAAGCGTTCGATCACTCTCTCTCTCTCTCTCTCTCTCTCTCTCTCTCCTCTCTCTCTCTCTCTCTCTCTCTCTCTCTCTCTTTACCGGGTCCCTCCCCGGAGGAGAGACATCTAGATTCCAGTACCATCCCCCCCTTTTCCTCCTCCCACCCTTTCTGTTTCCATACATATTCCGGAATCCTTCCCCCCCCCCCCACCCCTTTACCTCCTACCACCCCATCTGTTTCCTTATAGATTACGGAATCCTGCCCCCCCACCCCCTTTTCCTCCCCCACCCCTCCTGTTTCCTTATAGATTCTGGAATCCTCACCCCCATTTTCCTCCTCCCACCCCTTCTGTTTCCTAAGATTCCGGAATCCCTCCCCCCCTTCCTTTTCCTCCCCCCACCCCTCTTTGTTTCCTCATAGATTCCGAATCCTCATCCCCCCTTTTTTCCTCCTCCCACCCTTCTGTTTCCTTATAGATTCCGGAATCCTCATCCCCTACCTTCCTCCCCCCCCCTCTGTTTCCTTATAGATTCCGGAATCCTCCCCCCTTCCTTCCTCCACCCCCCCTTCGGTTTCCTTATAGATTCTGGCAATCCTCACCCCTTTCCTCCTCCCACCCCTTCTGTTTCCTTATGATTCCGGAATCCCCCCCCCTCCTTTCCTCCTCCCACCCCTTCTGTTTCCTTATAGATTCCGGAATCCTCACCCCCTTTCCTCCTCCCACCCCTTCTGTTTCCTTATAGATTCCGGAATCCTCATCCCCCTTTCCTCCTCCCCCCCCCTTCTGTTTCCTTATAGATTCGGCATCCTCACCCCTTTCCTCTCCCACCCCTTCTGTTTCCTTATAGATTCTGGCATCCTCACCTCCTTTCCTCCCCCACCCCTTCTGTTTCCTTATAGATTCCGGAATCCTCACCCCCTTTCCTCCTCCCACCCCTTCTGTTTCCTTATAGATTCTGGCATCCTCACCCCCTTTCCTCCCCCCACCCCTTCTGTTTCCTTATAGATTCCGGAATCCTCACCCCTTTCCCCTCCACCCCTTCTGTTTCCTTATAGATTCCATCCTCACCCCTTTCCCCCCACCCCTTCTGTTTCCTTATAGATTCCGGAATCCTCCCCCCTTTCCTCCTCCCCCCCTTCTGTTTCCTTATAGATTCCGGCAATCCTCACCCCTTTCCTCCTCCCACCCCTTCTGTTTCCTTATAGATTCTGGCATCCTCACCCCTTTCCCCCCCCCCCTTCTGTTTCCTTATAGATTCCGGAATCCTCACCCCCTTTTCTTTCCTCCCCCACCCCTTCTGTTTCCTTATAGATTCCGGAATCCTCCCCCCTTTCCTCCCCCCCCCCCTTCTGTTTCCTTATAGATTCCGGAATCCTCACCCCCTTTCCTCCTCCCACCCCTTCTGTTTCCTTATAGATTCTGGCATCCTCACCTCCTTTCTCCCCCCACCCCTTCTGTTTCCTTACTGATTCCGGAATCCTCCCCCCCCTTCCTTTTCCTCCCCCACCCCTTCTGTTTCCTTATAGATTCCGGAATCCTCACCCCCTTTCCTCCTCCCACCCCTTCTGTTTCCTTATAGATTCCGGAATCCTCACCCCCTTTCCTCCTCCCACCCCTTCTGTTTCCTTATAGATTCTGGCATCCTCACCTCCTTTCCTCCCCCACCCCTTCTGTTTCCTTATAGATTCCGGCATCCTCACCCCCTTTCCTCCTCCCACCCCTTCTGTTTCCTTATAGATTCCGGAATCCTCACCCCTTTCCTCCTCCCACCCCTTCTGTTTCCTTATAGATTCTGGCATCCTCACCTCCTTTCCTCCTCCCACCCCTTCTGTTTCCTTATAGATTCTGGCATCCTCACCTCCTTTCCTCCCTCCACCCCTCCCATTCGTCTCGTTTCCTCCTCATGTTTCCATTCGGCATCCTCCACCCCTTTCCTCCTCCCACCCCTTCTGTTTCCTTATAGATTCTGGCATCCTCACCTCCTTTCCTCCTCCCACCCCTTCTGTTTCCTTATAGATTCCTGGAATCCTCACCCCCTTCCTCCTCCCACCCCTTCTGTTTCCTTATAGATTCCGGAATCCTCATCCCCTTTCCACCTCCCACCCCTTCTGTTTCCTTACGATTCCGGATCCCCCCCCCCCCTTCCTTTCCTCCCACCCACCCCTTTGTTTCCTTATAGATTCCGGAATCCTCACCCCCTTTTCTTCCTCCTCCCACCCCTTCTGTTTCCTTATAGATTCCGGAATCCCCCCCCCCTTCCTTCCTCCCCCCACCCCTTCTGTTTCCTTATGATTCCGGAATCCCCCCCCCTTTCCTCCCCCACCCCTTCTGTTTCCTTATAGATTCCGGAATCCCACCCCCCTTCCTTTCCTCCCCCACCCCTTCTGTTTCCTTATAGATTCCGGAATCCTCCTCCCCCTTTTCCTTTTCCTCCCCCCCCACCCCTTCTGTTTCCTTATAGATTCCGGAATCCCTCACCCCCTTTTCCACTCCCCACCCCTTCTGTTTCCTTATAGATTCCGGAATCCTCACCCCTTTCCCTCTCCCCCCCCTTCTGTTTCCTTATAGATTCCGGAATCCTCACCCCTTTCCACCTCCCACCCCTTCTGTTTCCTTATAGATTCCGGAATCCTCACCCCTTTCCACCTCCCACCCCTTCTGTTTCCTTATAGATTCCGGAATCCTCACCCCATTTCCACCTCCCACCCCTTCTGTTTCCTTATAGATTCCGGATCACCCCTCACCCCCCTTTCTCTACCCTCCCCCCACCCTTCTGTTTCCTTATAGATTCGGATCCTCACCCCCTTTCCTCCTCCCCCACCCTTCTGTTTCCTTATAGATTCTGGCATCCTCACCTCCTTTCCTCCCCCACCCCTTCTGTTTCCTTATAGATTCTCGGACATCCTCACCCCCTTTCCTCCTCCCACCCCTTCTGTTTCCTTATAGATTCTGGCATCCTCATCCCCTTTCCTCCCCCACCCCTTCTGTTTCCTTATAGATTCTGGCATCCTCACCTCCTTTCCTCCTCCCACCCCTTCTGTTTCCTTATAGATTCTGGCATCCTCACCCCCTTTCCTCCTCCCCACCCCTTCTGTTTCCTTATAGATTCTGGCATCCTCACCCCCTTTCCTCCTCCCACCCCTTCTGTTTCCTTATAGATTCTGGCATCCTCACCCCTTTCCTCCTCCCACCCCTTCTGTTTCCTATAGATTCCGGAATCCTCACCCCCTTTCCATCCTCCCACCCCTTCTGTTTCCTTATGATTCCGGAATCCCCCCCTTCCCTTTCCTCCCCCACCCCTTCTGTTTCCTTTAAAGATTCCGGAATCCCCCCCCTTTCTTTCCTCCCCACCCCTTTTTGTTTCCTTATAGATTCCGGAATCCCACCCCCTTTTTCCTTTCCCCTCCCTTCTTGATCCGAATCCCACCCCCTTCCTTCCTCCCCCCACCCCTTCTGTTTCCTTATAGATTCCGGAATCCTCATCCCCTTTCCTCCTCCCACCCCTTCTGTTTCCTTATAGATTCCGGAATCCCCCCCCCCTTCCTTTTCCTCCCCCCACCCCTTCTGTTTCCTTATAGATTCCGGAATCCTCACCCCCTTTTCTTTCCTCCCCCCCACCCCTTCTGTTTCCTTATAGATTCCGGAATCCTCACCCCCTTTCCACCTCCCACCCCTTCTGTTTCCTTATAGATTCCGGAATCCTCACCCCTTCCACCTCCCACCCCTTCTGTTTCCTTATAGATTCCGGAATCCTCACCCCTTTCCACCTCCCACCCCTTCTGTTTCCTTATAGATTCCGGAATCCTCACCCCCTTTCCACCTCCCACCCCTTCTGTTTCCTTATAGATTCCGGAATCCTCACCCCATTCCACCTCCCACCCCTTCTGTTTCCTTATAGATTCCTGAATCCTCACCCCTTTCCACCTCCCACCCCTTCTGTTTCCTTATAGATTCCGGAATCCTCACCCCCTTTCCACCTCCCACCCCTTCTGTTTCCTTATAGATTCCGGAATCCTCACCCCATTCCACCTCCCACCCCTTCTGTTTCCTTATAGATTCCGGAATCCTCACCCCTTTCCACCTCCCACCCCTTCTGTTTCCTTATAGATTCCGGAATCCTCACCCCCTTTCCACCTCCCACCCCTTCTGTTTCCTTATAGATTCCGGAATCCTCACCCCTTTCCACCTCCCACCCCTTCTGTTTCCTTATAGATTCCGGAATCCTCACCCCTTTCCACCTCCCACCCCTTCTGTTTCCTTATAGATTCCGGAATCCTCACCCCCTTTCCACCTCCCACCCCTTCTGTTTCCTTATAGATTCCGGAATCCTCACCCCATTCCACCTCCCACCCCTTCTGTTTCCTTATAGATTCCGGAATCCTCACCCCTTTCCACCTCCCACCCCTTCTGTTTCCTTATAGATTCCGGAATCCTCACCCCCTTTCCACCTCCCACCCCTTCTGTTTCCTTATAGATTCCGGAATCCTCACCCCTTTCCACCTCCCACCCCTTCTGTTTCCTTACTGATTCCGGAATCCTCACCCCCTTTCCACCCCCCACCCCTTTTGTTTCCTTATAGATTCCGGAATCCTCATCCCTTTACCCTCCCCCGCCCCTTTTGTTTCCTCATAGATTCCGGAATCTGTAAGGAAACAGAAGGGGTGGGGGAGGAAAGGGGGTGAGGATTCCGGAATCCTCACCTCCTTTCCTCCCCCAGCCCTTTTGTTTCCTTGTAGATTTCGGAATCTTCACCCCCTTTCCTCTCCCCCCACCCCTTCTGTTTCCTTACAGATTCCGGAATCCTCACCCGTTTACCCTCCCCCACCCCTTTTGTTTCCTCACAGATTCCGGAATCCTCACCCCCTTTCCTCCCCCACCCCTTCTGTTTCCTTATAGAATCGGGAATCCTCACCCCCTTTTCCATCCCCCCACCCCTTGTTTCCTTATAGATTCCGGAATCCTTCCCCCCCCCCCCCCTTCTGTTTCTTAATGGATTCCGGAATCCTCACCCTCTTTTCCTCCTCCCATCACTTTTGTTTCCTTATATATTCTGGAATCCTCCCCCCCCCTTCCTTTTCCTCCCCCCACCCCTTCTGTTTCCTTATAGATCCGGAATCCTCACCCCCTCTCCCTCCTCCCACCACTTTTGTTCCTTTCACCCCCTTTTCCTCCCCCCACCCTTTCTGTTTCTTTACATATTCCGGAGTCCTCACCCCCATTTCCTCCCCAACCCCTTCTGTTTCCTTACAGATTCCGGATCCTCACCCCCTTTTCCTACCCCCACCCCTTCTGTTTCCTTACAGATTCCGGAATCCTCACCCCCTTTTCCTACCCCCACCCCTTCTGTTTCCTTACAGATTCCGGAATCCTCACCCCCTTTTCCTACCCCCACCCCTTCTGTTTCCTTACAGATTCCGGAATCCTCACTCCCTTTTCCTACCCCCACCCCTTCTGTTTACTTATTGCTCCCGGGGCTTTCGCCGCCAACTTGACCCCAATCAAATTCTACACATCTCCCTCTCCTCACATTTAGCAAAGTCCCTCACTGCCTTTCATTTTTTCGTGTCTTATATAAAGCATTCATATATTGAACGAATACGTCGTGTGTGTGTATGTGTGTGTGTGTGTGTGTGTGTGTGTGTGTGTGTGTGTGTGTGTGTGTGTGTGTGTGTGTGTGTGTGTGTGTGTGTGTGTGAAAGAGAGAGAGGGAGAGAGAAAAAGAGAAAGAGAGAGAGAGAGAGAGAGAGAGGGAATCTATGTACACACAAACATGTATGCATACATACATACACACACACACATAAATACGTACATACATAGATAGGTACATACATACATACATGCGTAGATACATACATACATACATACACGCATACATACATACATGGATGCATATATATACATACATACATGCATGCATACAAACATACATACACACGTACACACGTACACACATGCATACATGCGCACGTAAACAAAAGAACTCAATTATCATGGTTCAAAAAGAGAAAATGTGTGCTCAGTGCTTGGCTGTGGGAAGGTAAACGTGACACAGCCCAACTGTTTACAAGGCTGAATGGGAGGGGGGGGGGGGGGGGGGGGGGGGGGCGGGGGAGTGGGGGAGACGGGGTGCCGTGACTGTGGCCTGAGAGATTCAAAGTATATGGCTGAAAACTTGGGCGGATCTTTTTTTTCCTACCTTCCCCTAGGCCTGAGATGGCGGTCTGCGTGCTAGTCTCTCGAGTGAGGTTATTGGTTGGTTTCTGTGTGCAGCATGGATGGGAACCCCTGATATCAAGGAAGTTCTTCGAAGCAATTCGTTAGAAAAGTGTCCCTATCCTCCTCCCCCCTCCCCCGCGCCCGATATCTTTTCTGTCTCCGAATTCACTAAAACGAAAATCATACCGCCCCTTCCCCCTCTCCCACCCCCACCATTTCCCCTAAAAAGAAAGTCTAAGACCTCAACCTCCTCAGCCCGTATGAAGAGATGAACATACACACACTGTAGCCAGGGAAAACACTTTGGGTGATCTCTTTGCCCTCTTCTTACTGCAACACTTGCGTATTTCCCTCCCTCCCTCCCCCGCCCCCTTCCCATCACCCTCCCCCCTCTAAATCTCTCTATGTCTTTCTGCCTCTGCCTTCCTATCTGTCTGTCTCTCATTTTGTCTATCTCTATCTCTCTGTCTGTCTGTCTTTGTCTCTGTCTGTCTGTCTCCCTCTCTCTCTAGCTCTCTTTGTTTGCTCTTTAGCTTAATGTTCGTGTCTGTCTCTTTGTCTTACTGTGTCCGTTTGCCGCTCTCTCTCTCTCTTTTTCTGTGTGTGTGCGTGCGTGCGTGAGTGCGTGCGTGTGTGTATGTGTGTGTGTGTGTGTGTGTGTCTCTCTCTCTCTCTCTCTTTGTCCTACTGCTGTGTGTGTGTGTGTGTGTGTGTGTGTGTGTGTTGTGTGCGCGGCGTGCGTGCGTGCATGCGTGCGTGCGTGTGTGTGTGTGGTGTGTGTGTGTGTGTGTGTGTGTGTGTGTGTGTGTGAGTACGTGCGTGCGTGCGTGCGTGCGTGTGTTCGTGCGTGTGTGTGTGTGTGTGTGTGTGTGTGTGTACACACACACACACACACACATCATGTGCCACACACACACACACACACACACACACACACACACACACACACACACACACACACACATCTCATGTGTGTCTCTCTCTCCTGACACACACGCGCACACACACATCATGTCTCTCTCTCTCTGTCTCACATACACACACACACACACACACACACACACACACGCACGCACGCACGCACACACAAAACGAAATCCTGCTCAGAAAGTTGTTCCTAGATCATCATCCTATCGTCATCCGTATCCCTACCCCCACCCCATCCCACACCGGCTCACTTCCCTTTTCCACCCATACCAATCCTCCCCCACCCCTTCCTCTGTCCATCCCCGGCAATTTTTTTGTTTGTTTGGTTGGTTTTAAGTGAAAACCCTCTGACGATTTCACGGCTCGAAAACAAAAGGAAAAAAAAATCGACCTTCACCTGCCCTCTCAGTTCGACATTTCGACAGCTCCTCACAGCTGCCGGGCTGCGGCTGCTACTGTCAGGGCGTCAAACGGCAGTCAGTCAGGCATGACTCTGATGGCGTACTTGACGAATGGAAGCTACCGTGCGCATCGTTCCTGACACCCCAGTATAATGGATTACAGTAGCAACCCCCCCCCCCCCCTACACACACACACTCCTGCCTCTCACGCTCCCCAAACCTCACCTCCACCACCTCTTCCAACCAGCCAACCATCGTCCTCTACCAAACCAGTCCCAAGGGCTTCTTGTTTCCCTCCTCTGGTACAGTTTTTGTATGGAACGTACACAGCGACCGAAGAGGAGAGGAAGTAGGGCGAGTTGAAGTGGGGTACGTGGTGGGGTGGGGTGGTTTTGCTTTAAAATCGTTGGTACCTATGTGCGGGGATTCTGCTAAAGTAGACTTGACCTACAGAAATCAGATCCTTCAGAAAACAACAACAAAGAGAAAAAGTTAAAAAAAAAAAAAGAAAGAAAGAGAAAAAAAAAAGGATCTCCCCCTTTCCCTCAGACTCTTGATATAGATCGTCATTCATCTGCATTCACATACATGCCTCACGCTCACCTAACATCTCGTCCACACACACAGAGAGAGAGAGAGAGAGAGAGAGAGAGAGAGAGAGAGAGAGAGGAGAGAGAGAGAGAGAGAAGGAGTGTAGAAGACACAGAGAGAGAGATATATATATAGAGAGAGAGAGAGGGGATGAGAGAGAGAATGAGAGAGAGAGAGAGACAGAGAGAGAGAGAGAGAGAGAGAGAGAGAGAGAGCCAGCCACCACACACACACACACACACACACACACACATACACAACACACACACACACACACACTACACACACACACACACACACACACACACACACACACACACACACACACACACGCAGAGTGATCAAACGTGCTCCATGGAATGACTTGCGAAAGCATGAACAACAGAAGATTCTGTGCATGCTGTCAGGAAGACACCTTTCGGTTGCCCATTGACACACCAGCCCTAACCGGCGCGCACTTTACAGAGATGGTCTTTCCAATATCCAAACTGATTCCAGGGGAATTCCGGGGGAAAGGTTAACGCAGTGAAGCCGCAGTCATTTAGCATCGCTGTTCCTAATGATACACACTTTTGCTACTGATGCTGCTGCTGTAGTTGTTGCTGCTGCTGCAACCATTTCTATTTCTAACGTGCTGTTGCTGCTGCGACTACAAATACAACTACCACCACCGCCGTCTCCACCATCTTCATCACCAACACTCCCACCATCACCATCATCACCGCTACTGCTACTACTACGTCTACTATTCTACAACCACTACTAGTATGCGTGATTAAAGTGAATTGACTCGTAAGCCTGTTACTACTATCACTACTACTACTGTTATAACTGCTGCTGCTGCTGCTGCTGCTGCTGCTCCTGCCTCTACCACTGCAGCTGCGTCTGCAACTGTTTCCGCTTCTAGAACTACGCTTCTGCTGTCGACACCGCTGTTTCTTCTGCTTCTACTGAGAGAGAGAGAGAGAGAGAGAGAGAGAGAGAGAGAGAGAGAAGAGAAGAGACAGAGACAGAGACAGAGACAGAGAGACAGACAGACAGACAGACAGATTTTACCGTCACTGGACTCTACTGATTCATTCCCATACAGGATAAAAATCAATAGGTTAGAAAGCAAGATGTTTTTCAACCACACTATATCATAATCACATGACATACATAATGAAGGTGCTTATACTGTGAAAAACAAAACAAAAACAAACTCTGTCGACAGTCTACTCATTCATCAAATGTCATGCTGACGTAATATTGCACATAACCCACCAGATCATGTGTCATTGCTGTAACCCCATAAAGTGTGTCCGCCATCTCCACCGTCTGTCGTATGTTACGAGCTTCCGCTATAAATTAATTTTAGCAACTGATCTAATTACAGTGTTGTCAGACAGAGAAAGAGGGAAGGAACATCGTTCTTTTAGCCATATCTAAGCAAGAAAATATCCATTTTTGCCGCATCTCAGCGTATGCTAACACTGAAATTAAAAACAAAAGAAGAACAATGGCGCCATCAAGACGATCTACTTAAACCCCAATGTACGTAGCCTACATCTATCATAATCTGCTCTAGGACATTTATCTGGTAAGAACATTTTCAGGCTAAAATACGGTTTTAAATTAGAAAAAAAAAGTTATAGTTTTCGTTTTCTCAATATGTGCATGCCAATCTTGTTTAAACAAACAAATGTCTGTTTCTGAATTCTGCTATAATCTGCTGTTCGTTTCTGTCTCCCGGAGACATCTTCACAATTCCAAAACCCATACTCATAAAGAACTTTCTTTAAACTGTAAGCCAGTTTATATCTTAACTCTAGCTGCAAAAGCAGTATGTTGTAAGTTTGTTCACGTTTACTACTCCAGAAGCTTCAGTGATTGTAACCAACACTTAATATCTTCAACAAATGAGAGAGAGAGAGAGAGAGAGAGAGAGAGAGAGAGAGAGAGAGAGAGACAGAGACAGACAGACAGACAGACAGACAGACAGACAGACAGACAGACAGAGACAAAGAAATACAGACCGACAGACAGACAGAGAGAGACTAAGATAGAGACACAGAGTCAGACAGACAGACACACAGGCGCAGAGAGGAGAGAGAGAGAGAGAGAGAGAGGAGAGAGAGAGTCAGGCTGGTAGGCAGGCATGCATGCATGCAGACACACACACACACACACACACACACACACACACACACACACACACACACACACACACACACACAGAGTCAGACAGGAAGAAGACAATGAGAGTTACATACAGGTAGCTACACACTACGACGAACCTACAGTCAGTGAAACAGACAGACAGACAGACAGACAGACAGGCAGGCAGGCAGGCAGGCAGGCAGGCAGGTAGACAGACAGTTCTCTTTCAAACACGTCCCTCTGCTCGCCTCGCCCTCGCACCTCGCAGGGCCCCAACATTCCCCGAGTGCCGAGTGCGTTGACATGCGATCAAGTTCAAAACCGGCTTTTGATCGACGGCGACAACTGTTGGTGCTGCATTGTTGTCAGAGAGCAGGGATGGGAATATAAACAGAGAGTTGGGAAAGGAAAGGGGATGGGGGTAAGTTGGGAGGGGGAGACCCTTACCCGCTCGTTTATAACAATATTTGTATAAAACACACAACCCTTCTCAGTTGAGCCAGTACGACTCTCGCATCAGCAGAGCAGCCTGTCGAAAAAGTATTTCTTTTTAAAATGTCCTAGGAGTAAGAGTTAGGGTGGGAGCGAGGCTTGAACTTGATCCGTGTTTGGAATGCCGTTGAGACCCCGTGTCTCTTTCACAGATTTGTTCTGGAACCAGCCGCTATGGTGGCATCTCCAGGATTTGCTGGCTGGGAGGTCGCCGGTTCCAGTTCCCTCAGAGAGAGAGACATACGCTGTGTTTCTGAGCTGTTTCAAAGTGAGGTGACTGCAGGCGGAAATGGAGACAAACTTCAAAGGAAAATGACCATACCGCCGAGCGAAAGGAAAATGACCATAACGC